>JAQIBA010000017.1:1024559-1064547 GCA_028293925.1 Brueelia nebulosa | reverse complement strand
AATATAAATATAATATAAAACAATATAAATATAACACAAAAATATATAACAATAAAACACGACAATGATAACAAAATAATAGAGAGAAACGAGATGGAATGAATAGATACATACATAAAAGAAAGACAATTAAAAAAAACAATTTTTATTTAAAAAAAAACACTACCAGATAACTCCTCACTGAATAAAATTCCTGTGCTGAAATTTCTGTATCAAAAATTTACCCTACGAAATTTATTACAGAAGCTTAATACGAGGTATTTGGAACTCAAAGGGTTAAAAAACTCGCAGTCATAAAAGCTCTACACCTTGCAGTGATTGCACATCTCTTAAAGCTGCGAATGAGAAGAGAGATATATATTAGTCACATCATAAAACTCCCTTAATCTCTGCCTTCAAAATGGCTACCCAGTTTATCCTCCCCTCCCCTCCCCTCCCAATCAAGGGTTGAAAGCATAGACTCACGTATGCATTTCCTGTTTCGTTTCAGGTGTCACCCCCACACATCACACGACTGGTCATCCACATCACACACCGACGCATCACCACCCGACGCATCACTCCTACATGCCGCAGTACAGTTGGTACAACGCGGACACCGCGAATCAACCCCTTTTAACGTGAGTATCTCCACCCCCCGCAACACATGTCCACACACGTTTCCGCTCCTCCCCGAGAGGACTATCGCGTTAACCGCAAAAATCAATTTTTTCTCCCATTTTGGAATGTCGGTTCCTTCATGTCCATTTTCTCCGAGGAAAAAAGACCTTTTGCGGTTGTTTGTCATGTGGTCGGGTTGTGCTTAACGGGACTCCTCCCGTGGGAGGGGACCGAAGTGAGGACCTTCCGACTCATTTGGTGCTTCTCTTTCTGTTTCAGGGTTTGGCCGGCGGTTTAACATTAGGTAACATAAATTAGAACTCGATGGTATTATAGCGGTAAACCAAATGTGCATAGGATAATAAGTTTTCTTTTTTTTTTTTTGTTGTTTGTGAACAAAAAAAAAAACATTTGTACATAAGGAAAGAATTTTCAAAATAAAAGAGTGAAGGCGAAATAAAAAAAGAGAATGACGATTCGATTGGCAGTTTTAGTAACTTTCGTGCTTGTGTCCTAACTATAAAAAAAAAAATGTATACAGATTTACATAAAATAAAAAATAATGTTCCTCTTACTTTGTATAAAGAATAAATAAAGTTTTATTAAAAAGCTTTTTTAGTGAAAGTATTTCTTTATTTTATTGTTTTTATTGAACAAAAAAAAAACACTCTTAAGGTGAGGTTTTGATGGAAATTTTTCTGGAAATCACAATGGGGCGGGTGTCAAAGTGACAATTTTTTTTTTTTTAAATTGTAACTGTAACGACCTCTGATTGTATATTATATAAAAGATGGCAGTCGCTGCTTTGTTTTTTACATGTTTAGAAGGAAATTTCGCATCTGAGTCAGTTTACTGGAAAAGTGATGCATAGTGGGGCGGAAATGCCTCACTTAAGATTTTTAGCAGAAGGAAATGACTGTCGATGGTTGTTTTTAAGTAACTCAGACTAACTTTTTACTAACTTTGCTGACATTACAAACGTGCACGGCTTTTTTACTCCTCTGTTCCTGTGTGATTTAACTACTCTTCTTCTCCTTTTCGATCTGCTTCTGACTTCATTTCGCCTTTTCAAAACTTACAACACATTCTGAGTCACATTTTTCCACATTTGTCAGTTTCTTCCTGAACAATTATACCTTAAATTCTCCGAGTTTAACACTTTGATGCAACGAACAGCAACTAATTATACATATATATATTATATTACTTCGTTTGTGTGCTCCGTTCCGGAGCTTAACAGACACACTTGAAATGCAAAAATGAAACAAAAGAAAATACAAAAAATACAAAAAACAAGTAATATAATATATACATAACAGCAACTAATGACTCTTAATCACCTCTGTGAGTTTTAATTCCTACTTCTCAAAAAAAAAATACAAAATTAAAAACAGCCCGATTTTGACATAAACTAAAAAAGCGAACTGCAGAGGTCGGTAATTGACTTAATCATTCATCAAAATTTTTTCAGGTGCAATATTAATTGGGGTTGAAAAATTAAACTTAAAAAAAAAATATCTTCCTCCCTTTGATTTTTGTAAATTATCGATTTTTTTTTAAATTTGTTGCAAAAAGTAGATTTGTAAATACAAAACGAGATTGAATATTAAAATAAAGTTTAATAATAGTCATCTCCGCTGTGGGCTGTAATTTTCAATTTGTTTATCAGTTTTATCCGAATCATTGTTTTGGTACTGAAATATCATTTGTGGATTCTGTAACTCCCTCGAAAAAAATTTAAATAGAACTGACAAAAACCGAAGATTACGATTAGAGAAAAGGAGAATAGAATTCTAAAACTGTCGGTGTTCGACTCCTTAATTTAACCAAAGGGTTCGCTGTAGGAATTTTGTCTTTTCTAAACTGTGCAGACGCCATTTTGTAGAATTTTCCCCACTTATTTGTGTCCCCATCAGAACGTTATTCTTTTCTGAGTTCCCAAATTTCACAACTAATTTTTAACCCTTTGCGGTCGTATGTGTACTCTCAGCCACCGACAGCAAGGAACTATACGAATATATACGAGATCTTATACTGTATGCATTCCTATATCAGTTTAACCCTTTGCCATTGTATATGTCTACTTTCAGCCACCAAAGCCTTTTTACAGTTCCGGTCGTATGTCTGCTCTCAGTCACCACAGCAAGGAATTATACGAATATATACGAATCTTATACTGTATGCATTCCTATATCAGTTTATCCTTTTCCTGAGGGAACCTCAATGCCTGAAGAAATTATTCACGAACTAATACGGTGAATTAGTTACTGCAGCATACTGTATGTCTTATACTGGATGCATTCCTATATCAGTTTATACTTTCCCGCAAGTTTCTAGTAAACCTTTTCGGCAACGTAATACAATTGGAGATCGAAACAAACGTTATGTACATTGTAGAATTGCAAAGAATATTTTCTAAATTGTATTTAGGAGTAATTAGAGATTCTCTCTTCCTAAAATATGACTAAATATTACTGTATATTATGTATATGTATCCCTGCTCTTTCCAAAGAAATTAATTCCGACCAATAGATACCCATACCCAAATTTATATACGACCGCAAAGGGTTAAGTTCATTAAAAAGTCGCCCAATTTTAAAATCACCGGTCTAAAAACTCGATCTAATTTTACACGTCTAAATTTTGCCCCACTAAACCTAATATTTTACCAACAAAATTTCTGAAAAGTGTAAAAGAAAACTATTCTTTATAAAACGGCAGTACAAAACAGTACCGAAAAGAAAATGAAAAGCTTAAAGGGCGGCAAACAGCAAAAAAAAAAGATAAGAGAAGATAAAAGTTATTAGAACCATTAGTTAGAGAAGTAAAGTTTCCGTTAACCGTTAGATGTTCCCCAAACCCTTTTAATTCGACTAAAACCCGACTTCCGCTCTTTAAACTTTTGTAAGAATCCTCTGTAATTTAATATTAAAAGCTGATAACTGTGATAAGATGTAGTATCAATTGACCAACAGCCTGGTTGATTTATTATTTTTAACCATCATTGTTTTTATATAAATTTTCCATGTATAAAAAAAAAAATAAATAATTAGTGTTATAATAATAATTAAAACGAAGATCTCAGATTCGGTGAAAGAAATTAATTTCTGTCGATAATAGAATTTAATTTTTTCTTTGTGTGAATCGGCGGAGATGAAACTCAAAAATTTTTGTTAGTGTCTAGTACAAAAATTTTAAATAAATTAATATCATAAAGTTATGTTTTTTTTTTATTTGCATAACTCCTGTAATATTTTCTCGATTGATGACAGTCCTCAAAGGAAGCGCTCAAAGGTAAATAAGGACGAAAGGAGACACCGTAACGATTGGAAAAGTATTGACGGTGGGCGCACCACGGTTGAGTGAGCGCTCTGGGAGGGACATGAGGACAATCCGTGCGGTCCCGAAAGGGCTAATTTGTCCCTTTTATACGGCGACCGATTCATTTGTCAACGCGAATAACCCAAAAAGGCAGAAAAGGGTCGGAGAACGCAAAAAAACTGTTATCCTCTGTATGGTTTCCAAAATGGCGACGTCTGTGCTTTTCATGGTTACTCGTCTCCTTTCCCGAATTCTAAAAACTGATAACGGTTTTTAGAAAAGAGAAAACATGAACTTGTAAGTCATGAAACTTCCAAGAAGAAATTATTAAAAATTGGCCGAAAGTTGTTTGTGTGACTGTGAATTCCTACGACGGTTCGGGGCATGGAGGCCACGCAAGGCATTTATTCCGTCTCCTCCGGGGTTAGAAGGACCTAAGTGGCGAGTATTTCCCCCAGAAGTGCATTTCGGGGAGGGGGAGGGGACCCATGATTGGCTGTAATGATGGCGTCCAGCGTTGACCTGCATTCCTCCCGAAATGATACCTTTGAATTCCGGATGTGAGAAGATGGAGACAATGAATGCGTTTAAAAGCGAAAGCCACCCCTTATTTGAGGGCGTTCGGTCAGCAGTTTCCCGGAAGACTGTCAGATACATAACAACCGGATTAAGGGATGACGAGGTTTGCAGAATGTTCTCCCCGTATTGTTGTTTGTATGTGTAAGAAGTTTATACACTCGGAGACCCCATTTTCAAATCAATTGATAATAATTTTGTAAAAATATCAGATTACTATCTATTATATCGGTTTAAATAGAGCAGGAGGGGTGAAAGGAAGGATAGATGGGGTGGCTGGAACAAACCGTGCGGTCGACAGCGAATGAATGAGGCCATAATACAATGTTCACCTTTTGTTACACTTCGGAAACTTTTCTTCTTATATTAATTTATTGCTTATTTAATGCATTGTGAGAGTGTTTAATGCGGAGAGATTTCAAACGAGGAGAGAGAGAGAGAGAGAGAGGAAGCGTTTGGAACCCTCGTGGTCATCTGCTTTTCTTTAGAAAAACTGAACGTAAGTGATTTTGTTGAAGTAAATCTTCGGGATTATATTTCGGAAGATTATATTCCAGTCTTTGATATTCTTTGCGTATCAGTTATTTATTTCTTCGCTTACTATATTTTTCTTAATTTTCCACTTTCGAATAGACCAGTGATGGCCAACCTACGGCCCTTGGGCCATATCCGGCCAGTGGAGGTGTTGCATGTGGCCCACTCTTTTATTCCTATATTCACATACGTATTTGGTGATTTTAGTCCATTTTCATTTTAAAATAAGGGGTTATTCTAATATTAGAATAACTTCAACTTGAAATTCTTTCTTACCTTTCGACAAAATACCTTTGCATAAAAATGATAAAAAGGGTAAAGCCGGAAAAAGGAGGCAAAGGCAATAGGCGTGAGAGCAGAAACGTAGAGAAAAGAAGGAAATGAGAAGAAAGAGAAAAAGTGAAAAGGGGAAAAGAGAGAAGGGGAAAAAGGGAAAAAGAGAAGAGTAGAAAAGGAGACGACGAGAAAATGAGAAGAAAGAGAAAAAGTTAAAAGGGGAAAATGAGAAGAAGGAGAAAAGGAGGAAATGGGAAAAAGAGAAGAGTAGAAAGGGAGACGATGAAGAAAATGAGAAGAAAGAGAAAGAGGAGGAAATGAGAAGAAAGAGAAAAGGGAGGATATGAGAAAAACAAAAAAGGCGAAAATGAGGAAAAAAGAAAAAGAGAAAACGGGAGAAAAAGAAAAGGAGAAAATGAGAAGGAGAAAAAGAGAAAAAGGGAAAATGAGGAGAAAATGAGAAAAGGGGAAAAAGCGAATAGGGGAAAAGGGGAAAAAGAGAAAAGAAGGAAATAAAAAAAGAAAAAAGGAAAAAATGAGAAGGAGAAAATGAGAAAAAGGTTAAAGGAGAAAAAGAGAAAAGGGGAAAATGAGAAGAAAGAGTAATAAATCCATATTTAATTTTCTTATACGCTGTGGGCCGCGAAATTACACCAAACTCAACTTTGGCCCGCACATTATGAAAGTTTGACCATCACTGGAATAAACCATCTGAAATCCTTCCCTCCAAATTTGATGTTAAGAACATCAATAAGTAAATAAAATAACAATTTTAGACACTTCTGAAAGAGAAAACAATTCCTCACAATTTATTAAAAGTAAGTAATGTTAAAATATAAAAAAAGTAATTGCAATTAAATTACAATTTGTCAATATTATAATTACACTAATAATTGTAATAAAATTCTAATTAAAATAATGAAGAAAGTAATTTATTAACCCATTGAATACCAGCTACGAGAAATCTCGTTTTCATACCGGAATTTTATACAGAAATTTCAGCACAGGAATTTTATTCAGTGACATTAGCTACGAGTTATCTTGTAGTGTTTTTTTTAATAAAAATGCCAGTAAATGCCTATTGTATATAATTATATGTGTATTTCATAAACACGCAACACGCTATAAATTTCTCTGACACTCAGTGGGTTAAAAGAAAGAAGTGGAGAGGGGGAAAAAGAAAATGAAAAAAATAAATTGAAAAAGAGCGGTTTATGTTTAAGTTCAAACAGAACAGAATCAGAGGAAATGTCGAGTGTTGCACTCGACATGTCGGAGGCAAACGGGAGGCGACAAACAACAGACAGACGCCCGTGAAAGCCCGGCAGGAGAGAATCCATCAGGCGGGCATCTCTGTGTAAACTATAATCAAGTTGGCAATGACTGTGAAAGAAAAAAACTAAACAACAAAAGAAGGAGTAGCAAGTCATGGCGAGTCCTAACCAAACAGTCAATAAAAAAAAAAAGAAAATAAAAGAAGGGATACTTAATAAATAATAGAAGAAAAATAGTAACGCCCGGACACAATGGAAGCGAGGAAAGCTGGGCACGCGACAGCACTGCCATTACATCTCGACAGAGCGGAAGTTTCCTCTTTTCAGGTGTCAACGGTCCTGGGTAATTTCCGTCAAAAAATTTGATATAACATTTTGAGAACATTCCCCCGCACGACCGGTTTCCCGAGGGAGGAAACTAACCCACCCTCCGCTCGCTTAAAACGACAATAACGGTTTTTAATTGTGCTCACAAAACCGGAAGCCCTTAAAAAACGCGCTTTTTGTCTTTTTCAGATGCCCTTTTTGGCCGTCGAATACAAAATTCGCGGATTAAAAGACCGTTTCCTGCTTTTCTTACCCCTCTCCCTTGAAAAGAAAATAAAATCAGACGACGGAGTCATACATTGGAGATTTTTTCTGCGGGGGAAAAAAAGATGAAAGTCGAGTGGGCGGATTTCTAACGGCTGTTATGGCAACCGGAATCTTCCGTCAGTTTCCATGGCAACAGTCAGTTTTTAAGGCGAGCAAAAAAGCCTTCCTTCTCCCGATATCTCCCTTATCTCCCGTATCTCATGCGAATTTCAACTGAAAATCGGTTTTTTATACTGAATTCAACACTAGCGCTTCACCCGGAAGAATTCGGAACTATCGTTTTTATCATCGAAATAAAAACTCATCAAAATGGAACTGATTTATTATGTTAATTAATAAATTAACAAAAATTTAAATGTTGAGTTGTTGAAAAATAAAGTTTTGACGTTTTGAGAAGAGAAGGGAGAGGAGATAATTGTAGAAAGGACACCGTCCGACCTTGGGGCCAATTACGCCAATTAAATCAATTATCTGTTATCTCCCTCATGTGTTTCTCTGTTGTCTTTGGTTTCTTCGACACCGGATTCTGTCACTGTCCGATTTGGATTTCGACTTTGTCAATAACACTTCCGTGGGATTCAGTCGACCTGAAAACGAACTTTTCATCATCTGCTCCTTCAGTTGCTGGTTTTTATGTTAAAAAGGCGATTAGGTCAGTCCAAATCTGGAAAAAAAATTCATATTCTAAAGAAGCAATATCAAATTGCAACACCTTTCAAACGGGGAGTATTTAAAAAAAACCTAATGAAAGGGAATAAACCGTTATCTGGGCACAAGGGCCGATACAAAAGGAGCGAAGCGTCGACAACAACCCCCTGCAGGGAGCCTTTATCCCCAATGCTGTAACGTGATCATCCCCAGAAGCTGGTCAACCCCGTGTGAAGAGATTTTTAACGGGCGGGAGCGAAAGGAGCTTGTAAAAACAACTTAAATTGAGACAGTAGTCAGCAACGGAGTTGATATGTTTAAATTAATGTAAATTTACGATGCTGAGGGTTTGAATGAGCTCGGAAGCTAAACATAAGCGGATCTCGCTCGGGCCTCCA
Source organism: Brueelia nebulosa (assembly GCA_028293925.1). NCBI lineage: Eukaryota > Metazoa > Arthropoda > Insecta > Psocodea > Philopteridae > Brueelia > Brueelia nebulosa. The sequence continues at coordinate 1,056,326 of JAQIBA010000017.1, read as the reverse complement.
TCGTAATAATGTTTTTGTATTATGCTAACAGGTCGTGAAGGTCAATTAAATTAGTTTCAGACCTTTTAACTTTAGTATTTAAGTTCACTGGGTTCTTCGATCAATAACAATTTATGAAGGAGATATTAACAAAAAGAGAAAGAGGGCTCGCCAAGAGGGGGCGAGCGTCGCGTGGGCAAAGGCTCTTCTCCTTTTTGGGGAAATGAGAAAGCATAAATGGTTGGTTTCCTCCTGAGGGAGAGCAGACGATCGGTTGGATGTGACAGATTGACTGGTGAAGTCAAAAGCCATGGCAATGACCATCTCCATTCACCATCTTCAAGAGTGTACTCTTCCTAAATAAACACAGAACTCTTTAGAGCAACAAGAAAATCTTACAAACTGTTTATTTCAACTATAAAACTAAATAACAGTTAATATAAACTGACAAATAGTGAAACGTCTTTTTTGTTCATTTTTCAATTGTCCACGGGGACAATGGGGCCACTCGGAGGGGTGAAGGCCGCGTTTCCAGTTTATCGGTTTCAATTTGTCACTATTGTGATTGATCAATGAATTCATTTCCATTTTTTAGGAGCTCAAGATCCGATTATTTCACTCTGGATACCGACAAAGTTTGCCTTGTGTTCCCTCCATTGTCAAGGGTTATTCTTTCGCTTGGAAAAATCTTTTTTCTTCTTCTTCTGCTTCCTTTCTGGGGTTGAGACGCCTTCGAGACCGGCCATTAATGAACAAGAGGATTATATGGCTTTATTAGGTCGAGGGGATGCACATGGACTAAAGGGGTGCGGTCTCATCCCTTTATTCTCTCAAACCTTAAGCCTTTGCGGTTTTACGGGTTTATGTTATCCACCCGGTTTGTCTTTTTTAAAAACAAACCACCACCTTTGGCAATGTTTTCCGAAGATCCGAATTTTAAGGACTATCGAAACCGGAAGTTTGTACTCTTTCCGGTCGAGACATCTTCACTGACTCAGTGTCACACTGATATTCTTAGTTTCGACATTAAATCATCTAAATCTAATTACTCACAAAAGCATTTCATGAATTTGAATAGAATACAAAGCAAAGAAAGCATTTTAAGTTAACTAATAGAGGGTATTAGTTAACGCTTTTTAGTAAGGCATTATATTAATAAATTAATAATAATTTGTTGTATCAGTGATGGCCAACCTACGGGCCGCGGTCCATATCTGGCCCGTGAAGGTGTTGCATGTGGCCCGGTCTTTTATTCTTATATTCACATACGTATTTGGTGATTTCGAGCCCATTTTAATTTTTAAGTAAAGGGTTATTCTAATATTAGAATAACTTTCAATGGGAGAATAACTTCAATTTGAAATTCTTTCTTACCCTAAAATTTTAAATTTACACTTACGCTTACACTTTGGGTTTCCCTTCTTTTTAAGATTCTGCCACAGAAGTCAAAAGGACTGCTTGCATAAAATGTGGTAAAAAGGGTAAAGCCGGAAAAGGAGGCAAAGGCAGTAGCCGTGAGAGCAGGAACGTAGAGAAAAGAAGAAAATGAGAAGAAAGAGAAAAGGAGGAAATGAGAAAAAGAGAAAATGAGGAAATGAGAAAAAGAGAAAAAGAGAAAGGGAGGAAAGGAGGAAAGGAGAAAATAAGAAGAAAGAGGAAAAGGGAAAAGAGAAAAAGAGAAAAGGGGAAAGGGGAAAATGAGAACAAGAAAAGAGGAGAAAATGAGAAGAAAGAGAAAAAGATAAAAAGGGAAAATGAGAAGAGAGTAAAAACTAATTTTGACAAATCCATGTTTAATATTCCCATGCGTTGTGGTCCGCGAAATTACACTAAACTCAACTTTGGCCCGCACGTTATGAAAGTTTGGCCATCACTGTTTTATATTATTTATTCAAGAATAAAAATAAAATAAATATAAGCAAAAGTAAAAAATTAAATAAGAATAAAATAAATATATAACAGAAAGGAAAGAAGAACATAGAAAAAGAATGAAAGAGTATTGGGAGAAAAAGAAGGCGGAGAAGGAAGAAAAGCGGCTGTTGAATTATCGTGGTCCAAAAAAAGATAGGCCGAAACGAAAAAAAAAATGAATATAATAAAAAAATAACGATTAAGTGTAAAAGACAGGCCGCCTTTCCCAAATTTTCCGAGGAAGAGTCCCTTTATCTGAAAATTGTTGGAAAGAAGGGAAAGAACAGGGCTATACAGCCATTTTCTTGTTTTTCCTGCTGTGCCTGAAAAGTAATTCCGCACTCCCCCCAAAAAGGAGTAGGGCGGTGCGAGTATGAGCAAAGGAAACAAAAAGAAGCCGAAACACTAATAGAGAGAACAATGACAATGTGGGACGTCCGGGGAACAAAAAAGAAATGCAGCAAAGGCACTATCGGAAAGACGTCCAAGTGTGAAGGGAAAAAGGCTGAGGTTATTAACTTCAGTGACCGCCGAGGGCCAACGCTTGGCGCCAGGCTCCAAATATTTATTTTTTTACACAATTCCTTAAATTTCCCTTTCCGAAAGGGATTTCTTTCTTATCTCAACATCTTACATTGCGTTTTTAATTGTTTCATCGCCTCACAAGTGCCCGCTCGAACCGCTGTCACGGGGTTGACAGCCGAACACCTCTCGCCGACGTTCCCCGATCAGGTACGTGACGGAGGGAGCTTATTGGAAAGTTTCCCATCGAGGAGGCGGTGGGAGCGGGAGAGGAGAAGAGAAATGGTGATTTAATGACGGGGGAGCGGGGAAAGTCAAGACAGTAGCCTGGCAAGTCTTTTGTGAGTGGAAATCATTAAATTCGGGTTCTGACATGAAACTATTAATAAAACTCCGGGGTGCTTTCGACGCTCGGGCACCGCAATGAACCTCAAGTCAGTATGAATGAACTTTTTATAATTTGATCAGGTTTCCAGGAGCGAATCGGATTCTTTTAGGTAGCGGCTGCCCATTGTTTTCACAACGAAGAAATCTTTTGAGAACCATGAATGAAAAATGATGTGTTAGTGTTTTATGTTTTCTCTTTGCTTGTTATTATTGTTGAAATTTTTTTTTTACTTCACTCTTTCGGTATATGGCTTATGAAAATAATCATTAGGGAGAATTAAACAAAGAAAACATCTTGAGGAATTAGGAACAGGAAGAAAGAAAAGAAAAAGAGAAGGGCAGAGTTCGACTGCGCGGTGCAAATAACCAATTATTATTAGCGGTAACGTGAGCCTCATCGGCGATAAATTTTATAAACTCCGGAGGTAAAGAAATTTTATACTCTTATACTTTTACGGAATGCAGTACTAATTAAGGGGGCTTCGACCCCTGAGCGCTTCGCGCTTCAACCCTCGAGTGGCTCGGGCTTCGCCCTCGCTAACACTTCGGAATTTCAATCTACCTCTGTACCTTAATAACAGATACGATAACACAACTGAATACTCAATAATCCCATTGCACTTAACTACAAAAATAATGTTTCTTCTTTATTCAGCCATTTTGTAAGTCGTCTTCTGTTGCTTCTCCTCTTTCTGTTAATATCTCTTTGTTTTAGTCGTTCAGCCATTCTAATTCTCTTCCATATCCTTCTTTCTTCACTCTTCTCCCTTCTAAATGGTCCTCTCTTTGGTCTGCAATCTCTAAAATCCTACTTATCTGTGGGTTACTAAACCTCCATCTCTCTCTTCTTCCCTCCATCTCTCTCTTCCTCCCTTTATCTCTCCCTTCTTCCCTCCATCTCTCTCTTCTTCCCTCCATCTCTCTTCTTCCCTCCATCTCTCTCTTCTTCCCTCCATCTCTCTCTCTTCTTCCCTCCATCTCTCTCTCTTCTTCCCTCCATCACTCTCTTCTTCCCTTTGGGTCTCAACCCCGGTAGAGTGGACTTTCTTCCCGGAATTTTCAAAGAACTACAAACGCAGAACCCACACTAAATAATTTCTAGTCAATTTTGTTTGTTTATAAACTTATTATCAACTTAACGGTCCCATTTGTACTCAAAGTGGTCTCCACGGGAACAAATTCCCAGACATGTTTCTCTGGAGATTTCTCAGCTTTTGCCGATTTTCGAGAAATGAGACACAGCGCAGATAAATCTTTAGAAAAATGGGCGTCTTTTGGAAAAAGTCCGGTCGAAATCGGTTCGGTGGTTCCTTAGATCTTAGGTAACAAAAACGATGTGCACACACACACAAATTCCTATAACACATTATATATTAGTATAATATGATTACAAATGTTATACTAATTCCGGCATCGAATATTACAAATAGGCGTAATTGTAAACACGGCTCAAATACATTTTCAAAGAATCCGAAAGACGTCTAAAAAAAGAAATTAACCTCACGTACACAGCCTATATACACATTTACATACGTATTACTTTACCCCGCGGCAGGATCTCTAGAAGACCGAGCCCGCCGTCCCCGACTGATGAGCCCGTTCGTCTTCTAACGTGTCCGCACTCCCGCGGCTTTGCACCGTAAGATGCGGATTTTGTGAACCCTTTCATATACAAGGTTCGTCTTTCGCTGCGTCCCGCAAATTAAAATGAGGAAGTGTCATTTAAAGCAATTTGAAGCAATCACAGACTCTTCTTCCCGGCCGTAGCCTCATTCCTCTGATTTTTTACTCTTCTACTCAAAAGAGGAGCGAGAGGTCGGCCATATTATCGAATTTTCGGTCGTTTTTCTTTAACCTTTGTCAGTCCTTCCATGAAATAACAGTCTCTTACAGTGGTAAGAGACTTATGTACCGGAGCACTTTGGTGTTTATGAGAAGATCACGTGACAATCTTCCCAGACAAAGCTAATAGGGGAGGTAAAACTGAAGAGAATTTTTAATCAAATAATTCGACATGCTCAGTGTGACTTGTTTTGCCATTATTTCAGGTTCATTTGTTTACAGAGGAGCACCCGGCAGGTACCACACTGATTTTTGACATCAATTTCTTTTAATATTCGTTAATTTCGTGATGGTTGTTTTTAAACCGTTTATTCTGAGAGATGCGCTCATTCGACATTTTTCATTTTCGTACCTTCGATGTGCGGAAGATATTTTATTAACCCTTCCGCGCGGATACAACAACATTTCAATGTGTAAAATCAGTATTTAATAATTTTTTTTTACGGGGAAGTCCTAAAAGAAAACTCAGATTGGACAGTTCAGAGACTGATTACGATTTTATCTCTCCCACACCTTCTCTCTCTCTCTCAGTCTCTCTCTCTCTCTCTCTCTTTGGCTCGCTTATTATGGGTTTCGGAAAAGTACGGGTTTAAACCAGTCTGGAGAAAACACGATGAACCATTCGTGATTTAATCGTGACTCCCTTTCAAAATGGCGTCGCTTTTCGAAAACTGGTAAATATGTACATCGCACGTTTTTCAAAATGGCCGACGTAGAAGGTTCCCTCGTTGTGTTATTATTGGGATTATGACAGAAGTGTATCGAAAGGGGATGAAAACACAAGACAAGTCGAGATGCATTAAACCTTTCGAAAGCCACATAAGGATTAGCGACAGAGGCGCCCTCAGACACCCCTCTCCTCCCAAAAATGTCCCTCTGTTAGATGACCGTCGGCTTTTTTCCACCCTTCCACTTAAGTGGTTCCCAATAGAGGAATTTGTCCTTTTCCGAGAGACAGAACCCACTTTCTTAGGAGAAAAATCCATAATTAGGGATTAATTCAAAATGTGCATTCCCAAGTAAATAACAAAAAGGCCGAAAAGAAAGAGTAAAAATAAAAAAACACCCCTCAAATAAAATCTTTGACAACAATAATGAACTAACGACTCACTCGTGCCGAGCCACCCTCGAGTCACCCCTTGCCACCCCTTACCGCCCCTTGCAGGGCCGCGGCGGCGTCGCACCCGGCTAATAATTGGAGGCCACCTTAATTAGGAGCTTTTTCGAGGGCCCCTCTGCCTTCGTTTTCCTCCTTTGTTTGCTCGGGTGAGTGGGGTTTCTCTCTCGGCGCTTACACCCAAAATCATTCATTCACTTTTCTTATTTGTTTATTTCCTTAATTAAACAATCCTTTCCTTATCTGCCGAAATGTTGGGGAGCCAAAATATAATTTCTTATTATTTTGGTGGGGTCTCCGCCCGGTGAAAGGGGATTTGTGGGAGTGTGTTAAGCTTCCTGTCATTGTTATCCTGCTTCTCTTTTTTATTGTTTCTTTTTATCTCCTCCAATTTTAGCGGAAAACGCGTGTATAAAATCTTTTTGGGAAGTTCCGCCAAAAATTTGACTCTCTTACTCATAATCAAAGAAAAGACACTTAATTTCTATTGTCTTTTTTAATTATAATAAATTTATAATGATTATACTAATACAGACCTGAGTATAACATTATGGTAAATTTATATAATACTTAAAATCGAAAAATCTCATTCTAAACTATAATCTAAAAAACTATACTTTTAACTAAACTGTATAACTTTACTATAACTAAATCTTTACTTTACTATAATCTTAATATCTATAATATCTCTAAATCTTAACTTTACTATAACTAAATCTAAACTATAATCTAACTATAAACTATAATATACTAAACTATATCAAATCCAAATCTCAACTAAACTATAATCTAAAAAACCAAACTTTTAACTAAACTGTATAACTCCACTATGACCAAATCTAAACCATAATCTATCTAAAATTTAACTAAAAACTATAATATACTAACTACAAATCTAAATTACAACTAAACTATAATCTAAAAAGTCAAACTTTTAACTAAACTGTATAACTTTACTATAACTATAAACTATAACTAAATCTAAACTATAATCTAAGGATCTTTAATATAATCGAACTATAAACTATAATATACTAAACTATAAATCTAAATTAAAACTAAACTATAATATAACAATTTCATTCTAACAAAACTAAAATCAAATCCAAAACATGAAAATTTATAGAGAAACTGATGGGAAAGAAAAAATAATGAAACTCAATAGATAATTTTTATCTAGACCTTATCTATCCATGTTTAGCCTGCGACAAACGCGGCATATCGGTGTTGAAAGCAATGAAAAAGGCCTAAAAGTTGGAATTAAACGAAATATTAAACGAAATAAAAAGCGAAGGGGTTTTGTTTGAGCTTATCCTGACATCTGGTGAATTTCATTGAAACTATTTCAAGGGTGGATTTACCGCACGTAATCCTCTTTGCGCTTATGGCGGTTCCATTTTGAGGGAAACGACCCTATTTTATGACCTTTAAGGAATCTCTTAGAGCTGTTTTAGAGCTGTATGCAGATAAGGATTCTAATTTTAAATTTAACCACTAAAAAAAAATTGAGAGACGAGTTTATTTAGAGTGAAAAACTGTCACTTTGTTACTGGTGTGTGACTTGTTTTACCACTTCAGAGTTTCAGTCTATGAGATGGTCGTTCAATTATAAAATATATTTGCGTTACATATTTTTTTGAATCTTAAGTGCGTAACGTTTATACGAAAAACGGGTCTTTTGCAGATTACTGTTTTGATACTCTCTGTCGTCGTCTCAAAGGAAACCTTTGAGCATTAATATTACATACAGAGTTTTGTGGCCTTTCCTTCCGCAAAAGGAGAACGTATAAATTCTGGGAAGTTTTCAGTTTGTAATCATTTCGAGTATCAATTAAAAAGTTAAACTTTATCTTCTTTTTCACACCACATTCTTCTTCGGTTGTAATTATCCTGACTAATTTCATGAGCCACCGAGGTAATGATAGTCTAACTCGGAAGCTAACACCAACGCTTTACAAAACATAAAATTTTATGTTTCGTTTTAAAATACAAATTAATTTTTTTCTTTTTTTTTTTTTCTTTTTGAATTTTTTATCTCTCGAAATTGGTCTGTGATTTCGAGGAACGACACCGTAAAATGATACATATGTTCTCAATCTATGGTTGTGCTCTTAAAGAAAACAAAGATGAGTGCCTCATTGATGTGAGGTGAAGGGTGACTATCGCGCGTGAGAAAACTCTACAAATATATCGAGAAAAACACTTCAAATTGTACCGAAAAGAACCTGAAAGCACTTCGTATTTGTTATGTATCGACTTTGGGGGTTTCCTTAAAGCTGAACTGATTGCAGTAAAACTATTTCAAAGTATTTGATAATTATACGATGCAATTATGAGTAAATAATTGAGTGGATTTCTGAAAGTGGGTTTATCCTGTGGATATCTCTCCGACGCAATATTATCAAAACAAAGCTGACATAAAAAAGAAAACGGGGAAATACTTTCAGCAGCAAACCCACAATTGACAGGAACTACGTGAAATTCCCGTCCCTAACGCTTTACTGATTACTTCCACGGCTAACTCTTACTATGTGTGATAAATTATTCATTCTTAATTGGTTTCCAAAGATTTTCCCTGACTACTATCATTAGGCTACTTAAAATTATTTATGGAAATATTCCATCGTTTCGATGTAAATGCTTTTTTCTCGGCCTCTTTTCAGTTTTTCATTCCCACACTCAACCGTCACCTTATCGAACCCATTCAATCCATTAACCCTTTGCGGTCGTATGTCTACTCTCAGCCACGACAGCAAGGAACTATACGACTATACACGAATCTTATACTGTATGCATTCCTATATCAGTTCAACCCTTTGCCATCGTATATGTCTACTTTCAGCCACCAAAGCCTTTTTAGCGATTCCGGTCGTACTGTAGGTCTGCTCTCAGCCACCACAGGAAGGAACTATACGAATATATACGAGTCTTATACTGTATGCATTCCTATATCAGTTTAAACTGTTCCTCAATTTCTATTAAACCTTTTCATCGACTAATACGCAACTCGCTCCATCGATTGGAGATAACGAAGAGGTGTCGTCTTTTGAGCGTAACAATACATTGTAGACAAACAAATAAACAAATACAATATACAAATACAAAAAAATCAAATACATTGTAGAATTCCAAAAAAGATTTTCTAAATTGTATTTATGAGTAATTAGAGATTCTCTGTTGTTAAAATATTACTAAATATTATTGAATATTATGTATATGAATATATACGAATCTTATACTGTATGCATTCTTATATGAATTTAAACTTTTCCTCAATTTCTATTAAACCTTTTCATCAACTAATACAATTGGACCTAACAAAATATAAATAACAAATAAATAAAAACATAAATAAATACAAAATATAATAAATAAATCATAATAAAATAATAACAAATCTATTGGAGGTAACAAAATTTAATCTAAAGAAAATTTGTATACATTGAATTCCAAAGAATATTTTCTAAATTGTATTTATGAGTAATTAGAGATTCTCTCTTGTTAAAATATGACTAAATATTAGTGAATATTATGTATATGTATCCCTGCTCTTTCCAAAGAAATTAATTCCGACCAATAGATACCCATACACAAATTTATACGACCGAAAAGGGTTAATTCCGACCAATAGATACCCATGCCCGAAAGGGTTATATGACCGCAAAGGGTTAAACAATATCAGCCGAAGTTTTATTGCTGTTTCAGCTCCAAATCTCATCAGCAGGTAAACAATAGTCTTCTCTCGTTCATTTATGGATTTTTCCCCGTCAAAATAGTCATTAAAGGAGGGAAATAGAAGCAGCGAATGTTATACCCTCTGCGTTTTAATATTTTCACCGAAGCTCGAACGGGTTTTCACAATGGATTTCCACAATTTTATGCTCAATTTGAGTTTTATTGAATCAATATTGAATCAGTTCGTTTTTTTTTTTTTGAAGGGAGAGACTTTTACTTTCCCTCGAGGGCGTCGTGTGCGAGTCGAAGACCCCAAGGCCGCTAACCAAATTAGGTGGAAAAAACTCGGCCTTTGAAGAGAGAAAAAAAAACGCCACCTTTCACTTGAAATGTATCGCCGTCGAGTGAAAAATACGAAATCTTCGTTATTTATATGGTTACATTTTTATATAATTTTTTTGCAAATAAAAACCAAAATTGTTTGCATGATTTTTATCTCCCCGCAAATACTGTCCGCGGTTATCTCATTTTTTTTTTCAAATTATCCAAAAGAATATTCCTGGAAAGCCTTTCCCTCAGGATCAGGGAAAGTTTGCCAACATTGAGGACGAAACGGAGAGAAACACAACTGCATGGGTGGTCCACAGTCGTTGTGACATGAATGGAAGGCAAAAATGCCCACATGACTCTCTCCCGACATGTGGCCACTTAAAACAAAAGGCCATCAAGAGTGCCTTTCATTAACCCGCAACTGTAGCTTTTTCAGTTTTTCTTCGATTGTTTTCCATCTGTCGGAGGGTGAATTGCTCTTTCAAAATGGCTGACTCTTAACTTTTCATCGTTTTAACCTTACAAATTAGCAAAGATCGATATTATAATAAAATTTAAAAAAAAAAAGGCTTTTAACCCTTTGAATGAAATCGATCTCATCCGTTCGGATCATTTTATCGACAACCATAATTATTATTATTAAACTAAGAATTATATTTCCTTTTGATTGTAATTAGTAAAAAATCGGTGGAAAAATTTAAAATACCGACTCCCTAATTTCAACCCTTTTCTCGCGAATAAATATTTATAAACTCTCTCTCGGCGACCTACTGCTTAAACATTATCATTAACCCAGGAGAACCTAGACGAGAAGCCACCCGAAATGGCAGGAAGCGGCGGAACCGCACAAAAAAGCCACGAATTTAGGAAAAGGGTTGGCCACAGGGCCGTCCCCGGGCGCAGAGGGAAAGGCTTCCTCGCCCCGAAACACCCCGATTCGCCACTGCTGCATAAAGTGCTGAGTTAATCAGGTTCAACTTGATGGCGCCAACTGACGGAGACTCTGCCACGTAGGCCCGATGTCGTCGGACGCGGGCAAATCTGCCCAATAATAATAATTATTATAATTATATACGATCCCGACTTTTTCCTTTCTTCGAAGAACTCTGCGTCGCGGACGTAAAAATTTATAGAAACCGCCAGACGGGGTTGATTCCAACGGCGTTTGGGTTTTTGGTTGGTGCGGTTGACTCGTGAAGAGGTCAGAGGTTACAGAGGGGGGCAGAGAGGTTACAGCAGTGGTTTCCAACCTGTGGGGCGCGAGACTGTTGCAAGGGGGGTGTTTAGCTGTTTCCAAAATGTCATTTTCGAATACAAACCAATAATATATATTCTTTTTTTTTTCCTGGAACTGGGGGCATTCCCCAAAAATGAGGGACCAGGCTGAGACCTTATCTCTCCAGGCTGAGATGTAGAAGATCCCTAGGGTGCCCAGAGTGTATATACCAAAGAGAAATTTGGATTAGTTATTTGTTCTTTGTATTTACGCTTTGTACGGTTTTTCTCTTTTTCTTCCTTTTTGTATTGCAAAGCCCGAAGAGGGCACGCAAACTAATATATAATATAATAAATAAATATATTCTTTTTTTGTTCTGTTTTTTTTTCGCTTGGGCCGTCGGTGGAGCACGTTGGTTCCAACTTTTTCGTTTCTTTCCTCTTCTTCCAGTACTCTCTCATCTTCTTGGTGTGTTCTTCCTTACTTTTTTCTCTCCATTTCGTTCCTGTTTTCATTTTGGCTCTTTCCTGGAAACCGGTGCTTATTATTTTGTTCTGTTATTATATAATAACTATATAATAAATATACATAGTATTGTATATTACTTTGTGACCCATTAAATAAATTATAATATCAGTTGAGTATTTATGAAATTTGATTTTTAGATAAATTAACGGGACGCAACAATTTGTTTTTTTTTTTTTAAAAAGGAGTACAAAAGGGTTGGAAACCACTTACAGTATCAAGGATTCATGAAAATAATCACGTAATTTCTGGAGAACATTGTCAACAGGTTTTTGGGTATCTTCAGCAGTATAAGAATTTCAAGGAGACAATTCTACATCAGCAGAAGACGGCATTCTGCATCCCCAAATACTGGACTTTATGATTTAACTCTTTCTGCAAAGTGAGCACCCCCAAAGCGTCTTCTAAAGGCAGAATTGTGACCGAGAGAAAGGCAACTGAACTGTGGATTCCTCCGGGGGTCTTTCGGTGCCCAAACAAAAGTGAAAAATTAGGCGTGTGAGTTCGTCGGCGTGGAAAGGATTGGAAAATGAATAGAAATCACTCGAAAGCCTGTTTCATGTCGAGTCTTGAGTACTAATAGGAATAAAAAAACCCATCAGAAAAAAAAATCCATTGAGTCTATTATTAGGTTTACGCCTTGTAATACAGTATGCTAATTTTATTTTTAATTTTTAGTCCGAAACCTATGATAAAGAGCACTTGAGCACTGCTATGCTGAAAACAGGGACGAGAACAGCCTCTTAACATCTCTCATTCTCCTCTTCTCTTCTCATTCGGTACTTTAAACTTGTTTGTGGGCGCACATGCCCTCCGGAGGTTTTTCTACATGGAGAACCAAATTTTTTTGCCCCCTAATAAAAAAAAAATATGAATCTCAACTCATGGGAAAATCGAAAACAATGGGAGGCTTTTAATCGAAAGGGAGGAGCTGAATCTTAAACTACCCCTTCGACAGCCTCGCAGTCATCCCTTTTCAAAACCACCCCCCCCCCAATGAAAAACCCCCCCATAATTTTTTCATACACAAAATTGGAAAGCGTTTCCGATAAAATTGTCATAACTCTCCCAAATAATTCGAAATAACTCCAATTTTCCGTAATAAAATCTGTGAGAATTCTAAGAATTTTCCTCTCCCGATCTAATTAAGGGAAAGCATTATGGTCATGTTTTTCTTGGGCACTTCGCGTGAGAACACGAAGGTTCGGGAAACGTTTCCCGGAAAAGCACAAAGGTGGTGGTGCATCGGGGGATGACAGGGGCGGTTTTCTCATTGTCCCCGGGTGAAATTTCCCCGGGAATCCGTCAGGTGGTAAACCATCAGATAAACGAGAAAGCTTATGATATTAATATTCAAATGGGATGTGAAGAAGTTGTAAAGCGAAGACCAGTAGCACGTTTTGATATAATTAAATTGAATTTTCCGGAAGGTGAATTCGTTTACATATCTTAACGGGCAATGCTATACAAATATGCCTGGAGGACATTTTTCGTGTTTGACGTGATTTTTTTCCCCTCAAATGACAAATTCGGTTTTATTAGTCCGAAGTGACGCTCCCCAATCAATTAAGAAATTTGCTAATTAAGGAATTTTTTAAATTAGATGTGACCATAACCACAACATATTAAAAATTCAGTGCGTAATTTAGTTCAAACAATCGGTTTTATTATATTTTTTCTTTCTCACCAACAATAAAAAAATTAATTTGTCCGTCTTATTCTTGAGGTTTCTATGGTTGAGTATTTTGCGGAGAGTCAGGAAAGTACACTTGGGTGGCATAAAAACGCATTCGGATTTAGGAAAGAAAACGAACGTTCCCGAATGGGAACATTGCACAAAGAATTCTGTGCAAATTCTATTGTTGATGAGATGAAAGTCACATTTTCACTTCATTAGTCGAATGAGTTAAGCGGAAATTTGGGTTTCATCGTTTCTGAATTCTTCTCGGCTTCTTAAATCACCACTGTTCAGTGTTGCCGGACACACAATAAATACTGAATACAAATTATTACAAAACCAAAAACGTTTTTAGGTTTTTATTGTTATTTTGTATTTCGAAATAATCAACAACTTTGGGGGCAGTGTAGATTGTAAATAGATCGCACTGAAATTCCAGTTTAACCCTTTGCGGACGAGATGTCGGCAAATAGCCGTCAAATTCAATGTAAATTCAGAATATTCGTCCGCAAAGGGTTAAAAACAGCCGTGTTTAGTTCTAAAAATTTAATTTGGGCATTAATTTATTTTGCATTAATGTCAAATTCGAATCTTCAACGCCGAGTTATCATTTTCTGCTTTAACAAGAAGAACACCGGAACGGCTGAAAAGAGTGTTTGAATGCGAATCAGTGCTGGCCGATCAGTTTTTAAAGCGAAAGATATGTTTCAGCAGTGAAAAGCAAGCGATCTAAATACAACAGGGGAATCTTTCACTGAATTCGCAAGTAAGTATTACAGTAAAAGTATATTGACAGTACAAAATTTAATAGTTTCTCAGTTAATTATTTTATTTTTAGAGTTGTATGATTTAGTTATCAATACTATTAGTAATATATTTGTCGCATTAAAATAACAAAATATACAAAACATAACATTGTTCTTCTTTTCTTCTGCTTTTTCTTTAACACTCTTACATAGTTCTTATACTGTTCCGTAATTATGAAGATATACTCTTTGTTTCATCCGTTATTTAATTAATATTATATTTATACTTTTTAAGTTTAATTTTTATTACCGTTACTTTATTAACTTTACTTTTAAAGATAAACTCTTTGTTTCTTCTGTTATTTAATTAATGTTATTTATAAATGTCGTAAAGCATTTTAATGAAATTTCACTTTGTAATTAACTCTTACGGGTGGAAAACTACAAATTTTGTATTGTCAAAATACTTTTGAGCGCTACTGGATATAAAAGTAAGAGCATATAAGTAAATAACAACTTCATGGAGTTTCTGTACTGTCAAAAATCAATAAATGACGACTTCAGATTTATGTATAATATGTATTTTCTGATGATGTTCAGTGCTAAGAACATTTTTTTTCCTATTGTAACCTCAGCGTTAGTGTTTTGTATTCATGGAAAAGAATTTAAACAAAAAATTAACATTTAAAGCTCCGTTTGTGAGTTTGTCGATCTTAATAGAATTTTTTAATGATTTGAGTTCGAAATTTTTCGGAATAATAATTATACAATAATGAAAAGTAACTGCCAATGAGTGAATTACAGTGTTAAGTTTAAATCGAAGAGTGTGGAATTAATATGAGCGTTTTTTGATAAATCAGACATTACTGGAAAATACAACTGCAGGAGCAATGGCAACTCATAAAAGGGTTGAGTGCGCTTATTCAATTTCTCTTCTTAAAAGAACTTCAGACACAACCCTTTTATACAATTTGAGTTTTTTGGGCATATCCACAAACAGAAACTAGTCTTTCGAGAATTGTTTAATTCCGATGAGTTTGTACTGCTGACCGCTGAATCAATGTCCCAATGTCTCGCAAAGATAATATACAGCAATCATTGAAGGCAAAGCATGGCAAGGCTCGTTCTGCATCAGGACACAATATTTGTTCTCATAACCACAAAATTGCCGCACTTAATCAGTGTCAATTTCACGACTTCTTGACTTGGGAAATTGACAAACTAATTTCCCGAAATAAACAAAAAAAAAAACTTTTTAGTTACGCTTACTAACGGGCATTTCTCAAAGGACAACGAAAGAGGAAAATTCTCAACCCTTCCCCGTTTCTTCGTCTCTTTCGGAACAAACATCCCTCCTTTCTCCGTCTTTGTCCTTTCTACTCCGTCAGGGTTAAAATATTTGGTAATGAATGAAAAATGAAAGAGTGGAAGGACTTCTTTGTCTGCGGAACAGCACGCGAGGAATCAGAAACACGAAAAACAACAAAGCAAACCGTTTTTCCTGTTTCAAAATCACGAGGAAACAAAGTCCAGTTTGTTTATTTAATAGAAAATTATCTCGACATTGGAGAGGTTTTCCCGAAAGGCGAAAGCTCCGGGCCAAAGCCCGTTTTTTATTATTCAGGATGACTTTGCCCAAAAGAAAATTTTCTTTTTTGACTTTTTCATAAGGAAATTGATGTTTGCTTTTGGGGAGGAAAAAAAAATAGTGGAGGAAATCACTCAGCATTTTCAAAATTGGCAAAACTGACGAGCTTTTCATCAATTCGACCAAAAACGAGCACATCGAAGAGAAGTTACCGCAGTAACTATAACACACTAACCCAAATTGTATTGCAGAAATCTCTTAAGTGATAAACCAACCATTTAATTCTAAAATAGCGTAAGACTTCTTCAATTTTAAAACCTCGACAAAATGGCCGCAATCATAAAATCCTGACTGTTACTTCATTTAAATAGAAAACGATCAATAATACAAGCAATCCCCGAAGAGGGAGGAATTGCGTCATAAAAGTTATCGCAGACTTCGTCACAAAAAAAAAGTTAACACCGTAACATTCGTCGTAATTTTACTTTTTTGTATCATTGTTTAGTTTCGAGCTTTTGCTGAAATTTTTAGCGTTGCGCAAAAGTTACTTTCATAGGCTTTACAAAAATTAAATTCGATTATTTTAAATTTAATTTAATCCCCTTTTTTAATATTCAAACGAGTTTGAATACATAACCAAAATCAAAACTACAATGTCTTCTTTTTCATTTTTAAGATTACTTTTTAAATAAATAAAAAAATGAAGAAACAAGATGGAAACTTTTGCCATGGGAAAAGAAGCCAAAACGAAGCGAAATCTTCCAGGGCATATTAAAATCCCATTAAAAGTACGAGGTGCCGATTGCGAGGAAGGGATTTATTATATTCATTCTCGAGTTCACACAAAACGCGTTTCGCTGTTGAATCCCGGAGTCGGCGTAAGAATTAACGAAGGAAATGGGATTTTTTTTTGATCGGTCGACACCTGTCTCCATCGACAGGTCGTAACAAACTCCATATTTGAAAATTTCCACCAATAGAAAGAGAGAAGCGTGACCGGTGTTTAAAATAATAAATTCTACACGCATTTGCTCTCCGTACAAAACATTTTTTTTTTCATTTTTAACTTTTTTTTTTCTTTCTTTAAAATGGTTACTTAACTAAAAGCGATACTCTGTCAAATCGTTATTAATTTATTAACACGAAAAAAAGGACGAAATCTCAACAGTATTAATTTCACTTTTACACTTAATAAACAATTATGCATTTGATTTCTATTTTTTTAACGCCGCCATTATTTTCCGTTTAAAAGAAACTCCTGAATTCAATGACGTCACAAAAAACGTTAAGAATAAAACCAAAAACTGCAGACGCTATTTTTTCGTAGCCGTAAACATTTTCCATTAAATTTTCCTCAATCATTAAGACGAGCCAACCAATACAAAAAATTAAAGGCCTAATTCAAAAGTGAATTTCGAAGAGTAATTAATTAAGTTGAAATTTGTTTCCCAAGAGTTCCAATTCTTAAAGGGGGGAAAAAAATCGATCCCAGAAATATTTTAACTCGAAATAATGAAACCGTGCATTTAAAATTGATTGAAAATTTGATTTATGGCTGCCGTTAAGAACCAAAGAATGAATATTTTCAGGTTTTGGAAATGTCGGAAAATGAAGTCTTATGGCTCCTCCCATTTTTTCAGTATAATAATTAATAATGGCGACTGTTGAAGCTCTGATTCGAAAATAACGTGTTAAGTATAAAGGTTTCAATAATAGCGGAAAACGTGTCGTTCGGAATCCGAAATTACTTTAATTTTTTACCAATATTCCCGTTCTCGTTTCGCAGAACACACTTATTCGGATACAAAAAATACATTATTTTTTCGAAACAAAACACCCAATTCGAGATAAGCTATAATTTTAAGACTAAACACTTCTCTATCGATTCTTTGTATATTCTTAATAAGAAAAATAATTTTTAGAACGCTATTGACAGCTTTTTCATGTTTTGGTTCCCTCAATTAAACATTTTACTTTCAAATTAACTGTGTTATCATTAATTGAAGATTTTTATCGATATCTAAATCTTCTATCTGTTTTAATCAGTAATCCTGTGGGACCTCAGGGATTGTTTAGGTCACCCAAGTAGTGTTTCTCGTATAAAATATGGAAAGACTTTGGTCTTAAATTTTTCAACTAAATTCCTTTGTGAATGGATTTTGTGGAGTTTCAAACTGTACAATATAAAACAGTCACCTTTGGTTTCTGATAAAATCTATTTGTGAGGATTTCTGTACTTTAATGCGCTGTAACCCTTTGCGGTGGTATAAAATTTGGTATGGGTATGTATTGGTCGGAATTAACTTCTTTGGAAAGAGTAGGGATACATATACATAATATTCAGTAATATTTAGTCATATTTTAACAAGAGAGAATATCTACATACTATAAAATATTCTTTGGAATTCTACAATGTACAGAACTTTTGTTTAGATTCAATTTTGTTATCTCCAATTGTATTAGTTGATGTCAGTCGGCCCATCTTTAAATCATTAAATATACAATGATTTTTCCAATCGCTAAATCCTTCCGCAAAAAAAAACTCTAAAGCAGAAGATTAAGACATTAAAAATGGCGGGGTTTGGTCGAAAGCATACAAGGGAAAGCTCAAGTCTAAATTAATTTATTATCCGTTAATTATCGTTGTAACCTTAATAATTAATAAAAAAATTATAATAACGATGATGACAAAACTCGACAAACTAATTACAGAGTCTCACAACTAAAAATGACTGTTTTTAAATGTTATGAATGCTTTGGAAAATGGCGGATTGGAAATAAGCCAATGAAAAGGCTCCTTCCCGTGTTAATAATTTAAATGCACTTCTACCGAATTATCGAATTTATTCATAAAAGGAAGAAAAGAGCGAAAAAGGAAACTCATTAAATTTAAGGGTAAGTTAATTAGTTCTTTTTTTAATTTAACAGGCAATTGTTGTGTTATGATCGTTTTAATTAAAAGGACTCGACATAACCATGCATATATAATATCAAACCCCGTTCTTTCTCTTTTCGTGTCTCCAAACCGTCTATTTATGCGTTTATAGTGAATGTATACTTTTCCAATATGGCCGAAGACGGAATCGTGAAAGAACAAACCTATGTCTTGCGAATGGCACAAATGGGTTAATTAATTCGAGATATATTTAATGAGCGGCGAAGTCAATATGTCCAAACGTTAATTTAAGCAATTATTCAAAAGGTCTAATTGGGATATTTTCGGCAGAAGATTTTGAATCCTCCGTGAAAACGGATTCGAAACTAAAACAAACAAAAAATAACCGCTAATTAGTTTTTCATTTAAAAGGGAAATCTTCCGAGAAACAATTAAGGCTTTAAATAAAGGGATTCGAATTTAATAAACATTGAGGTGACATTTTCTTCATTAACTTCCTTTCCTGGTTGTTTGAGTAATTATTCCGGTGCTTAATTCCCGAAGGTTTTTAACTTCCAGGAAAAAATATTCAACTTGAAAGTTTTGATTATCACCTTTTCGGAGAAAATTTCGGGTTCCATTTTCATACTCGTGCAGTTACACCTGTCCGTCCATTTTGTATCGGAATCTGAGGGCGAATGTCTCAGAAACAGAAGATGTTCGCCCCCCGAATGTAAACAGCTGAACCCTTTACTTCTTAAATGAAAGGAATAATTTCAAGGCACGTCCCAACAACAATTACTACCTAATTTTCATTATCGAAAACCTTTTTCCGAACCTAAAAAGGGGGAACTGTATAGGCCCCTTATGAAAATCTTAACAAAATGAACTCCTCATGTTTAGCTTATCACCGAGTTATATTCTGAGGCCGACTTTTAAAGAAGTGAATTTCAAAGCCGATGACCCGTTTTCATATACGACTGTAATTATTTAAATAAACTTTTAAAAAATATGGAAATTATTATTTTAAATATAGTCTTTTATAAGGCTGAATTTTCAAATTTATATTATTACACCCAAATTGAAGATTTTTATTAGAAGCAGGAGGGGAAATTAGGAGTCTGGTTGGTAAACGATTCGATCAAAGTTTTCCTTCTAAGTTTTTATATTCTCTTTTTTGGTCTCTTTCATTAAATTGTGGGTTTTTATTAATTTTAATTAAATTGTTTAATATATGAGGTATTAAAAAAATATATTTCCTGTTATTGGCGGAAATTTTAGGAGAGTGTAAAATTTGTTTTTAAATTATCTGCACAGAAATGATTCTGTTTTCCAAATTTTTCATAATACTGAATATTCGCATTCAAAGAGAAGTTACAGACTATACTGAAACTCTGAGTTTTCTTCGTTGAAATATATAAGTTTTGAAAACGGAAAATTTTTCAAAATTAATGTGCAAACTTTTCTAAGTTATTTTTGGTAAATACTAAACTTTCAATAGCTTTTTGACTATTTTTGTAGTATAAATATTATATATATGTTACACCGAAATGTGGAAAATGCCGAATTTCACCGGTGAATTTCAGCATTGATACAGTCGGTTGGTGTATATCTAAATACCCTTATTTCTAACTTACACTAACATTCACTATGACTGCGATTGTATAATAATATAATGAAATATTCCATCTTTGGTATATGTTGACATTTACCGGTGAAACTCGACATTGTCCAATTTCGGTCATTCACGGTAACACGTGTAATTTATTAACCCTTTGCGGTCGTACGTCTGCTCTCAGCCACCACATATACTGTACGGAAGTATACGAATCTTATACTGTATGCATTCCTATATTAGTTTATACTTTTCCTCAATTTCTATTAAACCTTTTCATCAACTAATACAATTGGAGATAACAAAATTTAATCTAAACAAAAGTTGTGCGAAGAATATTTTTTCTAAATTGTATTTAGCAGTAATTAGAGATTCTAATTAGCATAATTAGACATCCCTGCTCTTTCCAAAGAAATTAATTCCGACCAATAGATACCCATACACAAATTTTATACCACCGCAAAGGGTTAAAGTAAAAGCAGAAGACTAAGAAGAATGTTATGTTTTGTATATTTTGTTATTTTAATGCCACAATTACATAATTAATAATATTGATAATTAAATAATGTTCTGTAAAATCTTATGGTAATATTATTAACTAAGAAACTATTAAATTTTGTATTGTCGAAATACTTATGGGTGTTATTTAAAACGTTAATCACAAGTCTTTCTTCCCTTCTATAAGGATGGAAATAATTGGCTTCAAAAATAGACCTTCATAACTTTCTAAGATAAACATCAAAAGCAACGGGAAAGACATTGAAGAAAAGTTGAAGAATTACGGAAGTTAAAAGCAAGAAAAGGGCCGTTCGAATCATAAGGAAAAGGGCTGATGTCGAACGTGAGAAAATCAAGACAGAATACAATTGGCCAAATGGAATTTCGTTGGAAAAAAAGAAAGAGAAAAAAACATGTTTTAGATGGAGGAAAAATTTATAAATTCTTATCGCGGAACAAACGTGGCAAAGTTGCAGAGTTCAGGGTGGAGCTCCTGGCGTTTCCATAGCACCAACGTCGCCAAGGCAACAACGATTTATGCACCCCTTGCCCTCCGGCGGCCACCCTCGCGGCAGTGATTCGATAAAATAACCATCCACCACCTCTGCGCCCCCACCCGTGTGAATTTTTAGGTGCGTTGAAAAGTTTTAATCCTCCTTTGGGGTTTCTACTTTTGGCTGTCTCAAGTGAAACACGAAACGGGAAACCGCAAACCGTTTCCCTTCCACAGAGGAGGGGAAACCTCCCGGTGTGTTTAACATTGACATGCGGAATGGAAACGTATTTGTCTTAAAACCGCAAAATTATTATGAATGTGTTTCTGGGTTCTACTCCATTCCAAGGCATCTGGAGGCCTCGCGTAACCGGTTTCTAACCAATGGAAAGTTGCTCTGTTTTTTTTTTCTTTATAAGTTTGGGGCCAAACTTCTGGAAGAGATTGCACCACTAACGGGCAATAGATTGGAATCGTGAAAGAGAGAATTCCACTCTTTCATGGGGACAAAGCGATTAATTCATAATCCACCCCCGTGTGTGTATAATCGGGGATGAATCCCTGAAGCTTTGGTTTGGGAATGGATGGACATGTAAGTCGAGGCGTATGGAAGTCCTCACGAAAATGTAAGAATAAGAAAAAATAGAGAGAAGGGAGAGAAGGGAGAGAGCCGCAGATAATTACAGAGGAGACCTCTGACTATCATAATCATCAATTATGCAACTTAAATTCATGTTGAGCTTACCTATTATTAATATTTAACATCCCCGGTGGGAAATTCTGGAAAAGTTTAATTCCGAAAACCTTCATATCCTTCTTTTAATTGCTTTTTGCTTTTCAATTAAGTTTCGGTTTCTGCTAAAACTTTGCCTTAACAAACGTCCCAACTTAAAAAGTATAATATATATTTGGGTCTAAATATAAAACATATTTTTTAATACGTACTTTGTTTTACTCATAACGTAACACAATATAAAACTGTTGTATTCAATATAATTTTTCACAATACAATAGTGAAACAAATATAGTTTAATTGTTTATTACAATGGTTTTGAACCTCTTTAATCTCAATCTGTTTTTTCTTTTCATGTATTTGATATAAATTTTAAAAACTGTTTCAAACCAAAGCTGTACACTATTATTTATTAATAATTACCTATTAATATTGGATTTAATTTAGCCCATTGTATATCAATATTTTGCAGTGGAATTTTTATTACAGGAATTTGATACAGAAATTGCATAACAGGAATTTTATACGGAAATTTCAGTACAGAAATTTTATACAGAAATTTCAGCATATGAATTTTCTACTGATATTTCAGCACAGGAATTTTATACAGACATTTCAGTACAGAAATTTTATACTGACATTTCAGCACAGGAATTTTATACAGACATTTCAGTACAGAAATTTTATACAGAAATTTCAGCACATGAATTTTATACTGACATTTCAGCACAGGAATTTTATACAGACATTTCAGTACAGGATTTTATACAGACATTTCATAACAGAGATTTCATACAAATATTTCAGAACAGAGATTTCATACAGAAATTTCAGCACAGAAATTTTATAGAGAAATTTCAGCACGGGAATTCTATTCAGTGACGCCAGGTGCGAGTTACATTGTAGTGTTTTTTTTTAAATAAAAATTGCAGTAAATGCCATTACAACATCATATAATTATATATTGTAAACATTCATGTATTTTTCAAAATAAAACCTCAGTACCCAGGGCAACACGTTCTAAATTTGTCTCCCACTCAATGGGTTTATATTTTCTATTATCTTTCCAAAAATGTCAATAGACTTCGTCGGGAACCGGTGTTTATTGTATTACATATTATACTTTCATTTATGAAAAATGGCGGCCTTTGGTTTTAATCACTCAATTGTTATTTTAAGGTGAAATATCACTGAGATTAATAAAGAAGAGTGTAATAAGCATTTTTGGGGATTCAGCACAAGAATTTTTCCCCTGAAAATTTCCAAAAGCAGACTGATTGGTTCGGATGAAGAACTCAGAAGAGGGTTTCCATTCGACTTCCAATTGTTTAGATTTTAATTTATTGAAAGTCATGTTTTGTCATTTTTTATAAGAGAGGTCAAAGATTCGAAAAAGATTACACACACAAAATGGCAAATGGAAATTTTAATGAGGAGAACCCAAATAAATACTCTAACGGAAATAAATCCGAATCTTTTTTTCCCCTGTGACACATTCGGAGGGACTAAAAGAAAAGAAAAAAACTTTCCACTGAATATAAAGAAAAAAAGAATAAAAGTTTAAGAAAAGCAGCCGACCAATGGGAGTCCATTTTTAAATTAACTCGCTCCGTTCGAATTGCATATTTTCATGCTAACTATTTCTAAGTATAAGGATTCAGGTAATAAAACCGTGCTTAGCTTAGGAGCCGGGATGAAAATCGATCTGGAACCATTACTGAACCCTGCCCACCTTATCTTTCTACGTTTTATTCGAGTAATGATAGTCTTTACCTCCTTCGCCTTCGTAAATTTCTTGGGAGACTTTTTTCTTCATCGTTTCTTTAGCGTCTTTTTCTTAATCAAACCGCTTCTTGCATTTTAATGAAGGAAGCAGTAAAAAAAAAAGGAAGATAGGAAAATCACTATCTAAGATCTTCTTAAAATTTGAATTTCCTCGAGTGCTCACAGACACGTAATTTTACGACTCGGATTTTAACCAGGTTCGCGGTTAATTAAAGGAGAGAAGCCTAAATGTCTATATTCTGCAGGTGAGAAAATATTTGACGGTCGAGAGGCACACGAGTTTGGGGGTTCGCCCGGGGAAGGGAAGAACCACGTGGGAAAACTTATGAGCCGTGACTGTAGCCCTCCAAGATGGCAGACTTGCGATGAAATCCCCTCTAACACTGGAGGATAATTTCAGTCAAATCCATTTTAAAAAAATATATTCAATTTGAGATATTTCCCATTTTTCGAGATTATTTTTTAACTCTATAACTCCCTAAAACTGACGTCAGCAACAGAGTTTCTTATTTGGTTCTCTGTATTCAACGAACATTTTTATTACTAATATTAACCGTTTGCAGTTGTATGTCTGCTCTCAGCCACCACAGCAAGGAACTATACAAATATAAACGAATCTTATACTGTTTGAATTCCTATATCAGTTTAAACTTTTCCTGAGGGAACCTCAATGCCTAAAGAACTTATTCACAAACTAATACGGTGAATTAGTTACTGTACTAATTAGTTCTTATACGGTATTCATTCCTATATCAGTTTAAACTTTTCCTCAATTTCTATTAAACCTTTTCATCAACTAATACAATTGGAGATAACAAAATTTAGTATAAACTAAAGTTGTGACAATCGACAACGTTAGCAGAAACAAAGAGTATTTTATAAATTGTGTTTAGATATTTATAATTGTATTTAGATTATTTATATTTTATTTATATTGTATTTATTTATATTTATATTATTTATATTTTGTTTTATTTATATTTATATTGTAATTTAGATTATTTATAATTGTATTTATCAGTAATTAGAGATTCTCTCTTGTTAAAATATTAGTGAATTTTATGTATATGTATCTCTGCTCTTTCCAAAGAAATTAATTCCGACCAATAGATACCCATACACAAATTTTATACGACCGAAAAGGGTTAATTTTTTTTGTTAATTATTTTATTAAAATCCGTTCCAATGTTATTATAATGGGATACACAATGTGCATTTATAACTCAGACATTTACTTTTTTTTTATTAATTACATAAAATAATAGGCAAAGTTTCATATTCCTTTGCATTCCCTTCGAACCAAAGAAAATAAAACGAAAGAATAAGAGAATAAAAGAATAATAGGAGAATATTATAACATAATATAATATAAAACAACAATAAGAGAACATAACATAATAAGAGAATATTAAAAGCAACAAAAACATTCACATGGTAAAAAATTAGTGCAATAAAAATAAGCGAAAGACTTATTTTTAGTTTTTTTAAAAAAAAACGTCCATTTGCATTTTCCTGGTTTTCTGTCTTTTACTCCATCCCCATGCGAGTTTGTTTACGCTCATAATTTAATCATTGCAAACAAACATGTTTTTTTATTTATTTAAAAGCGATGTTTGTCGGAAGATATCGAAAATCAATAAAGAGTGAAACTCAAAGGAAAAATAAATCCTTGTTTTATATTTGAGGAGAAACAAAATGTGGACACGCCCTCCTGCCATGATGAATTCCAGAAACAAAAGTCCATGTCTTGTGCCGGGAACAAGGTAAATAATTTAATCTCCCGTCCACGTATCGACGGCCGAGAGAACCGACATTTTCCCCTGAAATTTACTAAATGACGATGATAATAAAAAGGCTTCTAGAATCCGGCCGAGTAATTACAATAAACCCGTGACGGAGGAAATATGTTACACAATGGCGATGGAGGATGATACAAAACCCATCACCGTGCCCTTCTCCATTTTTGTTCTCTCTTCAGGTTCCCAGGACTTTTTTCTCATTTACAGATACAAACTGGAGATAACAGCTAAACAAAATGGCCGTTCACGTCTCCCTGAAAAAGATAAATGCTATCGATAAATCCGAATTGACTTTCAGTCAGTGGCGTAAGGGGTTACACAAATTCTAATTATTTTATCCGCAAAAGAGACAATTTTTGCTGCGAATAATTATTCATATTAATGTAAAAACCTTTGTTGTTTAATTGCTTTAATGTAATTAGGCTTACTTAAAAATAATTTAAATTCAAAACGGAATAATTTTGAAAATTTATGAATTTAAATACGGTTTTAATCTCAGCAAAATCAGAAGTTTAAATTTGTACGAAATAATAAATTCATTAGTGCACATTTTGTTGTGTGTTCGTTTTTGATTGCTCTATTATAATTTCTTAAAAAAAAGTACGCATTAATTATTTTTATATTTTTTGAGGTTTAATTTTTAATAAGTTTTATCTTTTATCGCCATTTGGAAATTAATATTAAAAAATCATAATACAATAAATACGTAATACAATAATACGTACGTATTATAATAACGTACAATAATACGTAAAACACCGTAAATATTTACACCAGTCAAAAAGGAGTAACAGTAAAAATATAAATAAATGAAAACATAATTTTTAAGTTACGATCTTTAAATATATACTACTCTTTAAATGTATAATTTAAATGTATACTACTCTTTAAATGTATAATTTAAATGTATACTACTACTTACGGTGTTAAATGTACACTAAAATGTAAAAAATAATAAAAAGTGTGCACACATTCATTCCTCTTTCGTTATGTATATCAAAATAAATTAATAAATAAAAAAATATTTATAAAATTAAACGGTTTTATTTCACTAAATTTAAAAAAAAATAATTTGTGATGCAAGAGTATAAATAAATACATGGGTGACAAAGAAAAAGACCAGTTTTTGTCCATAAAACCGTGGGGCGTTATACAGTATAAAAACTTTACAGGTCGCAGAACGTGTAATAACTTCAAAGTTTTGATTCTCGGTCTTTGAAGATAGACAGACACACAGACAGACACGAAAACCAACTTAAATAAAACCGTTTAAACAGACAGACAGACAGACAGACACAAAAACCAAGTTAAATAAAAGTATTTGTTTAAATCAAAAGATGCCTCATTGCTTTGTGTTGTAACATACACTGTATAACATATACTTTAGTGCTTTGTATATTTAATTAAAATTCATTTCCGTAAGAATGACATATCTCGAAGTAAATGCAACAGAAGTTCTTTTCTATAACCCTTTCAAATGAATCTCTTACAATCCCAGCTTCTCTCAAAAAAAGTATAATTTTTTGTTGTCTCTTTCCGCCTCAAAATGAGGAAATTCTTAAGAGAATTTTTCACCGGCGGTGTCTGCTGATGACAGCGAGACGTGACGACCACAATGTGTTCTTTATTACTTTTATCACGAATCCGAAGGAAAAAACAATTTAAGGGGTAACAACGGGTAGGTTTGTGGTTACCCTAATCACAGAGTAAGACATCAACAATAAAAAATTTATGTTTCGTCTCAGAGGATGGCAAATTTTAAATCATACTCATTTCCGGGTCTTCGACGTTCATTCCTTTTTCTCTCTTTCTAAGAGGTTATTATTATCCGTTGGATCCTTTCGAGTATTGTTTCCAAGACTTCCGGAGTAGTCTGAAATTGTGGTTGTTTAACCCTTTGCGGTCTTCTAAAATTTGGGGATGAGTATCTATTGGTCGGAATTAATTTCTGTCGAAAGAGCAGAGATACATATATATATATATTTTGACAATACAAAATTTTATAGTTTCTTAGTTAATTATTTTACAATAGGATTTTATTTTGTATTATTTGCTTATTAATACTAGTAATTGCAGTCAGAAAAATATATTTGTAAGCATTAAAATAAAAAAATATACAAAATATAACAATTTAAATAAACTTATAAAGTTAATAAAACATTATAAATATAACAAATAATAATAAATGTAAAAGTATAAAATTGATGTAAATATAATAACCGACTAAATAAACAAATATAACTTTTTCTTGTTACTGTCTTAACACTGTTATTTAGTTCTATTATAAGTAGCTATTATTACTACTCTATAATTCTGAAGATAAACTCTAAAGTTTCTTCTGTTATTTTATTAATGTTATATTTATAAATGTGAGGACAAGTATTTTAATGAAAGTCAATGATATTTCACTTTATAGATAACTCTTGGGTGGAGATAACTCTGTCAAAATACTTTTGAGCGCTACTGTACATAATATTCAGTAATATTTAGTAATATTTTAACAACAGACAATCTCTAATTACTGATAAATACAATTTATAAAATATTCTTTGGAATTCTACGATGTACACAACTTTTGTTTAGATTAAATTTTGTTATCTCCAATTGTAGAAAAGATTTAATAGAAATTGAGGAAAAGTGTAAACTGATATAGGAATGCATACAGTATAAGATTCGTATATATTCGTACAGTTCCTTGCTGTGGTGGCTGAGAGCAGACATACGACCGCTAAGGGTTAATGATTACCTCTACATTTCATAAATTGCATTGGAATTATTAGTCTCATAACGCAGTCGACAGCAAAATACAACAAAAGTCAAGAAAAAGGAACAAACAGCACAGATTCCACCTAAAAGAACATTCCTGTGTTGTTGTGAAAAGTGAAAACAATTTCCCTTTCTGAAACCCTTTCGTGTGAATATAAAATAAACGATCAAAAAAGCAAAATATTTTCGCTTCAATTTAATTCCGACCGATAACATTAAAATAATGAACTATAAAACGCGTGAAAAAATAATAATAATAAAATAAAAGCAAAAAAGAAAAGAAATGGCGGTCGCATTTGAAAAAGCTACGTGATTACGACATTACTTATGAGGAGGCCATTTAGAATCGGCCCACCCAACAAAGGAAACACGATTTTGGTATTTTGCACTTTGGCGGCTGATAACGAGATTGAAATTTTCCCCTTAAAATTAAAGGTTTTAAGTTATTATAACGGCGAAACTTAATTTTGCTTTTTGCTGTGTTGTTTAATTCCTTTGTTTCCTCTTTTCCCGAAAATTCTATCTTCGTCATGTTCATCTCTTCGTCTTCTGGGAAATTAGTTTTTATTAATTATTAAAGCTTTAATTAAAAAAAAAATTCTTTTTTCTCCAAACTTCATTTTAATATTTTTCTTTTCCATTTTTTTTCAATTTCAGCACTTTTGCTTTACATTTCATTTTCGTAATTTTTGAAAAGACTTAAAAAAATTTCTTTCGTCGTCAGCGATTGAGAGAGCTCTTAATGCTTAGTCAGAATTATAAAAATTTTAAAGACAGCAAAAACGAAGAGAAATAACATTGAAATGTTTAATTGCTCGGAAAAGTTGGAAAGACTCTGTAAGGGTGTGCGGAGAAAGAAGAGGGATGAATCGGTTTAATAAACTCGTCGAATCAAAGCCTCAAACTTTTGTCGAACCCTCGTAATTTTTGCTCCCCACTTTTCACCCCTCAGACTGTCTTTCGTCACTCATAACGAAAGTCAAACCGACAACATTGATTTTTGCTGTTTTTACCTGCGTTCGGTACTGTTAGAAAAAAAAAGAGAAACACTAAACTAAAAAGAGAGAAAAAACAAAGGCAGGAACTCAAATCGCGGAGAAACGTGAGCGGAGCGGCCATTTTGATTTAAGGGCGTATGATAAAAAGAGTCGATAAAGAAAATCCATTTGAACCATATGTTTTAAAGGGCTTGGTCCTCGACTTTTTCAATCATTTTTTTATTCCTAATCGGTTATTGGAAGATTCTGATATCTTGATGAAAACACCCGTACAGTATTTTCAACCGTAGAGATGGGATTTTCATGCAAAATTTGCTTAGTAAGCTAAACGGGTTTTTGTTCACCCCTTAAGCGACGGTGGAACTGATTTTGTTATCCATTTATGACTCTTTTCACTGCGAAAAGTTCAGTATCAGCTGCTTAAAAATATTTAACAATCAGCAAACAATGCTACGGACTTTCAGAAGTTTTTGGAATGTTGAAACTATATGTTATAATCTTTTCTTCCGTTTTATTTTTCTTTCTTTCTTTTTTGAGTTTAGAAACAAGTCTTTAGAATTGGAGGGCAAAGAGAGATTAGAGAAGTTCTCTTTTTTGGGAAGTATTCCTCTTACTCGATGATTATTCTTTCATGTTTTTTATTTTACAGTTCGCTCCATTTCGGGAAATTCTGTATTTATTAATCGGATGAACAAACGAACAAAAACCCAACAACTACAAAACCTACAAGACTCAACAATAAAATTATTCACTCGCAGAAACATTAACAAAAAACTAACAATAAGACAGCTAAGGTCCAATACATCGACACAATACCCATAAAACAATTACACACACACAAATCTACACAATGACGAATATAAGCATCAAAAAAATACAAAACCTAAGAAATAAAAATGACCTCCCAAACTAATCAATAATTATACAGCAAAAACAGTTATACAGTTTCAAAAACTCTTAACGAGTTGAAACTCACAGCTGAGCCAAACACAAATAGGGAATATAAAAAGAAAAATAAAAAATCACGTTCCTAAACCTTAATAATGAGAATTTATTGTTCCAGAGGCTGTAAGCCTATATACTGATTAACCCTTTAATATGTACCGTATATATACGGTTGATCTCTTGTACACTGTAGCGGTTTTGACGTATATATACGGATAATTATTTTTCTTGGTTTATATAATAGTATACGTTCGATTGTTTCTGGTAATAGAGGGAGGGTAGGAGTATTGTAACTCTTTACGAAATAGATACATAAAGATACAGTATATAAAGTGTCTTTCAATTTTTCTATACTCTTCAATGTGTATACATTAGCTTCGTACTTTTATTTCAATATTTTATAAGCTGATAATAATTTTATAATTATAATAATTGAGTATAATTTTAAAAGCTGATAATAAACATAATCTAAAGAAATCATAAACCTAAAATAACCTAAAATAATATAAACATAACATATAAAATAATTATTCAATGGATTTGACGTATATAAACGCCAGCTACAGAAATACGTGGCCACTACAGAAACCACTACTCGCAACGTATTGAACGGGTTAAAGATTATATGTAAAAATAAATATATACGCTCGCCACTGGGTTAAAGAGGAGAGGAAACAAATGTCTCAAATTAGAGGCGATAAAATGTAAATTCGGGAAGGAAAACAAAAGCAAAGAAATGCCCAGAGAGTTCAGGAGCGCAAAGAAAGACAAATGCCAATGAGGGGTGACCTGTAAACAAAATTTGAAACCATAAAATTAGCAAAAGAGCAAAAAAAGACTCGCGAGAGAAACGTACACATTTGA
The DNA here is from genome assembly GCA_028293925.1 of Brueelia nebulosa. Lineage (NCBI taxonomy): Eukaryota > Metazoa > Arthropoda > Insecta > Psocodea > Philopteridae > Brueelia > Brueelia nebulosa. The sequence continues at coordinate 1,025,439 of JAQIBA010000017.1, read as the reverse complement.
GAGAAGAGTGAGAGTCAAAAAAGGGCAGAATTTAAAATTAAATACACATCACAATGATTAAAATTATTAAATAAATCCAGAATGCAAACTTTGAATAGTTCCTATAATATATACTCAAAGTATTAAAGTTATAATAATTAATTTGTTATGAGTCACTCTAAGGAAGGCAAAATATGTAAGTGCACTTTTCACAATAACAGTTCAAATGCAAGCTTGAGGGGATTAAACTGGATTTATTGTAATTCCCCAAAAAGGGAACTGTAATTCGTATCCCCCACTGAAGCGAACTCCAACTTTTTTGGGGGTGTATCGAACTAAGTTGACCTCTGTCTCACGGCCGACGCCTTTCCAAACTCATCCGCGCTCCGAACAGTTTCAACAATACCCGCTAATTATCCATTAGCAATGTGACCAGAGAAGAAAGGAAGATTAAGTTTCCATTGGCCGAGAGAAATATTAAAGCCCGGCAACGGTGGTAAGAGTAATAATTACGGTTGCGCTGGAAAGCCGACCCCAGGGAGAGAATCCGCAAGTGACCTTGCACTTGAACGAGGCAAAGCCCGCCGCCATATTCTAAGTGATAAATGAGTCTCAAATCGGTTGTAAACAATTGTTTTAAATCTCATTTTAATGCTCGCTCCAAACTGACGTATCACCCGATGGCTATCCGCAAATCGAAGGTAATTAGGCGGTGAGAAGTGACGATGCCACCTTTCCCGCTTGTTAACGAGAAAGAAATGAGGGAAGAGCTCAGAGACGGACAATGAGCCCAACGTTTATTTCTTCTGAGTAAGCAATTCGGGTTTTAAAAAACTCTTCCCAAATTTAAACTCTCCTCCCCCTCCCCTCGAAGTCCTCCAATTAATTCCCTATTTACTAC
>JAQIBA010000017.1:898966-1024459 GCA_028293925.1 Brueelia nebulosa | reverse complement strand
TAAAACATTTAATAAAATCATAATTGTTAAATACAATTTTTTATTTATATTATTGAATTACACTGCGTCTTAAGCAGATATAACAAAAAGTTAGTTTTAATTAATCAATGCCATTTTACAAAAGCCCCCCGCGCACTCTTAAAATAAATCAATCCATTGATAATTAAGAAAAATCAATTAGCCTTTCGTTAGGTTTATTAACAGATTAATAGCCTCAATATCCGTCTTTCGACATTAATTTATTTCTCTTTTTTATTAGGATTCATTAATCATGCGAAGTATGAAATGACCTTGAGTTGATTTGCAAGTTTAAGAAAAGGATTAATTTCTACTCGAGGGCGCTTCATTTGGTGCAGTAAAAAATATTGGAAACTTTTCCAGGAAGGGTGATTGGAATTCTCCGGTGTAAAATTCAAATTATCTTTGTGGATAATCAGAGTTGATAGACAGATGCATCTTTTGTTTATTATATACTCCGACAGAATGGGAATATACAGTAAAAAGGGTTGTTAATAAAACTGTTGGGAGTTCGTCTGTTTATACACCGACTGAGTGTATTAAAAATCTTAATTTTATCGGATGATATTTCACCCTCATTTTTCATCCCCGGGGGTTATTGTTGGTTTTACCTCCGAATTATGAAAAATTGGGGAAACCATTTTATTGACAAAATTTTCTTTTTGATAAAACACTGTTTTTTTTTTTCGTTCTGAGAAAACGGGCGCATGTCGTGATGGGTAGTGAGGCAAGGTTGAACTTATAAAGCATATAAAGAAACTTCCGGTAGGACAAACAATTCAAAGGCCAAAAATTCACCCGAGTGTGAAGTCTTTATTCTCCTTCTTTTTTTTTTTTTTTATAAACTTCCTCTGACACAATCCCCGAATGAAGGCTTATTTTTAGACGGGAGTAAAATATAGGTGAGGCGGCGAATGATTCCACACCCCCGAATAAAAACTAATTAATCGGGGATTAACGTCCTTCTGATGGGACAAAGGCGGTCTCCCACAGGTCACTGATTCGTAGCACATACATTTGGGCATTCCCCCTTGGGTTAGAAAAAAAGGCGAAGAAAGCAGCCAAGTCACGGAAGTTCGGATACGGATACATTGTAAATAAATGACTGTGCATATTTGTCGGGAGTTCTTCTCCTTGGCGGTAATTGGTGATGGTACATCCACCGTTTGTGCCCCCGACTGGTGCCGAAGGAATAACTCGACCGGTAACCTTGTCGGACTCTCCCGTTCTGTGTTCTCTGCACGGTTCAATATTCACGTGACCTCAGCCTCGAGAATGACACGGTGGTTGCTCACGTACTTGAAAAGGAAAGATGTCAGGGAAATTAGAAAATTTCTTATGAGATTCTGCAAACGTACCCATAATATTATCTATCACGGAAGATAAAAGGCTAATTAGTATTGGAAGTCGGACTTTTTTAAAAGGTGTCTGCGGAAGTTTCGTCTTTCCCGGATGTTATTTTCTGACATATCAATTTTTAGAATTCAGGAAAAGCACACCGGTAGTTTTTTCAGTTCTCATGGTTACTAACAGTCCAGTCAAATTAGACATTCAAGGTTATATAAATTCCTAAGCAGCTGAAACTGAAATTTTGGCCCAATTTTGAGGTCAAATATCAAAATACTGTCAACTCGAATTTCTTTCTTATTTTGCACGTTGAAAAGGTACATCATAAGCTTTCGAACGCATTCTATTTCATTTTAGGGAAACCATTTTGAGTGGGTAAAATTGGCCCTCCAAAATTTGCTACGTTTTAATTGGCCACCAAATGTGTTATACAACTTTTTGAATTGTTATATCTCAGAAACGGTGACTCTTAGGAAGAAAAGTATTCATACATTTTTTATAGATAATTTTATCCTCTACAATTTTTGTCTGAGCTATTTTTACGATATAATTTACGGTTTTGCTGAATATGGGAAAAAACTAATTTCTGTTGACCTATGACCAGACTTTTGACATTTTTATGTATAATTATACTAAGTTTTATTATAATTATACTAATATTTTAAAAGTATTTTATTTTATTTTAATTATTTTATTTATATTTAATAATATTATTATATTTAATAATTATTTTATTATATTTTAATTATTTTATTTATATTATTTACATATTTTTTTTCGTTTCGGCCTATCTATGGACCACGATTATTTCGACAGCCTTTCTTCTTTTTTCTCTTTCTTCTCCGCCTTCCTCTTTTGCCCAATATTCCTTCATTCTTTTACTATGTTCTTCTTTTCGCTCTGTGGTCCACTTTTTCCCTGTTTTTCTCTTTACTGTATCTGTGAACTTGTGGTCTTGCGAACTTGTATTTATATTTATATATTTAATTATATTTAATATTATTTTAATATTTATTAACTAATATTACTATAATTATACTAATAATTTCACAGCTTCTTAGGAATTTATGTAACTTCACCCCTCATTTTTGACCGAATTTGACTGGACTGTAATCAAATTACAATTTTCTTATAAGACAGTTTCTGCTCTTAATCATTTCAATTGAATGCATCTGTATTCACAAATACAGCATTTCTCACGCTTTCTGCCTTTAATCTCCCAAAGGGTAAAAAATTTCACATCTTCCATAATAAATGACGGCAACTTTCATATCGAAAACCGCACAGTTTGAACCCTAACCCCGTGTTACCCCCAGCACTGAACGCTCACACTCGAAAAGAGAGTTGGGGTCATTATTCAGCTGTTAATCATCGAGTAGCTCATTAAAGCCTGATTTTTATTGGAGGTATTATATAAAACCTGAAACGAAGAATTAAATTAACGTAATAGCCAACGTTGGAGCTGAAAAAAATGCTGAACCCGTGTTGCGGTTTTGTAACGTTTCTTGTGCAAGAAACTTACATAAATTTTCCACCCCCAAGAATTTTATATATTTTTCAGTGTCGTAACGAAAAATAGTACTGTAAGAGTTGATTTGTACAAATTACCGAATTTATGAAATAATCTTTATACTGTTAGAAGGGATATGGAGAGTGACGCTGTCGGTTTGTTTCGCATCAAACCCGAAAACTTACACCCCTTACAGCAAAAATCAAATTAAATAAAATCTCCTCATTAATATATCACTATCAATGAACTTCATTTTGTGAAAAAAAAATGAGAAAAGGAGACGGACAAAGGAAAGAAGATTAGAGTGAATGAAATCATTCCACTCGTGTTAACGTGAATTGCCCTTAATTACTACATTGATAAAGCCGGCTAACTCTGTCTTCCCCTCTCGGCGAAAGGTGTTCGGGAACATGTTCACCTCGGGGTGTCTCGCCCCCTTTCAGAAAAAACCGCCTCCGATGTCCTGGGATGCCAACTCGCATGCGAAGGTGTTAAGCTAATGTCGTTCGTTTTTTAATTGGATGTAACGAGCTCGTTACGGAGTAAAATAAAGCCGAGTAGTGCTCTGCTTTAAATTACCCCCGGGGGGTTAATTAGGAGATATAAAAACCACTTCAAGTAGTTAACCTTAGTTCACTGCTTTGAGTAAATCCTTTTCATCAGATCCGCAGTTCAGTTTTAATTACTCCAATGGAGTTTAACGCCATCATTTTGTAGCTTTTTTTACGTAGTCAACCCATATATTATATGATATATACTGTATACTATAGGATGTTAGAGGTCAATACAGACATACGAATATGTTTTTAATACCCCCGGGGTTTTAATGGATAAACGGGTTAGTTAAAAATAAAATGTATTAATTATGAGACTTTCATTGCACTTTTTAAAACAGTGAGAGTCAATGTTTAGTTATATATATTAACGCAGTGATGGCCAACCTTTGATAATGTGAGGGCCAAAGTTGAGTTTGGTGTAATTTCGCGGGCCACAATTAAATATGGATTTTTAAAATTAGTTTTACTCTTTCTTCTCATTTTCTCATTTTCTCTTTTTCTCCTTTTCTCTTTCTTCTCATTCTCTTCTTTTCTCTACGTTCCTGCTGTCACGGCTATTGTCTTTGCCTCTTTTTACATTTTTATGCAAGCAGTCATTTTGACTTATATGACAGAATCTAAAAAAGAAGGGAAACCCAAAGTGTAAGCGTAAATTTAAAATTTTTCCGAAATGTAAGAAAGAATTACAAATTGAAGTTATTCTCCCATTGAAAGTTAATCTAATATTAGAATAACCCTTTATTTAAAAATGAAAATGGACTAAAATCACCAAATACGTATATGAATATAGGAACAGAAGAGTGGGCCACATGCAACACCTTCACGGGCCGGAAATGGCCCGCGGGCCGTAGGTTGGACACCACTGTATTAACCCATTAAGTGCCAGGGAAATTTATATAGTGTTGCCCTGAGTGCCGAGGTTTTTTTTTTTAAATACATGAAAGTATACAAAATATAAAAGTTACTCATACAATATTGTAATGACATTTACTGCAATTTTTACTTAAGAAAAAAAAACACTCAGATAATTCTCCAGCTGACGTCACTGAAACTTCTGTATCAAATTCCTGTATCAAAAATTCCTCCATGAGATATCTCATAGTTGGCACTCAATGGGTTAAATGTTCTTTGCAACTTTTCAACGCTGTATTGCTCTAAAAATACAATGATTATTGTATGTTTAAATCAATTAATTTATGGGTATAATGTATTTTTCAGGAATAGTTTAACTTTTGTGAACGTTTGGAGTTCCCCGATTGTTGTAAAGTAAAATGGATTGTATTTTTACATCCCCTACATCTGCTGTGGTCCCTTAGAGAGGAAGAAACGCGGGCGAAAACTCGTCCCGAAACGACGTCTAATTATGTGACAAAAGCGGGCGTGGAAAGTTGCACGTAAAGGTATCTCTCCACGCAGGCCACATGACACCTCAAGAAATTTTTCTCGTTAATTTGTTTGAGAAAAGGATGGTGACATGTCGGCGTTGTGGATCCCGCCGTCGAGGCCCCACAATCTGAAATGTCATTCTCCCTAACTACTCTCCATCTCCTCTGCACATCCCCCTCGGGTGTGCGGAGCAATTAGAGGAGCACTTTGTAGTTCAGACCCGTGACGCCAGGGGCGGTGACGTCTCCTCCTAACGACTACTTACATTCTATGTCAGACTTATTTATTTTTTATTCTTATGCTCGCGGTTAATGTATGTCTCCCGCGAGCCATCGAGTCAACATCATGGTGATGTGTAAATATTTTGGAAGGTCAAACCATTAAGAAGACGTTATCGGTGTGAGAAAATCTAAGGAAAGTGGCAAAAAGTCGTACGCAAGCCGCCCTCCCGCCCCGTTTCCTTTTTTTCAGACTAAACAGAAAGAATTGAATGAGTCCATTATGAAGAGTTCGCACATGAATGAGTGGATGGACTTCAATGACAAGTTAATTGCGAGTGGGATAGGGGTCTTCGGGGAGTTTTTAGCCTCAAGAGCGCTTCTCAACTTGATGGGATTTTCTCGCCCTCGGCTGGTCGTTTTATAGAGCCGACAGCCTCACAAATGTCCTCCTGCAAATGGGAACGAAACCAAAACTTCCAACTATGGGAAGTCGTTTTGATGGCATAGAGAGATTTAAAAACGTTATGAAGGCGTTGGGAGGAGACCCAAATAGACTAAAATACTTACTCTTAATTCAGTCGTTAAATAAAGGTTTTTCCCAATTTCTGAATGCATAAGAATTCTTCTGTCCTTTCTTCATAAATCCTTTTTCGCCTTTTTATAAATGAAGTTTCGTTTCCCGTTTTCTTTAGCCTTTAAATACCCCATCACTTTTCAGCTCAAATTTTCATTTTTGATTGATATACTCATGAATTTTTAAGACATTCTGCAAATATTCAACCCTTAAAATTATTTTCGATTCTGTTTTTTGGTCTTTTTTCAATAATAAGATATATTGGATATTTTGTATTTTTGTATTTTTCTCTTTTATTTTCCTTTTGTAATAAATAACCACCCGTAGATAAATGCGAAAAGCATTTTACGGGGCTTAAAAATTTGTAAATATGTAAATTAGGCAATGTATTATTATAATCTTATTATTATTATACATATTATTACAGTGTATTAATAAAATTTTTTGAGTTAATTGTTATATGCTATATTTTATAAGATAAAACTTAACCCGTTAAGCGGATATGTCGTACATATACGGTTGATCTCTTTTACACTGTAGCGGCTGTGACGTATATATACGGATAATTATTTTTCTTGATTTATATAATAATATACGTTTGATGGTTTCTGGTAACACAGGGAGAGTAGGACTATTGTAACTCTTTACGAAATAGATACATAATGATACAGTATATAAAGTGTCTTTCATTTTTTCTTTACTATTAAATTTGTATAAATTACCTTTGTATTTTTATAAGCTGTAATAAACATAACCTAAAATAATCATAAACCTAATTAACCTAAAATAATAAAAATATAAGATATAATGGTAAAGATTTACGGTTACAATAAAGCTACTGATTTTAATGCCTGTTTTACATGTTTTAGTATAATTTATAATAATTAAAAAATTGTTCTGATTTGATATAATATTATACTTTGACTATTGTGAATGCATTTGGATTTTACAACACCGAACAATTATTTTATTTATTTAAAATATTAATAATATTATTTCAGCATATAATTTCTGCGTGTGCTGAATCTGCTTAAAGTGAAGGTCCGCCAAAAAGTAAATCCTTTTCGAAAGGTTTTTTGAAAAAACAAAATGTCGAACCACCCCCTCGTGATGAGTTCTTATTAAGATCATCAAGCAAAACATTGAGTTTAATCTAGTTCAAGAGACGGGCGAACAATTAGTTTGCGAAAGGACCTGAAACCTGAGGCCTCCTAGACCTGATTATCCTCTTCGACGTCTAAAACAAAAGTAAATGCGAGCTCCAGATTTAATCGACGATTTTAGACTCGTCTGTTATAATTGAGAAAAAGTTGTTTAGAGTATTTTCAAGTATTTGTTCGGATTAACAAACACTTGAAAACAAAGAAGGCGGTGACAGACTTGGTGACCGGTTCGTCGCCTTCAGGTACGGCCAACCACGATTGCGTTTCTTCCAATGCTTTATCCCGATTTTCTCTGGCGTGAGCTCTTTCGAGGTTCACTTTTTAGCCTTGACATCCTCCTGAATTTTTTCACCGTTCAGGTTCAACCTTGAATTCTCTTAGGCTAATTGATAAAATTTGTTTCCACTGCCTTCTTCAATTTTTTCTTCGTTTTTGGATGTTTTCATGATTTTATTTTAGTGAGGAAAACTACCCTAAAGGCTTCTAAGATATTACTGTGTTCGTTTTACATAATTATATTATGTTTTATGTATAATTCGCGTTTTAATGATTTTACTATATTTCGATTTTTTCTTAACTTCAAGAGAATTAATTCTGTCGAAGTTTACTACAATATTTTATGCTTTTTAATATTTTTCAGTTTAAATAAACCCAAACCTGTTTTATTTTTGAAATTTCTGAATTCAGAAACGTCAATGCTTAACTTCATTAGTTCAAGTTTTCGCCGCTACATTTCCAAACAGCGCTAGCGATCAGACCCGTATTAAATACTTTTAAAAAAGTAACAATTTCATAAGCTATACATAGACTCTTATTCAATAACCATTTTCATAGAGGATTTCATACCAGTGTCGACATCTGTTGAGTTCCTGAGTAACTATCTAAACAAAATTTTGAATTCATTTTCATCGATTGGGATTGGTCTGTATTGAAATGATGTTTTGTTTGTTAATTTTAATTATTACTTCACTGCTTTAGATAAAGGAGTGAAAGTCAGTTTATATTATTTCGATGCAGGAATTTATCCTACAGACTACAAAAAAAGCATATAAAGGGGCTAACGAAAATTATAAAATAATACAAAATAGTAATGGAAAAACAAAATAAAAAATGAAACAAAAGTTTGAAAACGAAATGTTTTTTCTCTTATTTTTAACTTTTTAGGGATAATTATCTATGTTATTAAAGAAAGAGAATTTTAATAAATAATTAATCATGACGTTAAGTATTTTCTACTTATTACTGATTATCTGATAAAGAATTCTGGTCAACCTTTGTTTCTAACTTCACTTAAAATCAAACACTGAGTGTCTCAATTTCCCGGGAAAACTGAAAAAGTGCTGATAAGCTTGAAATTATTCCAAGGGAATGTCTTTTAAATAATTTCTGTGTAAATATTTCTTTCTAAAAGAGTATTAAATTCAATATGAAGACAAAAATCATACTGAGTTTAAATTTGAATTTGAAAAAATGGCTGCTTATACTCAGATAAGTTTTCCAAAACCCAAAACCGACTTTTATTTGAACGAAAGCTTCCATCCCCTAAAAATCGCCATTAAAGGTTTCGGATTGTTCATAACGTCTTTTTGATTCAACCCACTGACATTTATGACACTTGAGAGATGTGACGTAAGCAGGAAAGAGCAAAATAGAACCGAAAACATTTATTAAATTAATTAATTTTTATTATTTAATTATTAAATTCATCCGAGAGACTTAATTAACTGAAATTCAATTAAAAAACCCAGTTAATTAGTCTCTGGCAAAAAAAAATTGAGCAGATGAACGACTTTGCCAAGATTTTTCTTTCCAATTTTTCCGAAACCTGAAACAAAAAGAATTAATTAATTAAACCATTGGTGCATTCACTTCTTAATTAACAAACGCAAAAATCCGGAAACAAATTTTATTTATCGATCACATTCGGAAATGGAGGGGGGAAACACGTGGAATAAAAATGAAAACTAAATGAAAAAGCAACAGATAAAATTAAAAGACGATGGAAATGATGATAATAATAATAATGAAAACAATTTCCTGGAAATGACTGAGCTTTAATAAAAATGTCTCATATCATTAAAAGTTTTCGTTTTATTTACTTTCCGTCTGTCTATTAACGAAGAAAGAAGAAAATTTCCCCCGTCAAAACCAAAGTGAAAAATTGTCATTTTTCATTTCCTTCCAAACCCGAATTTATTTCTTATGCATTTAAAAAATAATTTATCTCAGAGGGGAGAAATGAAAACTTTCAAAATCTATTTCCTGGGGTGAACATTGGGGACCGTAATCAGGATAAAATGCATAAAAGCTTTAAAAGCGCCTCATTCATCTCGGCTCTACTCTTTTAAATGAAAAAAAACTCGAGGTATGAACCTGACAGGTAGTATTTGTCGAAATTGCAGGGTTCGAACCGTGTGATATACTTCCCTCCGTAATTGGCGTATAGTTCTGACATGACGTAGTTTGCCCCTCACGAAAGCTGCCCTTAAAAGGGTGGGCCAAATCGGGACGGAATGCTCAGTGTATTCTCCATAAATTACGCTCTTTATGTGGGTGTTGGAGCTTTCGGATTTTAGTATCCCGAGACCGGATCAAGAACATTATTATAATCGATTTTACCCAAACGGGGATATTAATCACGATATCTCAGCTTATTGTCTAAGATTAACTGAGAATTTATGAAAGATGACCAACTCCCTGTCTGAGGGTTTTTTTAGGTTCGTTTTAATGTTTCCCGGGAGAGTAAAACCTTCTTTGCTTTCATACATAGACATAAGGTTCTCATGAAATGCCAAATGTATTTCAACTGACTCAAAATTGTAAATGAAGAAATAAGCTTAAAAACAGGAAATATATAATTAAGTTTTCTTACGGCTTTTCAATAATACTCGTCATATGGGGTTTAAAATTGAAACACTACAACTGCTTTTCAGGTCTTCACAAACTATGTTTCTGGAATATACAGACTGAGTGATCATTTGGATAGGCACTGCATTAACCCATTGAGTTCCAGCTACGAGATATCACGTAGTGGGATTTTTGATACAGGAATTTGATACTGAAATTTCATCACAAGAATATAATTCAGTGACGTCAACTAAGAGTTATCTTGTAGTGTTTTTTTTTAATAATAAAAATTGGGGTGAATGTCATTAAAACATTGTATCATTATGTAATGTATTGTAAACTTTAACCCATTGCGGTCGTATGTCTATTTTCAGCCACCACAGCAAGGAACTATACGAATATATACGAATTTTATACTGTATGCATTCCTATATCAGTTTAAACTTTTCCTCAATTCTATTAAACCTTTTCATCAACTAATATAATGGGACGTAACAAAATTTAATATAAACAAAAGTTGTGTACACTGTAGAATTCCAAAGAATGTTTTATAAATTGAATTTAGATATTTATAATTGTATTTAGATTATTTACATTTTATTTATGTTGTATTTATTTATATTTATATTGTAATTTAGATTATTTATAATTATATTTAGGAGTAATTAGAGATTCTCTGTTGTTAAAATATGACTAAATATTCACTAAATATTATGTATATGTATCCCTCTTTCCAAACAAATTAATTCCGACCAATAGATATCCATACACAAATTTTATACCACCGCAAAGGGTTAATGCATTCTTCAAAATAAAACCTATGGCAATACACTCTAAATTTTTCTGCCACTCAATGGGTTAAACCCTTGATACTCAACCTGTAATCCCGGGGCCAAATTTGGCCCACCGAGCCCTCCCGAGTGGCCCCAGTGAAAACTTGTAATGGATAGGTTTGTGCCTTACAAAAATAAGAAGAATCAAATAATGAATATAAATTGGAAGTACCTTTTTATTTTGGTTGCATGGTCTAGTGGCCCCCATGGAAGTTTGGCCCCAGTAAGAAAAAGGTTGAGTACCAAGGGGTTAAACTATAGTTATTTTTTTAAAAAAAGGTTTAAAACTTGTTGGTCAAAACCTACCCCTCTCTTAGTCGATTAAATAATCCGACAAACGCGCCTAAAAGTTGCCCGCATGCAGACAACTGAATTTTTTATATCAGAGAGGAATACATGAAAGGATTTTGAGGCATCTATGAGGTGTCGGAGTATGAATTATATCCCTCCCCACCCCCCAAATGAAAAAATCCAAACGTTAATTTTATGGTTGGGTTTTTGACAAGTTGTGATCGATGTGGTTTGAGTAAACTTGTTTATATCCAACCGATTTTTCTTTCTGAAAAAATTTTTATTTTCCTCCAGAAAAAAACTACCTGCAACTCTTTGGGACCTTTTCCCACCGATATTTTTCTCTTCCTTTGATTTATATTTATATATACAGAACATAAGTTTCAGTAATACTTATTTTGAAATTGTATATAGTTTAACAAACAGTAGAGTTCAAAAATACTGTGACAATACAACATTTAATAGTCTCTGTTAATTATTTTACTAAAGGATTTTATTATTAATATTATTAATAATATATTTGTCGGCATTAAAATAACAAAATATACAAAACATAACATTCTTTTTAGTCTTCTCTCTATTATTAGTAGTTATTATTACTATTCTATAATTCTAAAGATAAACTCTTTATATCTTCTATTATGTAATTAATTTTATATTTAATTAATATTAACTGACTCGACATTTCATTTACCAGTTTATCCGCTAGGGTCGAAAAGTAATATTAAATTAATATAAATGTGAGGACTGTTGTAAAGAATTTAATAAAAACCAATGAAATTGTAAGTGGAAAAATAAAAATTTTGTATGGTCAAAATATTTTAGTATCTCCAAAATATCTGACCAATTATTAATTAAACCTATTTAAGTATTACTTCGGTAGCAAAAATCACTCCCAAAATTTTCGGGCAGGCGAATCCCCATACAAAAATAAGCACAGCAATGGCGGATCTAAAAAAAAAATAATAAAAAAAAATAAATAAAAAAAAACGAAATCCTTACTAGTCACGACTTCATTCCGGCAACCATTTTATTATTGTTTTAGCTCTCTCTTCGAATGTCTCCCTCTCTTTCTATTATCTGAGAGAATAGTGAGGGCGTGCATGAAGGTGACTTATGGAATGATAGATTATATGCGGGTCATTAAATTCTTGAACCCACCTAAAAACACTTTTTTTTATTTTTTTCAACGTCGGCCATGTTGTTTTTATAAGTCCAAACCTGAAGTTGAGAGGCTGCTTTGCAAGCCTTTTGGTTTTTAGATGTGAATTTGTTCGCATTTAATCCCTAAAAACTTTTTTTCAAATTTTAAAGCAGTTAAGATTGTTTCGATGCAGCAACGAAATAAAATACCGAAATCCAAATGTCTGTTTCTGCAAAATTTTTATACTTTTTATACTGATATTTTTCTTATACAGCCTATTTTTATTCCGTCATCTATTTTTTTATTTATTTTAATATTATTTGTTTGTTTGTTTGAGCTATTATCAACTGAAATTAAAGTCAATCACCCAAATAATTACGTTGTTTTTATATTTTTACTTACAGTTTCCTCAAATCCTGGATTTTTAAGTCTGCGGTTTATGCAAAGATTAAACTCGAAAGTTGGCAATTGTGCGCCGTTATTTTAGTAGCAGACAATTAAACAAGAATGTATGATTCGGAGCCATAATCGGAGTAAATTTTTAAGTATGTCACTGATTTTCCTCAGTTTATCAAATTTTATAAATTTATTACACTTTGACAAAAGTACAGTACAAATAAAAACACAAGTGTACAATTTCCGGTTCTGACTGATTATATATTCCGTACAATTCTGCTTTTTTTAATTTTTGAAAGATTTTTGCAAATTTTTTGTGTCCCGGTTATTGTATTTACGAATTATTCTAAGATTTTCTTTACTTTTCTAAAATTTAGCCGTCCCTTATCCAGTAATATTTATCATAAATTTTCCACAAAACAGATATTTCCTTTCTTTTTTTTGTCTTCTTAAAGCAGTGGTTTCCAACCTGTGGGGCACGAGAGACTGTTGCAAGGGGGGCGTGTACCTGTTTCCAAAATATAATTTTCGAATTCGAACCAAAAATATATATTCTTTTTTTGTTCTGTTATTGTATAATAAATACACTATATTTCTACATAGTATTGTATATTATTTTGTAGCCCATTATAATATCAGTTGAGTATTTATGAAATATGATTTTTAGATAAATTAACGGGACGCAACAATTTGTTTCTTAAAGGGGGGTACCGGTACAGAAAGGTTGGAAACCACTGTCTTAGGGCCTTAATACTCAACCTTTTCCTTACTGGGGCCAAATTTCCTTTGATAACATCTCGACTGGACCACCCAACCAAAAACAAAAGGTACCAATTTATATTCATTATTTGATTCTTCTTACTTTTGTAAGGCACAAACCTGTCCTTCACAAATTTTCACTGCTGATCACTGGGGCAACTCGGGAGGGCTCGGTGGGCCAAATTTGGCCCCGGGGCCACAGGTTGAGTATCAACTTTAGGGGCTGCACTTATTAAAGTCGGAATACTAAACAAGAAATCAAAGGCATTTTGAAAGTGCGGCCCAAATCCTTACGCAGGTAACTGAGCGACAGCAATTTATTTCTTTACATCATTGCTTCCGAAGATAGAAAACCCATTCGATAGATAATAAAGAAAAATATTGCAGGAGACGGGAGATGTCTGAGACGACCATCGATGGAATATTATGAGAAGACTTCAACGTGTAATTATAGGAAATGTGAGTACATGCACAGTCCTTCACAAAACGAAAAGACCTTTATTAAGAAACGTTTCCATTGATTGTAAAATTGCAACTATTTGAAATAACAAAAAAAGGGTTCAGGAAAAGTAGAAAATAGGATTGAAATCAGCAGTGAATGCAAATTGAAGTTGTGTTTTAAAACGCTAACAAAGCGCAATAATTAGTGTGTAAAGAGCGATTAATTCTGAGTGGTAGCAAAACTTGAGTAGGCGGTCCACGACAGAAGTGCAAAATGTCCAGAAGGGCACTTTCAGATGGCAAAAACAGAGAGGAAGCGGACAAGTGAAGGACAGAACCTGAAAAAGACGACTCCTCTTTGCCCTCACGTCGGCAAAAATTTTTTTTCCAGGAGACGGTAACGACTTGCACATTTTCTTTTTCTTGGGGTCGTTCGTTCAGCCAAGGCCTTTTTCAGACTCGGAGTTCCTTTGTACCTGAAGCGAAATGCACCCGAGCATTTGATTGGCCTATCGGAGGTCAGTGGGCGTGGTTTTTACTACTCGAAACTATGTTTTTTATTTTTTTTTTTTAAACTCCTCTTCGGACTTGTACTTCTCGACCTCATCTCAAGTATAAATTTTCTCATGCTTGGGTTTTTTTTTTTTACATTTTTCATGTAAATTACGTTTGTGTCAGACAAAAAACGCTCCGGTAAAAAAAAAATAATAATTTATGTAGAATTTTTTTTTATTTATTCGAAAAGAAGCGACCGTGAAATTAAACTTTCTGAGAATCTTTAAGTTCATATTACCAAGAACCTTGTTAGCAAAGCTTTATGCAAAATTTTATTTAATTTTCAAATTTTTAGGACATCCACGGATTTTCAAAATTGACAAGAGCATAAAATCCACGGAGGAAAAACAGCTAAATATGAATTATTTGTTTTAAAAAAATTCAGTCAGAAATTAAGCAATTAATCGCGTAAAGCGGTTATTAAGGAAACAGTTAATTGCAAAAAAAGTGTTTAATAAACCACGGTTAAGAATTTATGTATGTTTTTCAAGACTTGAAGAAATGAAGGGTAATAAATAAATACGCCTCTTGTTTTAATTGATAAAAACCAGTCTCGCGTTCATTTGTGAATATTACCTCATTTTTTACACTTTCTGATTGCATTTCCCTAATGATCATTTCGAATTGGAGAGAAAATTGGGGGGGAATCTCTCTCGGGGAGAACCAGATGGCACCACATGCCGGGCTTTAGCAGTAAGAATGGCGGAGCACACGGGTGTGCCCGGAGGAAAAGAAGGCGGAAAGAATTAGAGGATGGCGTGGAGAACCCAGAGAAAAGCACCCCTGATTTGAACGCATTTCACGTGGGTGGGACCTAGACACGGAATCTTTTGATCGGTTACCATTCATTCGAGTATATGTTTTTTCCTTTTGTATATACTTCTCGTGCGTGATGGCTCCTTGTTTATTTTTTTCCTTTGCACGATCTCTGGCCATGTATGTTTTTTTCATGCCTGTTTTGGTTCCCGTTTGTCCCCTGACTCATTCTGAGTGTTTAAAGAATTAGAAAAAATGCAAATGTGCTAATAATAATAATAGTAATATATAATATAATGTATTAATAATTTGCGTGCCCTCGGGCTTTGCAATACAAAAACATAATACTATTTTGATACAATAACTGTAATAATATTTAATAATATAATACTGTAATATAAAATACTGTATATAATACTGTAATAATATAATACTGCAATACAATAACTGCTAATAATATTTTAAGCAGTTTTGAGTTTTGCCCCGAGATTAAATAAAACAGTAAAAATTAAAAAACTTGTCATATTTTTAGGAATTAAGTAAAATGAACTGCAACTTAAAAAATTAATAAAAATATTGATTATATGCTTAAGTGTTAATAAAAGTATAAACCTAATATCAATAATGTGTAATAATCCCATTTAATTATGTACAAATAATTATTTAAGACAACCAGAAAATTCCGAGAATTGTATTTCGTTAAGGTAATAACTATTTCTCGATAAATATTCAAATAAATAATAACTAAGGGTAAGAAAAGTGAAAAAAAAACACGTATTTCTTTATAATTTTCACTCATTTTCTATCAAAAACCGTCGGTGAAAAATTTCCGATATGTCATTATCATCGCTGACGTCACTGCCTATTTAATTAAAGTCCAACAGTGACACGTATTAAAGGACTGCCATCGTGTTTTGTTAACGGTTAGAATATTTTGAGGTAACCGACATTTTCAGGGCTGCATTTGAGAGAAATTCGATCATGTACTCGGAGCGAATCAGTCCAAACTCAGACCTGATCGTTATTCATGGCCGGAGAAACGTGATCGAAAGATTGGTGGTGTTTCGCCCGGGGGTGAAATCTGACTGACGCACGCTATGAACAAATCCAAACGCAAAAAAACAAACTAATTGCATGCACTCCGATCACTCGGAGGAAGCCACAATAAGTTCGGATATCGTTCCTCGTTCAGGTATTTCTCACAGGCGATCGATCACCATAAGTTAGAGAGTATTAAATTAAATAACTCAACCTTTACAGGTTGTGCGAGTCAAAAGTTCGAACGAAAACTTCCAAGAACAAAAAAAAAAAAATAAAAAAGATGGGTTGACGGATAGACATATATAATAAAAGTGCCAGAGAGTGGAAATCAATAATTAGATTACCCTAAAGGCGGATTTACATAAAAGGGGTGTCCAAAAACAAAAATAACACATAAGCGCAGTTTTTTAGAAATTTGAAATATGGCATTTGAAACCCGTAAAATAATTTTTAATCAACCCATCAAAAGTCCAGGCCAAATATTCTATGAATAATTAATTATTACATAATATATTCCTCAGCCTTGATTTTGTATTGTCGGGCAGCAAGGGCGCTCAAAAATTTTAATTCATTGCACTTCCAATCGACGTTAAAAAACCAATAATTTTTTATGATTTTAAGCTCCTTTTAATAGAAAGAAAAGAAGAAATTTCATTTTGTTGAACTGAGAATATTCACATAAATGATCAGAGCTGAAGTTTTAATATAAAACTCATTTCTGAAAAACGCAAAACAATTCCTGGGCGACACTAATGAGTTTTTGTCAACGTCTTTAAGGCACAACTTTTTGACAAACCTCTCAAATTCTCTTAAATAAAAAAAAAAAACAAAACCTAAATTGCCGGAGCAGAAATTTTTCAAAGATTTATAAACGTGTAAAGAAAGAATTTAATTTCGAGATTGATAACAAATTTTCATAAATAAATTTTAGGCCGGTTGTAATTAAAATGGTAATTATATTTACTTTAATCACTCATCGGCATTCAATTAGTACGTCAGCTTGTGTGAATTTCTTATAATTTTTGGCTTAAAATTCTGACTTGAGTTTGGGGCCCCAGCAAAAATTAAAAAATGAAGCTTATTAATAATAACCATACAAAATAAATGTATGAATTATACTGTATTATAAAGTTATGTTTTTTTCCACTGCCTTCTGATTTCATAATTTATGTTCTCTTTTTGTTTTTCTTTTGCCTTTTCATATGTTTTCAATTTTTTCAGTTTTTATAATTCTAGAGTTTCATAAAATTTTTATTTTCCAAAGAAGGGCGTTTTCTGTATCAATTATGTCTCGAAATCTTAGATTTTTATGTACTTCTACAGCCTCGATATATCTCATTTTCCTATTTTCTCTTATTTTTTATTTACTTTTATTGTTTCTCTAATATATAATAATTATTTCTTATTGCTTTTAAAAATCTTCATTTCTTTTCCAATTTTCGAAAACGTATTTTCAACTATTCTAGAAGTCAAAGAACATTCAGGAAAAATTGAGAATGTATACAAAGTGTGTCCATATTAGTCATTTAATGTGCACACAGAATCACAGTTTAGTCTTTCTTATTTATTTTTGAAATTCCTAAAAAAAGTTTTATTAATTTGAGTCCAAAAAAGGAAACTAATTGTCATTTCTAAAATCAGACAAGCCATTGCCTCGGGCCTCGGACTGTAGATTTTTTATTGTGGTTTCGAAAGAAAACAAAATAGATGTGCAGTTGATGTTGATGATGATGACGACGATGGTGTGGTGAGCAGACACAGCTGGTTTTTTTAAAATAAGGGTTTGTTTCCAACATCTATTCATTAAAAATCAGTCAAATGCACATTTATCTCGTTTTATAGGTGAACCTGACAGGGATACATCTTTCATAGTACGTTATTATATTCTTCAGTCCCAAATAAATAATTCCAAGGAAAGGATTCGACTAATTTTGTGAGCGCAATGAATTTTTTTTTACAATTACTCTCCATAAATCAAAAAAATGGAGCGACGGGGTGAAATTAATTCAGCTTTGGGGTTGTGGAACAGGTTGCCCATTCTGCAAGGCTCAGAAGATACATTAAAGAAATTCCAAAGGAACCAAAAAAAAGAACTTTTTCCCTTAAAATCGATTTTTCACAATAATCTGCGAATATGGAAGAAAAAAAGGATTGTCAAATGAACTTTAACAACAAATTAAGCAAGCCTTTTGCTGGAAAATATATTCCCAACACGCCCGCGCGAATTCTATCACCTTGAAATCCCTTTGAGCCAATTTCCCGGCTTCACCCACACGGGAGCGCCCACAAAAAAAAAAACTAATTTTCATTTACTCTAAATTAACCAATTTTTTTTATCGAATAAAGAGATGAAAAAATGATTCATGCCTGGCTCGAAGGACATTTTCCACCTGAATTTTAACCTCCCCCGTGGGGAGGGGGGGAAGATCCCTTCTTTTGGTGATATTCACTGATTTATGTGTCGTTTGTCAATTTGATAGATCGAACACGTTGAACCGAGAATTAAAACTTTAATTCATGGAAGATTTGGTTTACATCGTTTCTTGGAAAGTATAATGAGTCATATTTCTTTTCTCGTTCCGGTTTTTGGTTTATTAAAGGTTAAGGTTGTATGCAGAGGGCCTGATAAAACCGCAAAATATTTATGAAGATTATAAATGCTCAACAATAGAAGTAATGACACTAATAATAAAAATAAATGATATCAGTTATGTGCGGATAAAGAATTGGGGATCCGATGATATTGGAACGAAGTTAAAATAATGAACAAGAAGACTTTTTAAAGCCATTTCTGGTGGCAGTCAGAGACTCTTAAACTCTGTCGGACACCGCCCAAAGGAGAAAAAATTCATCAGGCGATGGCTTTTTCATTTAAATCAGATAACTCAAAACGCAGCCCCCCGAAACGGTAAACTTTAAATTTTCTTTCCCGGGTGCCCGTATAGATCACTTTGCACCGCCTTTTCGAGATATCAGATGAGATATGAAAAAAAGTTTTGAAAAACCGGGAAGAAAGAAGGAAAAGGGTGGCATGATCCCTTAGGCTGAAATGTTTTAATCTTAATCAGGCAAAAGATTCAAAATATCAAATAGAATACTAAACAACGGGGGGAAGAAAAAAAACTCGGGGCTCAGCGCCTAGTGTGTCGTGTCAAATTCTCATTTAAAATTATAATTTTATAATAAACAATTCATAACCGAAATGAATCGGTTCCGTCTGGGGGCGTGGGCTAAATTTTACCGTATAACTAAACCGTGAAAATTTTAAGCAAATCAGTTTACAATTCCTAAGGCCTTGGATTAGCAAACGCAGTTGTTAAACGGATATATAACGGGAAATCAAAACATATTCAGATGAACTGAAAGAAGGATTATTCGGGAACAAGTAAAAGTTGGAATTAAAAAATATCGCAAAAGGGTAGTGGAAAGCAGGTACGTAAAGAACAGTAAATTGTGAAATATGAGGGTGAGAGAAAATAATGGTTTGCGAAGTGTGCCAGGGGAAAGTTACGAAGAAAGAAGGGTGGATTTTGGGATGAAACTGAGTAATATTATCAGTTGGCTATAAATGGAGGAGAGAAGTTTTCGTTCGTACCTCATCAACTATGTCTTTCATTTTCTTCGATAAATTATCTATGGATATAAATATGGCAGAGTGTAGATATTCTTTTCCTCTGATGAATTCAAAGCCCTCCCCATTAAACCAAGGGTTTACAACCAGAATAAAGAAATGAAAAGAGGCAAAATATCACTTATTACCACCTCGCTGAAAGCTTATTCAGCCATTAATACCAAAGATTCTCTACAACAGGGAAACTACATTGGTTAACTCACCTTTCGATCGATATCTTCAAAATGTCTGCTCCCTGCAACAAAGATTCTGACGTCAGTTCGAAATCCACCAAAACCGCAAAACGCGAAATGGTTGGATAATTTCCGATGGCCAAATATTTGGCCCGTTTAAACGAATAAAAATAATTAAAAAACTATTTAAGCTAATTACTGAATTTTCCGCTCGTTAATCTGGAATAAATATGGTCAAAGTTTCAGTTAAGTATATGAATGGCAAAAAAAAAAACAAAAATATTTTTAACTTTTCGGTTTTTGGTTTTATCTTTTTAAGTTATTTATTGCAGTGCCAGGAGCTATGAAAAACTTTAGGCTTTGGCTTAACCGCAAAGGAAAAAAAGAAAGAAATTAGGCTGAACGAAACGTGATATTAAGTTCAAGCACAAGTTACTCGTTATTTTGAATTTAACGGTTTAATAAACAATCCAGATAACAACCACATCGTTTTTTTTCACTGGAAATCCACAATAAAAAAAGTAGAGTATTCCAAAAATGCTGGTTAGGAAATTAAGCCCCCAAAAAAATAGAAGGAAAAATTGATTTTCAGAAATTTGAGCAAAATTTTAACTCTTGAAGAACAAAATCGCCACTTAAAACTTTTACATAATATTATACTAAACATTGGTATTCTACTGAATGAAAAAATTTACGTCTCAAACAATATGCATTTATACAAATCCCGAGAAAGTGTTCTTTTTGTTTAACCAAAATTTGAAAACAAACTCTTGAGTGAGTTAATTTAACTCACTCTTTATCACTCACTTTAAATTAACTTCGAGAAGAGCAAACTTATAAATAACTAAAATAATAAAAAATGAATATAGCACATTCACTGACCAAATATAGGAACAAACTCAGCGCACAAATACCAAATAATTTGCTAAAAAAACACAAAACCTTGAAGAGAAGTCGACATTAAAAATTAATTCATTCAGTTTTTGTAAAACTATTATGGTAAAGGACACAAAGTCAATATGGATAATGTAATATTGAAGGAGGGGGACTGCAAATAAGTTAGAGAGACCATTTCCTCTGTAAGGGATCTCCCCAGCAGAAGACTTTATAAAATGCATCGTTTTATTTTAGGTTTTTGCTTATTTTTCACCTCTTTTCGCTCTACTGGAAAAAGTTACTCATATTTGGATATTTAATTATATATACTAAGTATCATGAACCAATACAAAGAATTACAAAATGCCCTTAGTAATTTTTAAATGACTAAATTACAATGCTTGAAAAGAACATATGGAGTTGATAATGAGCCTAATTATCTACATTTCCATCACAATTATACTGAGATAACATTCTTTCTCGCAGCTTTTACCTTTAAATACTCAATAAAAACTTAATCAATATTATTTAATGTTTTGTTCATTTAAATTATAATTTTATATTTAATTTATTGACAGTTTTTTTTATGATATATTTTTTTTCGTTTCGACCTATCTTGGACTACGATAATTCAACAGCCGCTTTTCTTCCTTCTCCGCCTTCTTTTTCGCCCAATACTCTTTCATTCTTTTTCTATGTTCTTCTCTCTTTTCTAGCTTTTCTTTTACTTTGAACTGGTGTTTGCTATTTATTTATTTATTTATTTACTATTATTTATTTACATAACTGGTGTTATGATATTTATTTAATGCTTTGTTTATCTAACTTATAATTTCATATTTAATTTGTTAATTCTTCATATTTTATTTGCTTTAAAAGTTATAGCTGATCTGGTGCCTGTTTATCTTTGGATCTGTACCTAATTTATAACTTTGTTTTGATTTTTGCTTATAAAAAATTTGTTGCATATATTCCTTAATGCTCTCGGGTGAGATAAGGCTAAATTATAATTATATTATACTCAGTAAAAACTTCACTGATTCAAAAATGTGTATATCAATGTGTATAAATGTGGTCCTTCAAATTAAACAATTATCTAACAGTTCAGAGAAAATAAGAACGCACAAAAAATAAAATATATAACAAAAGTCAGATATATTTCTCAATGTTTAAAATAAAAAACCCCGAAAAAGCGGGCGGTTATCTCATTTTGATTCTGGGCCGAGCACACTAGAAAAATATCTCGTAGTTTTCAATACATTAAAAACAACACGCCTCTCACTCGGCTTGCTTACACGAACATTGGGAGATATTTTTTGCGTCCATTCGGCCATTGAAAACATGACAGGAAGAAACAAAAAAAAAAAAAAATACAATGCTCATTGCCTTCTGTTTCCTTTGTATGGGCCCCCAATAAAAAATAGCCTGGAAACACAAGACATTCTGCCACTCCATATGCCATTTGTCCCGATGACATCTGCGCCTCCATCTTGTTTTTTTATCTTTAAATGAGTGCTTCTATAATTTAGTCAATTAAGGGTATCATGTACTTTTTGACATCGAAATTAAGTCCATCAAAGTTAAAGAAATTTTAAAAGAAGAATTAAAAGGTTTAAAATTAAAATGAGAGAGCAGGTACTGGAAAAGCGGGAACAGCAAGGGTTTAGCAAATCTGGAAAATAAACAAGAACCGGAATTTTGTTTTGAAGAAAGAAAAAAAAAACAGAACCGTGAAATTCAGAACCGCAAGAAACAAATGAATTATGGGATTTTGAAATTACAAGTTTCGGTATCTTTGCCATCAAGGGGTGTCCTTTTCGGCGCGACGTCTGTCTTCTTCCGCTTTATTTGTACCTCCGTTTTATTAATAAGTACAGTTAAAGAAAAAAAAAACAAATTGGAGGGTTCTGTTCTTAAAAAAAAAAGTGAGAAATGCCAAACGGGAGAAAAAAAATGGCAAAAAATTCAGAACGCGTTGTAGCCGAGGGGGTTGGTACTACCGTCTGTCATGAATTGGCGCCCAGGATTGTATTTTGTTTTAATATATTTCAAGGAGGAGTGATATCTCTTCGGGCTAAGACCCGCCCTGGTACCCGAGTTAGACCATTGCTACTCACATGATACCAATCTCAAACTCTTCCACATGCTAGTTTTTTACGTTTTTTCATTCTAAATCAATGATGTAGTTTCTCATGCTTGTGCGTGTCTTTTTTTGACTGTCGACTTTTTAATTTTATACCTGGAACATGAATTTTCTACCCAAAAAGAAGGTTTCATTCAAAACAGGCTCCACATTCAGCCAAAGCTTTTTCTTTTTCAGATCAACAGTGTCAACTCTGATTATACTTAAATGTATACACTTCCACAATTTCCATTTCCAAATCCCAAATTTTTTGCTTTTAAAAACCGCATTAAATTTTTCCATTTTATTTCAGAAATGTTTTTTTTATTTGCGTTAACTCTATTAAGGTAGGATTTTTCATTTTGGTCAAACGCTTTTAAAACAAACTTAAAAGCATTGCTTTAATACCTAAAACTACCACTTTACAATGCTATTATTTTTTAATTTTACTTCCCGAAGTGTTTTCTTTATCAATTTCTAATGCATCTATTATTCGTTTGAAGTGTTAACTTATAATATTTTCACCGCCAAAAAAGAATATTTTTTAGCCGTGAAATTCAGTAAATAACAAAGAATAATAATAATAAATAACTATAATATATATTTTAATAAAAAAGGACAATAAAAAAAAATAATAAATAGTAAAAAATAAGGATAACAAAATAGTAACAAAAATAATTAACAGCAAAGAGAAATTATTAATTAACAATTAAAATTTATTAGAACAGAATTAAAAATAATTAACAGTAAAGAGAAAAACAGGGAAAAAGTGGACCACAGAGCGAAAAGAAGAACATAGTAAAAGACTGAAGGAATATTGGGCAAAAGAGGAAGGCAGAGAAGAAAGAGAAAAAAGAAGAAATGCTGTTGAAATGATCATAGTCCATAGATAGGCCGAAACGAAAAATAAATAAATAAGAAATAATTATAAAAATTAATAATATTCACTCATTAATCTAATCTATAATGTAATGAAAAACGTTAATTAGAAATGGTTTCTAAAAGGCACTTGAATGAGTACTCCATTGTTGAAGAATAAATTAAATTCATGGCTGCCTGGAAAAGCTTATTTTCCTACTAATTAAAAACCAAAAAAATGAATAAAGCTCTTTAACAAGTAATAATGTCATCAGCGAAAGTGACGCTAATTATTTATTCGAATGCACGAGATATTTTATTCCCAAAAGGCCGTCACTCATTGTAATGATGAATTATGATCGGTCAAAAAAAACAAAAAAAAAAACAGGGGATAAAAAATAATAATAAGCCAATGCGTCGCTTCAATTTTTTTTCTATTATTATAAAAGTTTTTATTATTTTATTATCATTTAAGTAAATCTATTAAGTCATTAGTGCCCGACGTCCACTGTAAAGTACAGTAGCTTTTTTTTCTCTGAAACTGCCCTAATTTGTTCAACAAATTATTCAATTTTAAAATATTTAAAAATACAGAATTTTTTTAAATCAGAGAATTTCAGTATCACATAAAAATTTCAAATATAATTTTGACAGTGTAGTTTTTATAATATAAAATTCTTAAATGCCGACTGTTATTCAATATTACAGAAGGAAGAAAATCCAAAACAGCAAACTTTTTCGTGCTTTTTCTGTTGTTGGTCACAAGAAGTCTTTGGCACGTTTATGCACATTTAAGATTATTAACTCAGCAGTCTTATCAGTCACGAAACCTTAAGTGGGAACTGATGTTTTTTTTTTCAACATAAGGCCTAAAAAACTGCTTCGGAAATAAAAATAAAAATTCCTTTCTTATTTATTGTAAGAAACAGCACTGGATATCCCCGAGGCAAACTATTTTTTTTTTCTTGTTTTTCACGACAAGCTACACGCAAGCAGATGTTAAGTCCTAAAACGCTTTCCTGTGTAAAAGCATCTATTTGGACGTATAATACGAAACAAAATTTTTTCAGATTGTTTAGAATCAATAGGTCTTAGCAGTAAAAATGGGTGATATGTAGACAATCATGATTATTTTAGATATAGAGAGTTAAATCTAATTAATGATTTGAATAACCCGCATTTAAAAATTATTTTCTATTCTCCAATTCCATAAGATAATTTTTATTATATCATATCAGTTGGATATGAGTCTTTTAGAAAGACATTTAAAATTTTAATGAATTAGTTAGTAATTAAAAATTATCATTTTTTAGCAATAGAATGGTAAAAAGCTTGCAAAAGGTTTATATAATATATATGTATCCTCTAATTCCGTTCAAAAAAAAAGTTACGGTTGAATTTTAAAGATGCGATTATAAATTCTAAAAATTCTTAGTTTTTAGAAATGAGCTCAAGAACCAGGCATTGCAATAAGCGACCATTAATGTCGAACCGAAGCTGATTTTATGATTATAAGCGTTTGAAAATTATTAATTTTTTTTTTTAATAAATAAAGAAGTCTTCTAGATAACCTAAGGAAATAATAAAGGTTTGAGGTATTCTAATGAAAAGCCCCAATAATCAGCTTTATTAGCCAAAACTTGTAGCTTTGAAAATTAACAAAGGCTTTTTTTAAAAGTGAGGAGTTTTCAAATTTTTATTTATTGTAAAACGTAATTTAGGTCTACCACTCTTAAGCGGGAAAAAAAGACAACCCAGAAGTTGTCGGAGGGGACTCAGACATTGAGGGAGAGAGAGAGGGAGAGAAAGAGTTAAAACTCTTTCGAAGATACACCATGAAGAATGGCTGGAAGGAGTTAGATAATTATGGGGCGCTTGACAATCCCTGATTCATATCTAAGTACCTAAAGAAACCTAAACATTTCGTTTGTATCGCATTTATGTCCGGCGAGAACACAAAAAATTGGGACGAACTTCTCCTCGTAGGTTCCATGATTTTTCCCCGGGGCTGAACTTTTTTTTTTTGGTTTTTTAAATTTAATTTTTGGTCTTTGTTTTCTACGGTTTCTTACACGAAACGGTAGCTGGACCATATCAGCATAAATATTAGTTACTTTGACTGTTCCTATCGAACTCATATAATTACTGCATCCAATGGATAATTAAAGTGAATATGGTTTTGTTTTTTGATTTAGCGAGATTTGATTTTGACTGCGGCAACCGGGTTTTTAAAAGCCTTAAGGGTTGTATTTTCACAGCTTCGACCCCTAATCAACCTTCGTGTAATTGAGAAATATCTTAAGTGAAATATAGAATCTATTATTTATGTGATCAAAAATGTTGAGTTTTTGGAAAATGATATTTCCGGTGCTTTTTCAGCAATTTGAAGTTCTAGCAAGTGGAAAGGGGTGGTTTTAAGATTCTTTATGAAGATATTTCAAAGATTATTGCCTTAAATCTGTCTTTTAAACATATTTTAAAGGTTACAACTGCGATTTAATACGCAATTGCTTAAATTAAATTAAAACTTAACATAGAACAAACCCTAGAGTTGTGTTTATTAGAAATAAAAAAAAATAACAAAGCATAAAAATAAACACAAAGAAAACGGGGATGCAAAACTCCTGAAAATGGTTCAGACTGAATACCGTAACCCAGATAACCTTAGTCTACGTTTGACGGCTTTTTAAAGTCAGGCGCCAGATAAATATAACATTTCGACAAATTACTTAAAAAATGAAATAATTTTAATTATTATCAATGAATCAAGAGATACTTTTTTTTCTCTTTGGTTTTAAATCCGAATCTACCATTCTTAGATTACGGTCATTTGCACCGGTGAATCCTTCTTGCAAGTCAAAACGTCGGACCTCCCAATTAGCCTCCCTCGGAAAAAAAACATTAAAAAGATATTTTCACTGAAAATAATCCTTTTGACAGTGCCTGAAACGCCGAAGGGTTTTTTTTATTTTCTCCGTTTCATTCGAAACTAAATTGTAGCCTTAAACCTTACAGTTCCCGAAGGGCCTTTTTAATATATGGGTGCCGAATTTGTGTTTGGGGCGAGTGTTGTGTTTGGGTTAATTCATTCATTCGAGGAGGAAATGTAAATCAAGTTTTGGTGGTACAAAAGGAACTGTAAGGGCACAGGGTGGTGCTAATCACAAACTTCACTCCCTTGAAAATTTTCCTCGAAAACTTCAGCTCCTCCCGCTTATTTTCAGCAAAAAAAATCCATTTCTAAATTATGTGAACTCTAACAAACCCAATAAAATTTAAATAAATTAATAAAAAAAAGAAACAAATTATTTAACAGAATGTTTAGGATACCATTTTCAAAGTTCGGGAAATGTTTTATATACGATATTATTAAGCGGAAGGTATAGAAAAGTGAAATGTAATACAAAGAGCAGAACTAAATAATAATTATTGAGAAGCTTCAGTTGTTTCAGAGCACATCCCAAATTGCCCCGAGTTATAACTGTAAAAATAGATAAATATAAAACAATTTTTTTCACCAGAACTAAATTTGAAAGTGTTGGACCAATAGAAATCAAAATTAATTCTACATTAAAGTGGTATATTCTTGAAAGTTAAGCAATTTCCAAATTATAGAATTAATCATTAATCAAAATCCACAATTTTTAGGAAGTTAAACTTCTTTTTGGATTTTCTTTTTGATCTTGAATTGTTATACTGACACAAACTTTCTTAAAATCGTAAAATTTCAAAAAAAAATATGAAAATGGAGAATATTAATAAGAAACAAACTACAAAACACTCATTAACAAAAGACACAGTAAATAAAAGAAAAAAGAAATGTTATTAGAGAATAATTAGAAAAGAAGGAAAACAACACCTTAAGGAAATCAAACCAAAATTTATCAAAATAAAGATTAGAACAGATAAAAAACTATAAAAAACAAAAGCAGGGTTCACTGAAAAGACACTTCTTCATTGGCTGTGACCGTAACCCGGACATGTTAACCCCATGACTTTTCAAAATGGCCGAAATGTGTTACTCACCGGCTACCGAATTTATTAGTCTTAAACACGTGACTAAACCTGCCATTTCCTTTGTCCTCCGACCCCAGAAAAAGTTTTCCTGTCATTGATAACTCACGGCTAACATTCATACCTTGAAAAGCGGCACCTTTTGCCCCCCTCTGAAAAGAAAAAACACGTCTGTATTGCAACCATTTGTATAAGCGACTAAAAATGTTTGATTAAATGTTAAAATAATAGCAATTTATCCTGGGACATAATTGGTTAAGTTTGTTACTTTAGAATTTCAGCCTAGCCAGTCAAGATCAATACTTAGGCGTCATTATCCTCAATTTTACGGAAAGAAAAAAAAAATTTAATCGTTTTTGATAATACATAATAATTTCGAGTTGTTAGAGACTTCCTTCGTTCCCCGTGCTTTTATGCGGCGCTCGTTAGACAGAGGTGGTTAGCATCGAATGAAAAAAAAGCTCCTTTCAAGTTCCCAAATTACTGCTTACTTAATCTGATTCCGCTTGGGTACTCATCTCGATTAGGTGATTTTAAAGATTTTCCGCTCTGTCCGGTAACGAAGCCAATAAGTATATGTATAAGACTGATGTACAAAATCTGGCGAAACAATGCGGTGCAGTATAATCATAAAGAAGATTTATAATAAAATTTGATTTATTTAAAGGTTTGATATGCTGAGTCACTCTCTTCTAAAATTCATCCATTGTACATAAAGGTTTTCTGCAGTTTCGAATTGGAATTACAAAATTAAAATCAAAAAATCTCAGAATGTACTGCTTTGAGTGTGTTATGTCATCTTTTTATTATCTGCCATTACCCTTATTATTTGTCACAATTTATACACTTAACTGTAAATTTGTAGGTAATATACAAATTCTTTTGTTTAATGCTGTAATTTTCGTCATCGTTATTTATTCGGTTACTTTCAGAACAACCTTAGACAGTTAACGTACTTTTTAAAAGTTTTTCACGAATTATAAATCGAGCTTTAGGTTTATATTTATTCTCAGAAAAAAAGTATTCTTGCTTTGAGGGTTTTAATTGTATATTCAGTTACCCAACATCAGTTTTCTTCTTTTCTATGTTTTTTCTCTTTTCATTAACTTAATAATTCTCTGCGAAATTCATAAATATTAATAATAAACAAGAAAAGACTGCAAACTTTTCTAAAACTTATGAATATATCCAGTCAGAGCAAAACGACAAAATGAAGTCATTTATTCACGAATAAAATATTCATTTCTAATTTGAGCTTCACACTTGGAAGTGTCTGTAAAATAAAAAATCGAAGGTGCGGCCCACAATAGTTGACGCCCTAATGCAATTGTCTTTACATCCTATTGAAATATTGACTTCGATTTAATCGGAACTGATATCTTTTATTAACTATTCTCCGGTGGAAAATGTGTAAATAAATAAAAAACACTTTTATTTTAATTATTTTATTATTATTTATTATATTTTATTATTATTTATTATTATTTTTATCATTACACATAGGTGTAAAAAATAATTTTATTTAATAAATAATTTTTAACTGATTTAATTTATTGCCACATTATTTATTAATTAAATATATAATGTTTTACCTAAAAAACTCTACAGGAAAAAACTTACGCCGGAGAAAGTTAAGCCTTCCAGAAATAAGAGCACAGTTATATTTGATAAAATCTTTATTTTGGTCGGCCTTTGTTATACGAATGTAAACTATTCAATAGCAATCCTCAATAGAGGACTGTGATATACGTATGCAGTTACGTTCCATGTGAAAAAAGGTCGTTAATTATTAATTAAAAAAAAAAATGCAAAAGTACTGCCCGGGCGATTACATCTGTCTCCGTACCTGTCATAATATCAAGAATTTTAGTTCAGATGCATGTTTAAACTAAAATATTGACCCGAGTAACCCCAGATTCATCTTTCGATGGAGGGTCTAATTATCCTCACATCTTAAGACAAAACCGCCGATTATCAAAATTAGATAATTATAGTTAATTTTCCCCCGGGTTTGGGGTGAACTGCAGACCCGGTAACCGGAACCGATTTTTATTTAAACAAAGTTTCATTTCGGCTCTTGAATTTTTCAACAAAAAAAAAGAGTTTCAAAACCGACTAGTGGGCCATTCCAGATAGGGAAACTCACCCCCTTTTCTCCCTTACAGCCTCAAAAGAATAGTTGATGCATTACACTGCGTAATTCATTAATCATTGGTATATCAAAATATTAGACCGATAGGAGGGTTAGGTTGTTAATAAACCGTTGACTGTTAATAAACAATTTGTCTTTGGGTTTTGATGTGTTTTGTCAGTTTTTAAAATTTATCCTCTTTCTTTTTCATCAATATTTTTTAATTAAGCGTACAGGCCTTGGGCGAAGAGCTTTTATTCAAAAACAATTATGATTTATAATTTTTCCAATCAACTCCTGAAATCCTTTAAAAAATAGAGAAAACTCAAACGAGTGGAAAATGATAATTTTAAAGCTGTGGAAACTGTTTCATCAGAAGAAGGAGAATCGGTTCTCTACGTT
Source organism: Brueelia nebulosa (assembly GCA_028293925.1). NCBI lineage: Eukaryota > Metazoa > Arthropoda > Insecta > Psocodea > Philopteridae > Brueelia > Brueelia nebulosa. The sequence goes on along the minus strand of JAQIBA010000017.1, from coordinate 994,413 downwards.
TTACTCGTTTCAGTAGTTTTAAAGGGTAATTCAAGTTGAAACCTGAGGTTAAAGGGAGAGAAAGGAAAAGTAAATTTTATGCAGATAGGGCAGATAGGCAGTTGAATCCGGGCGTGGCCTTAATGGCATGCAATCCTTCATTCCACATCACAAACACAGAGCCGTATTTATTGTTTTTGTCACGCCACCCAAATCTTGGCTCTTAGTAATGTAAAAGAAAGTAAAAAAAAAGTAAAATAACAAAGAGTTTTATGTCACCTTTTCAATTTTGAAATTAATAATAACTATTTAAAATAATCATACTATTATAATAACTGATATTCTCATTATATCTTCGGGAAAATATCATTTTTTCCTTCTGTCATTGTAGGAAAATAGGTCTTCCCTGAATTTTTGCTTATTACAAATGATTCGTCATGATTTTGAGAGATTCAGAGATAAACAATTTATTAATACTTGGGGAAGAACAACATGAAAAAACCATTAGTGGCGGTAAAACTAAGTATTAAAAACAATTATCTTCAGTGAATACAAAATTAAAACAATGATTGTTAAGATTTTTATAAATTTACAATTGTTATTATGTTGCCTGTTACGAAAAATAATTTAAGGAGAGTGTGTCCTTTTTATAATTATAAGAAAATGTATGAATTTTAGTGAAGTATAACAAGAGCTAAATTACATCAGAAGAAACGTTAGAAAATAATTTGATTTGCGATTTATACGGAGGATATCCGCGAAGATATAAAAATATATTTAAAGATTTACAAACAAAGAAAGTAAACATACTCTAATTTTGGGGAAAATTTTTTAAAAACAATGCTTTTACAAAAACTGAAAAGGCACTAATAAAGCCAGAAATGTAATTTTAAGTAATTAAAATTAAAGATAACCATAACTTTGTAAAATACAACTAAAGAAAATGAAACAAAATCGTTCAAGCAGGGAACAATTTTATATTCAAAGGCCATTATGACCTCTGACGGTCATTTTAAAAACCAAAACCTACTCCGAAACTGTAACTTGTTGAAGAGTATATTAGGAAACACTCACCTTGACACTGTTTTCTGATGATAATGAAGCCAGTAGTTCGGGTTTTTTGCATCGTCGCCAGAGTTCACTGTGTTTCGGGGCGCTCACAATCCACCCCTGTCCTTCTTCTCACAGTTCAAACTGGATGGATTCGTAACTAAAATTCATTCTGTAAGAAGTGAAGAACCACCACTTTAATACATTTCTGTCCTTCTTAAGTTATAAATGTAAAAGTAGGGGCAAATTTGACTATAGCCAATATAAATTTTTTTATCGTTCCTGTATTAACCCTTTGCGGTCGTATGTCTGCTCTCAGTCACCACAGCAAGGAACTATACGAATATATACGAATCTTATACTGTATGCATTCCTATATCAGTTTAAACTTTTCCTCAATTTCTATTAAAGTTTTTCATCAACTAATACAATTGGAGATAACAAAATTTAAACTATACAAAAGTTGTGCACATTGTAGAATTCCAAAGATTATTTAATAAATTGTATTTAGCCGTAATTAGACATTCTAATTAGCATAATTAGACATCCCTGCTCTTCCAAAGAAATTAATTCCGACCAATAGATACCCATACACAAATTTTATACCACCGCAATGGGTAAAAATTATAACAATAATATCTAACAAAAACAGCATCACAATATAATATCAAACCTGTATTTAAACAGCGATTGTAAAATCCCTAGAAGTGTTTGATTGTCTGGGATTGCGATAAGCGCTGAGTTTATTTGATCTATCACACTCAGCTTCGCTCAATTCGATAGAATCGGAAAATCCTGAAATTCGAGACTTTTTAGTTAAAAAAAAAATACTACAAAAAATTGTGAATAATACTACTGATTTTACCAGTTGGAGGTTCTAATTTGAAGACGTATGGAGATGAAGATCGAAAGGGAATTGAGCTACTTGGTCGTGGAGGGATTTGTTCAGATTCACCTCTTCCACTTTCAAAAGAATATCGCGCCATTTGCAACATTCTGAAATTTAGTAAGAAATTATAAAAGTACACCTAAATTAATTCCTCAATTAAAAGGTGTACCTTATAAAGATTCTAATACAATTTAATATTTGTAAATATATCCAGTATAATATTGATATAATTCTTAACCCATAATCTAATAGAATCGTGCACTCACTTTGATCTTCCTCTACGTGGAAAGGAAGTCCTGTCATAAGGTTGAGATGAGTTTCCTAAATTATTAGATTCAGATCCCTGATAAATGAAATCTGCAATTTCGAACAGATATATTAATAAAAATAGCTCTTAAATGGCACCATCTAAATTATACTTACTATGTAACCTAGATCTGTGCCTGCTAGCTTGTGATCTGTCTTTATTCTGGCCATAAGACACATTAAGACAAGGCCCCTGTGCTAGTGAAGTATTTATCTGATTGCTGGATTCAGTTCGGCTGGAAACTCCTTGGTCCGTACCGCTGATTTCAGCATCAGTCTCCGACCCCAAACTATCATATTCAAGGTCTTCCCTATCACTTTTATGCGATTTGGTCTTTCTCCTGACTCCTCTGTAGTTGTTTTTACTGGAGATTTTCCCACAATCCTAGCAGTAGTAAAAAAAATTGACAATCTCGAGAATATTTCCGGGAAAATGGTTTTTGAAAAACCAACCTCTCTTAATTTAAGAGTTTCAGCTGTGGTTAACATTGGATCATGATACAAAAATGTGGAAACTGGTGTTTTCCTGTCGTCTAAATCTGAGCTTTTTCTATCCAGAGGAGCTCCAGATGTACATCTTGTCTCTCCCCCAACTGAGGTTTGATTCAATTGAAACGTGGCGTACGGATAAATATCTTCGGAGTACTCTATAAAATATAAAACAATACTTAATAACGTTAAATTTCAGTAGAAAGAAACAAAACGGACTAAAAATTTGAGCACCAGGTATTCTTTCTAAAGTAGGCAAGTCTCTAACGGGAGACCGCATTGGTTTCTTCACAGTTGCATAGTACTGTTCCCGCTGTTGAATATTTTGCTTGTTATCCAGAACCGCAGCCGAAGAATTTGACTCCCTTAAATTTATTGACTCAACTAGCGCAGACCCTAGATTTATGTTAAAAAACTTGTCAAGTTGAAACTTTTAACTGTGCTCTCATAAAAAATATTTAAATACTTTACAATGGATTTATGAGTTTTTACAAGCAACTCACTTCTGCTTAAGCAGTAATATACAGCCAGGGCAGTTGATAAGACAGCAAGACAGGATATAAAAAGAGGTAAAACTAGTCTGAGATCCAAATAGAAAGGTATTTCAGCTTGGCCACTGTGTCGAGTCAAACTTGGAGACATTGAACCTGAAACAAATTAATTATTGTTAAAACTCATATATAATTTGAGTTTAGAAAAGCCATTGTACCAGATATTAAATAAGAAAAAGTTCAGTAAGGAAAAAAGATTGATTACTCCACATACCACCTCCATTGTGAAGAGTGAAGAATTTGTATTCAGCCTCTGCTGCACCTGCATTATTGTGAGCTTTTATCCTAACAACATATTCAGTTCCAGGATGCAAACTTTTCAGGATGTAATATTTTTGTTTAACAAGCCTGTTTGAAACCAAAGTCCATTTTGATTCATCTGCCCTTTTGTAGTCCATCTCAAAATAAGAAATTGGGCAGCTGTTATCTAACCATTTTTCAAGAAATAATGTAACAAATGTTGTGTTTGGTAACAAGAAAGCTTCCTTGGAAATACTTCTTGGTCTTGAACCATCTGTTGAAGCTAAGACAACTTGGCTTTTACTTCCTTTGCCTGAAAAAAATTATTTGACATAAATTTTGATTGTAAAGCTTCTGATAGAATACAGAGGTATAAAACAGAATTGCTTTGGATTTCCATTTTAGTAAACATTTAAAAACAGTAAAACTGAATTTTTACAAAGCATTCGTTATACAGCTTTTGGTTGTTACCTATAGAATTGTAAGCTTCTATATTAATTTGATAAGGAGTTCCACAGTTTAAATGTTTTAATAAAAAACTGGTGTGCTGTCTTCCAATTTCAATTGATTCCCAATCTCCATTTTCTCTTTTATAATGCAAATAATACCCCCTAATTGGAGCACCTCCATCATCTCCTACTTTCCATTGCAAATTAATACTGGTGCTTGTGGCACTGGTGGCATGAAGTAATGGTGAAGAAGGTGGCACTATAATCAAATACCAACTCTGTATATTAAATTCTGGTTCAATCTTTAATAAAACATTTAACAAAATACCTACTTTGAACCATAAGGCGGTGAATAATAGTGTCAGATCCATACTGATTCTCAACATAACAGGAATAATTTCCAGTATCATCTCTGTTGAGATTAGCTATCTGCAAGGTTCCATCACTTAGAACTTTGAACCTAAGTTAATAAATCAATTCATTTTGCATTTTAAACTTCTAATAACTTTTAGTTATGATAAATTATATTGCGGAACAAACCTGCCGGAAGAATTTATAAGCTCTGACCATTGCTTCCATGATAAGGACGGTTCGGGTCTTCCAACGAATTTGCATGGTAAACGAGCATCGCTCTTCCATGGGAGAATTATTGTACTTCCAAATGAATAAATGGCAGCTCGAACTGAAAATAAAAACATAAATTAATAACACTTGACACATTTCAGACACCCACAAATTTAAAGAAGTACTTGCCGGTTTAAGTACGATAAAAGAATGTGTTCAAAAATTCAATAACTTGTAACTATAACAGTTTTCGCGGTTTTCAAATTTAAAAATTTGTAAGATTTAAATTAATGTTTTTGAATGAAGATAAATTTGGGGTGTGGCATTTTCAAATTGTATTTAAAATCATTAAATTTTTGGTTTGTTTAAAAAAATTTATAAATTTGATTTGATATTTATAAAGTTTAACTAACCCTGAGGTGTGGGAGATAAAGTAACAGGCAGTGTTTTTGGTCCTTCGCCGACTTTAGTTCTAGCAGCAACGGTAAACTCATATTGTCCTCTCTTATTTAATCCTTCTTCTTCGTAGCTGGTATGATGAGGAGGCACGGAAAGTCTGCAGGTAGTTTCATTAATTAAAATTAATAAATTGACATTTTGTCGAAAAGTATTCCCAAGTATAATTCCAGTTTCTTACATTTTTGGTTTTATATCTTTTTCATTAGGTCCACCAACTGATCTTATTTGGAGATTATAACTCATGAGAATCCCATTGGTGCGACTTGGTGGCAGCCAACTTACAATTATGGCCGTTGGATTGCTGACCACTACTTTTATTGCACTAGGCACTTCTGGAACTGTGCACAACAAAATGTAAGTACTACTGCATTCTGTTACATTTTATTAACTTTGAGCTTGAGAAAATAGATTTTTTGCTACTTACTATCCTCATTGGTAATGCAGTGAAGTGGAGAACTGGGCACTCCATCTCCTGCATTTGTAAAAGCCAACACTTGTATGCTGTAGTTTGTAAATTTTTCAAGACCATGAATTACAACACTCAAAGCAGTGGTTATTTTTGCCTCAGGCTTGTTGGACATATCAAAACTCTCTAAATTTTCCCACATGACTTTATAACCTTAAATCAAAATCAGGTAATAGTAATAATTTATGTGAAAGTAAAGAAAAATAGTCTACCTTTGAGATGGCCATGCAGCTGAGTATCAGGCACAGAATTCCAAGAAACTTGTAAACTCTGAGAGGTAAAAGCAGTGCATTGAACATCTTGTGGTGCTGCACTTGGCACATCTTCAAGTGTGAGTGCTGAAAATTCACTGGAAGTGGGTCCTGGACCTAATGCATTATATGCTTGAGCCACAATACTGTATCTGGTAAATTTCTTAAGGTCGGTTAGAGATGTTTCACCTCCTGAACCACTCCTACTCTCAACATTTTTATACTGATACTGATCATCTTTCAACCTGTAAAAAATTAAAACAGTTATATTACTAATTTTAAAAACTAATTTCAGATAATTATAAAAGTAACCTTTGTTCCTTGAAGCCTATGTGATATCCTAATATTTCACCATTCCATAATTCCCGTTCTGGTGCTTCCCAAACTACATGAAGTTCTGTAGAACTGACAGCACTTGCCTGAAGATTTCTAGGGGCACCACTAGGAACCTCACTTTCTGTCATCACATCCAACACTTCACTTGGCTGACTTTTACCTAATTCATTTTCAGCAAAAAATCTAAACTGATAGGTGACTGCAGGCCTTAATGAACCAATCAGAACTGTTGCCTGGTTGGCAGGAATTGTTATTTGCATTGATTGTTCATTCCACATTTCTGAAAAATGACAAAAAGGTTTTGATCACATTTTGGATTTCTGCATCCTGGATAGGAAAATTAGAAATTACCAGTTTCCATTTTATATTCAGCAATGCACTGCAATATGGGGGAATTGCCGTCCTGACTTAAAACCCATCCTAATTTTACGAATCGACTTCCTTTTTCAATCACGTGAACATTTCTCGGAAAATCTGGAGGTTCTTGAACGAATAAATGCAATGCCATTTCATCTCTTCCGAAGGCGTTGGAAGCAATACAATAATATTGCCCACTGTCTTCTCTCAAAGTGTTGAAAATTATCATTTCCGACGTAGCCCCATCCGTCGAATTTAATTCTTTAATATTGTACCTGAAATAAAACCAATATTTTATATCAATGGTTTCCAACCTTTTTGTACCGGCGCTCCCCTTTAAAAACAAATTATTGCGTCCCGTTAATTTATCTAAAAATCAAATTTCATAAATATTCAACTGATATTATAATTTATTTAATGGGCTACAAAATAATATACAATACTATGTAAAGATATAATATATTTATTATAACAGAACAAAAAAGAATATATATTTTCGAAAATGATATTTTGGAAACAGGTACATGCCCCCCTTGCAACAGTCTTGGAAACCACTGTTTTATATGATTATTTTCGACTCTCAGAAAAGAGCGAAAATACAAACCTGTAATCGGAGGTCCGTCCATCAATGCCTGAACCATCTTTCCTCCAAAGAATCTTTATCGGTAGGTCTCCCTTAACTTCGCATTTGAGGACAGCATTAGAGCCCAATTTGGATGTGTGATTTGTATGCTTCGATACAAACTGGGGTGGAGCTGGACATTAAGATAATTTTATTAAGATAACTCTTATTTATATATTAGTATATACTTATTAAATATATTAGTATATTTCACGAAGAGAGTATTTATTCAGGTTTAATAACCGTGAATTTGGGCACAAATTGAAGGATCTAAGTATTAAAAAAAATTACCATTAACTGTTAAATAAATTCGTTTGCTGAGACCAGTTCCGATTCCGTTGAATGCTTCACAAAGGTAGTAGCCTTCATGCTCCTCTTTTAGAACTTCAATAACTAAGGAACCGTTCGGGTACGCCTTCACGTCTGTACCGTCTTCCTGAGAAGAGAGATCCCGATATGTTCCCGGCCGTTTTCCTAAATTAGTTTTTTTTTTAATTAACGGGATTAATCCATTAAACTAATGCTTAAAAACATGAAAATTCTGTTGTTATTATACTAAATTACCTATTGCTCTTCTCCAAGTAACGGTTGGTGTTGGATTTCCCTCAGCTTGGCAGTCTAAGCTGTACTTGAGAACTCCCTGAGGCGCCTGGTGGTTTTTCGGAGGTAAAGACCACCTGGGAGGCACTGGTAAAAAAAATTTTAATTAGTAAAAATCAGCATCCGGTAATATCACTTTGTGTGGTTTTAAAAATCTCAAACATTTTGGCATACAGTTGCCACGAGACTTTTTTTGAAGTTAAGACTTTATATTGAAATTCAAATTTTACTTCCTTATTTTTATTAGATTTCAAAAGAGTTTCTTTATCGCTCGATTGGTTACAGTTGTTGAATTCGAAACTCAAAAGCAGTTTTCTTTTTTTTTTTTTTTTACATTCCAATGTGTCTCGTGAAAAGAGATGTGATACTGCTGGTGTGAGTGCTTTGCTACTTTTTTTTGCGTATCTTTAACGGCTTGTGCTCTACTTTACGGTGTGTTTTTGCCCAAATTAAATAATCCACAGCAAATAATGTCGTGTGTTAAAAACTTTGCGTAAATTAAGTTTGATGAAAAGCCAACTGATAATCGGTGCTGACTCATTCGTTGCCATCTCAAGTGCACAATCAAATTTTAGGAAAAGTCTTCCATCAAGTTCTCATACGTCCTTATTGACCAGTCTGTATATTTATAAATTCATCTTAATTATGAACTTATACAGACTGGAAAGAACTGTATTTCAGAATAGATCAACTTTATGATTTTTTAACGGTCATTTATTGTCAGTCTTCTTTTTAAATATTTGATTGAACTATTCATTATAAATTTCCACAGTTTAGATTTCACTTATTATATTTTCGATTTATTGGATTCTATAATCCAATCGTCAGACATGAAGACTTCATTTTGTATGAGGAGAAAGAGTTACTATAATATTGCCATGAGCTCTTGAGGAAATGCTTTTTGATCTCCTTATTACCCTTTTTTTCATACGGGATAAACTTTTAAAATTGACCTGTTATCTTCATCATAACGAAATTGAGAACTTATAGAGTTTTTTTTAATCTGCATACGAATTTAAATATGTGCTCTCTTCAATATGCTCTCTTTTGCCCTTTAGGTTTGAGGTTAAATATGCAAATTTGCTTTTATTATTACAAAAGACTCGCAGACATTATACATTCAGGAACTCCCCCTGGAAAATGAGCAGTAAGGGTCAAATCATCCAAATTTCATCGTTTTTAAGGCGGGAGAATATAATTTCCCCTTTTCCTTCGCTCACTCTCTGTTTTTACTGTATGGCAATAAGCGTTTATCCTCGTAAGTTTGCTTTGCTGTTGAACTTTATTTCGAAAAATTGTATTATAAACGAACCTCATTTGAAAAAGGCATACTACTTTATAAGCTTTTTATGAACCCTTTTTCCGGATTTTTATTGCCAACATTATTTAATTTTCCGTCATCTTAGGAAAAGTTTATAAATAAGACTCCAACTGCTGAGAACAACATTAAAGTTTTCTTATTATGAAAAATTTTTTAACGTCGCTTATTTTTGAACCTGAAGGGCTTTTCCTTTAAATTTGAGAACTGATTTTTAGTTTTTAGCGGAACCGAAGGCGGACCAACAATAATGAAAATCACATATCATTTTCGTTTGTTTTAATTTTTCAAAGTGAGAGAAAAAAAAACGGGCATGACTTAAATCAATCGGAAACTACTCTGCGAATTAATTTTTAAATGAGAGCCTTTCTCGAAAAGTAATCGGAGCTGACACTTTATGCAGGAGAGAACTTTTAAAAATTTCAAAGTTCATTACTTTTCTTTAGGGGAAGTTAAACTTTTAGTCTGCCTTCAGTTTTAATTACGTGTTGACTTTCTGCAAGTATCTACAAAACTAACAGCAAACTGGGAAAGTTCATGCAACGTGCAAGGTACACACAGCGGAGTTAAGAGTGAGTGCGTTTGTGCGTGAGCGAGTGACATGCTGTGGGCTATCCTATGTACGGGGACTGTACTTTACCGCTCACGACCAGCTCAGCCGTGTATTCCACTGCAGCGACTTGGTTTGCTGCCCGGCAAGTGTAGTTGCCGGAATGAGAGGCGGCTAGCTGGTCCACAATAACGGTACTCGAATGCGAATCAAAACCGACTATTTTGAGGTCATCCGAGGACAGCGGTTCGCGGTCTTTGAGCCAGGTTATCGTAAACGGAGGGTCGCCTTTTTCAATGACACAAGAAACATGGGCTCGCACTCCCTCTGACAGGTCCTTGTTAAAGGAAAAGGGGGCTATCCTAGGCGGTACTGGAAGAACCAAGCAGGTTTACGTTTTAGAACTATGCTATACCTGACGGTTAGAACACTAACTAGGAAAATTATGCCGCCAACGATGACAGACTCCAGAGGGCAAAGTCAAAATAAAATACGTCTATGTATGTTAAAAAACGGGCAAGGCGTGTAGGCCAGCCGTACCATGGACAATTAGGGATGCCTCATGGCTCACTTGGGCTGCCTGATTTCGGGCGACGCACGTGTAGTTGCCAGTATGTGCAGGGGATGCGCTCGCTATTCGAAGTGATAAATCGTCTTCTCCGTGAGTGTAGGTGGTAACACCTTCTGGCAGTTTCGGACTGCCGTCAAACAGCCATTCTATGCGAAGTGGTAGATCTCCGGAACTGATCACACACGTCACCAGAACTCTAGAGCCTTGCTGTATATCTGACGGGAAGCTGAAATGCTCTATTTTGGGTGGGACTGGAAACGCCAATTATTTTTAAGTGACGAAAATAACAAAATAAACTGCTACGTTCAATGGAACTCAATCGAAAAATTTTCAGGATTGTTATTTTTTATGTAGTTTCTTAGTGTTAGACTTTCTGGATTTTCTGGAGCAGTGGGTCGACGGGGGGTTGAACGCGGTCACCTTTTCAATATTGAACGTAACTGTTTCAAATTTAGGGGCGTTCGTTAGCACTTAAAAAAGATGTTATTTACTTCCAAATCTTTCATTTATATGCTAATAACGAGCGCACCTAAATTAACAAATTCTTTGTGCAAAAAATCAAAAACAATTTTTTCTAATTTGAAAAAGGAAGAATGCAGAAGGTTTTGACATATTTTTTTCTCGAAATACTCTTAGACATTACCATGTAATTTATTTTTCTTTTGTGAATTTCCATAATTAATTATTAAAGAATCTGAATTTTTGATTACGAATAATTAAACTTCTGGATAAATCTTATTTGGATTGGGTCAGATAAAATGTAAATATATTTTTTTAATGCACAACAGAGAGCTCTAAAAATTGTACATAAATGAAAAAAAAATTACGAAGTCATTCTAAATATTAATTCTCGAACTAAGACGTGATTTGAATCTTCGTAGGATTTTCCGCCGTAAAAAAAACGAGAAATCGATTCGTTTGAATTTAATTTTCATTCTTTTTCTGAAATCTAAAAATGTTTTATTTTATTCTGTCATAATAGGAAAGTCAAGATTTATTTATTTTAGAGATTTTGGATTATCGTAAAACCCTTAATCGGCATAATATAGTCCTTTAATGATTTTTTTAAAATTTTGTTTCGCAGATTCGGTATTGTTTTAATGATTGAGTCAAAATTTGGTTTTATTAAAAGTCCATAAACTGTTTTATTATTAATCATAAAAACCTTCGCTGTTTATTTAGACAAATAGAAGTGCAGCCCATTTAAAAAAATAAAAATTAATTGGATTTCGAGAAATGATTAAGGATTAGTTCAATTATAAAATTTTAATGAATTACCTTTTACTTCTATTTGAACGGATTTGGAATCATGATGACCCTGTTTATTCCTTGCCAAGCACATATAGGAACCCCCATCTGACATACTATCTACCTTGTGAATGACCAGAGTCCCATTTGAAGATACTTCTTGCCTCCTGTTGATCGGCAACAGCTGACCGTCTAAAAGCCCAAACCCGATTAATGACCGCTTCATCGGGAACACTCCAGCCATACGGCTTGTATACCTTTCTCCCAAATGATAGACGCAATGGGATAGCCGGCGACGGGACATTGGAGCACCAAATCATGTCCCGCGACCGCCGCTATGGTGTTCATCGGCCTGACTAATGGAAGACCATAAATATTAAGGCGGGCCGAATGTGAGGTGGAACCGATTCTGTTTGTGGCAGTGCACCGGTATTCTCCTCCATCCTCAACGCCTACCGAACTGATGTTCACGTGAGAGATAACGTCCCCGTGGACTGTAACATATTGTCCTATCACGAGACTGAAACAAAGGGGTTGATTCAATTCCGAAAAGAAGCTGACTTCGTATCGGAAGCCTTCGTTCAAAATTAGAGTTAATTTGCTTATTCAGCCGATTTTATCAGAGAAATCCTTGTAATTGCAGTTCGTCTCTCAACACCTACAGGACTTCATTAGAATCCAAAAGATTGGGATCAATTTAAAACTTTCTTACGAAATAGTCTAAAATATGGGAAAGCGTGGCCGCTTTTAAACTAATGTGCTGCGTTGGGAAGTTCGTTTAAAATGAGCTCATTTGAGGAAAGCTCCTTTTGTGGATTTTGGAGTAGCGTTAGGAATGAATTTATGATCTCCAAGGCCCTTGTTTTAAATTTGTTTATCAATAATTAGATGTTGTTGATAATTCTACCATAGGGGAGTACTGCAAATTTTCATTAATTATAGTTTATGTAGCGTTTATTTAGCAGCTATCTTTTCTGAACTTCTTTCTTTAAAACAATTATTATCATAAAAATTTAAAAAATCATTATTATCCAAATTAATGGATGTTTTATGACATATAATTATATGTATATATTATTTTTAGGAATTGAAATGTGGGTAAATAATGAACCATAGAAAATGTAAAACAAAACTGTGGAAAACTTCTATTTTTTAGAAATTTGTAATGTTAAAATATGCTCTTTTTTGTGTATTCGAATATTACATTTCATCAGTTGGCTCTTTTCGGTAATGTAATCTTAATTTAAAAAAAATTAAGAATTAAAAATAACTTCTCAAACGTCTTCACAAAAGCATTAACATTTTTAATTTGCTAACCGGGAAGACCGTTCGAAAAAAGGGAAAAAGTGGTTAAAAGAGAATAAAAAATAAAGGTTTAAAAATTAATTGCATTAAGATTACGCAAGTTAATAGGAGAGAGAAAAGTTTGAGAGAGAAAAAATTTAACGGGGCGGAAGAAAACAATTTTTGGTTATGCCATCCATCAAGTTTTCTTTCTAATTTATTCAAGTTTTTTTGTTTTATGTTAAAACGACCGGAGATGGGAAAAAGCGCTTTTAAAAGTTGGAGGATTCGAGAGTGTAAATTTAACGTGAAATGATCGAAAAGTTTTTATAATTTCATAAATGAATTCCCATTTTGTTTACCGTTGGAAAAATTTCCCACCGTCATATCGTTAATTCATTTCATAAAATACCTGCCAAAGAGGAGAGTCGAGGTGACGGGAAAAAACTAAAATTCCTCTCTCGAACTCTCCGCCATATTCAAAATATTAAGTAAACACCGAAATTTGTTTTGCGAGACACTCTTAGACAAGAATTGATTGGATTTTAATCGATTTGAAATTCAGTCTGGTGTGAAGGACAGTATGAAAATAGCTGAGCTTACCGATCATTGTGAGGAAGGGGAAAACCGTCCAGGGTCCATGTGAAATGCGGAGTGGGATTTCCCGCCGCTATGCATTTCAGAGAAACAGAAGGCCCCGGTTGCATTGTCTGCTCGATGAATTTATACATGAGCTGTGGAGTCGAGTCTGCAACGAGGAGAAAATTTTAAACAAATTAATTACTCTTTGTTGCGAAGAAAACATTTGGATTTTAAGTTCAGTTTAAAAGTGCAATAAAAAATATTAAGCGTTTGGGTTTTGAATGGTACGAATTTCAGCCGTAAAATTCTTATTTAGCGATATGGAAAACCTTTAATAAAAGTAAAAATTGGTGATTATGATTTAATAAAAAGCTGATGTTTTAATTTGTCAAGTCTCGAGTATGTCAAAGCAGCTTTTAATGGGAAATTTTTCTATTTACAGTTTTTGTGAAATTTCCCATGCACACCAAATGACGTGAAAAAAAAAAATTAAAAAAATATTTATAAAGTTAAACGGTTTTATTTCAAGTGCACTAAAAATTAAAAAAATAATTTGTGATTAATTTTTCTGTTTATAAAACCGTGGGCCGTTATTATACGTTCTGCAACCTGTACAATTTTTATACTTATACTGTATATACCACGGTTTTATAAACAAATAAAATTGATCACAAATTATTTGTTTAATTTTTTACTTTTTAGTTTTTTGTTAAAATGAAAAAAACATAAAACTAAAAACTAAAAAGCAGCAAAAACTGCCGAGGGTGGCAATATCCAGAATATAATTATTGTATTTTTATTTTCAACTGAGTTGTAAAGTGATAGCAGAATATATTTACAATGGTTTTAAGTTACATATACGTTTAAGGACTCGTAAGTTGAGCAATTAATTAGATTTTGGGAATTTTTTATATTTTTACCAGAGCACTAATTTAAAAAATAATTGCAGAAATTTGAATTGTCAAACAAAACGAAAGTGTGTGCAAAATTTGAAAGAAATCGGTCAGAGGGAAACGGCTCAAATTTCAAAGTTTTGATCCTTTGTAGACAGATAAACAGACAGAGAGAGAGAGAGAGAGAGAGAGAGAGAGAGAGAGAGAGAGAGGGAGGGAGAGAGAGAGGGAGGGAGAGAGAGAGGGAGGGAGAGAGAGAGAGAGGGAGAGACAGACAGAGAGACAGAAAAACAGATAGGCAGACAGACAGACAGACAGACAGACAGACAAACAGACACGAAACCAAGTTAAATAAAACCGATTAAAAAATCATTTTTTCATATCCCCTCCCATTTGCACACTTCATTTTTTATCCGGGAGTGATTCTATAAGAGCACAAAATCTGGAAAATATCTAAAAAAAAAAAATTAGTAAAAAATCTTATCAATCAAAAGATAACTTCTAAATGGGGGGGGGGGAATGCCCTTGACATGAATAATATCCTGTGCAAACTATTCATGGTTTTTGAATCCAGTTTTTTATTTACAGTTTTTATGAAAAATTGAAATTCAATTTTGAATTTTTTCATGAAATTCAAGTCCACTTGAAATGGTCGACTCAAATGTCATCAGAAATCATACGTAGTAGAGATCATAATTGGCATCTCTTTGTAAAGAAATTGAACGTTTCAAAATTTTCTTGTGATTTTTCTTTTTATCCACCGGTGAATTTCTACTTTGTTTTAGGAGCCTTTTTTTACAATCTTTTTTTAGTGTTCTTTTCGGTTTTGAGTGAATGTGAGAGCGCAAAAGCCCTGAGAGGCTTTGGGAGAAATCCAAAGTTAAATATTAATGGCGGAAAAGTTTTTATCTGAGGGATTACAGGGTCAAAAATGAATTTTCCTTAAGTGTTGACTCTGGGCCTCCTTAGTTTAAAAATTCAATTAATCAGGGATGAGAAGATTTGATAAATGTGTTAACTTGCATTTTAAATCGTTTTTCTTGATAATAGGTAAACGGGTCAAGGCAAACAACCTTTTTGCTCCTCTCCTCCCTAATTCCCAGAATCTCTCTCTCTCTCTCTCTCTCTCTCTCAGTATTTTTTGACCCCGAGATGTGTTTCTCACTTTTTTTTCATAAATTTCTTTAAGGTTTCATTGCGTGAAAGTTTTCCGTCTTCAGCTAATTATTTTTCTCTATTTTTTTGTGCTCAGTTACTGAGAATCGGTGCTTTCATTGTTAGTTCTTGTTATTCATCATTTTTTATAAACAAATTTCCCTTTATTTTGTTAAATGTTCTGTAAGGATTTTCTCAACGGATACTTTGAATAGAATTTCCCTCACATGGTTGCACTTTTTCATGGCAAAAAATCAAAAGAAAAAAAGCAGAATGCATAGGAAAAATAGAGAAAGATGTCTAAAATAGGTGCTTTATGATTCGGAAGAGCTTTTTTTCTCGGCCAATTGTATGAGGAATCCTTGACCAAGATCTGAGAGATTTTTGCATTTTGTTTTAAGAATATTCATTATTTTTATTAGAGTTGTAAAATAGGAAGAAGTGGTCGATGCATTTTCTGTTTTGAATTCGGAATTTTATCAACAAAAAAGAAAAGCCCTTTCGACGATGAAATTTTCAAAGAAAAAAGCGAAGGGAATTTATGAAGAGAGACAACTTCACTTTCGAGTTTTGTGATAAGCCGAAGTGGAAAATTCTGGAAAGCAATCAGCATCTCCGATTCTGAGTTGCTCGACTTTTCCGCAAACTATTCGGAATTTGAATGTCAAAAGTACGGGGGAACAAATTTGAAAATTTGAATTTACATAAAATGACATGTGGGTGTCGATAAAGTCAATTTGTCAGTTTTTCTCTCCCGTTGGCATTCGTACAAAACCCCCCCCCCCCTTCAAATCGCGGGCGTTTATTTTATAATATATATGCGATAGCGAAAATGATTTTGAACTGTTCAGAAATGCCAGTCCGATTTTGAAATTCGTTCTAAGAGGGGGGGGGGGGGAGTTTAATCAGCAGAGTTCTGTTGGGAAATTAGATTATGCGCTCTACAGAAATCTCAGTGGGCATTCCGCAAGTTTGAATCTCTCGTGGGCCGTTCTTATTACTTAACATTTTCTTTGAAGGGAGAACAGACATAAATATAGGCCAACATAAAGCGTGGTTAAAAGTATACGGAGCCTTAATTAAAACTGTCGACTTATTTTGTGCCGCCTGGGGATTTCTCAGAAAAACAAATTTTTTTTTTTTTAAATGGCTTCTTACCTCCCAGACGTAATTCGGCGGTTCCTTGAGACATCTCATAGTCGTTTTTGGCAAAGCACTGGTACATGCCTTTATCCTCTCTCGCCACTCTGCTTATCTCCAGTCTGGAATTGTTTTCTCCGCCGATTCTCAACCGATGGGATATGTTTCTCACCGGAAGACCGTCTTTTCTCCAAGTGACGGTCGGACTCGGATGCCCCGTTACTGAGCAAGTGAAGGCAGTGTCATGACCCAGATCGACCGTTGCCTGAAACGTACATAATCGGTGGTTATTTTTTAAAATCATTAAGTTCTAGAGTTGTAGAAGAAACACTTATTACTGATATGTACTCGTTGGGGAGTGAGGTGTACTCTTAACGGGACTAAAACTGTCAGCTGAAGCTCAATTCTTTCGCTTCCCGCTGTGCTGTTGGCGATGCAGACATAACGTCCGGAATCACCGAGCCCGGAGTTTTGTATCACCAGGATTCCCTCTCTCACGTGTTTTTTTTCGGTGATTGTCAAGGGCTCCAAGTGACCCCCCGCGGACGAAGTCCTGAACCAATAATACTGCGGCGGTGGGTATCCCTGAGATGTGCACGAGAGAACGGCAATTTCTCCCTCCCTCACAGGCAAAAGCGTCACTCTTTCGTAGTATCTCGGAGGCACTGATCCGCGACTCTCTGGAAATGAATAATATAAGACATCATTGTGTTTCACGGAGTGTTAACATCCCGGAAAAAATTTCCCCTTTATAAAAATTTTGAGTTGAACACCAATCAAAACTCAGAACCCAAATGTTTATAAAGTAAGACGATTATTTGGGGGGGTTGAGCATTTCAAAGGGGAAAAAAGGAAGAATGCGGAATGATAAATGATATCGGACAGAACAGATTAAGGTCGAAGTTTGGAAAATGGGGTGAGGATGGGGAATATATTAAGAAAGCGAGAGGAGGATTTAACCCAGCTAATTGCGCCCGGTTTGTGCTAATGGAAGCAAAGTGCTTTGCATAATGGGTTTAGTAAAAACCATGGATGCCAATTTCTTAGAAAACCAACCCCCCAAACTGGAAAAATTATTAATTTCAGCGTTTGATTTGATGGACATTTATTTAAAAGATTACAACTTATATAGGTTTTTTTATACAGGTTCATTTTTAAACTGCCCCAATAAATTTATTGAGATTTAAGAAAGTGTCTAAAATGGTTTACTTTATTTCTGCATTTAAAATTCTGAAAGCATTTTGGGATTATAACTTTAAACATTTTCTTTTATAAAATATATTTCTTAAAAAGTAACATATATTTTTATTGAGAAAAGTTTTTTTGTAAGTTCACTTGGGAACATTGTAAAGGTTCCTAAAGTATATATTATTTTAATAGCTCATAATAAAAAGTGGGATTTTTACAATACAAAGAGATTAATGTGTATTTTCTATGGAAGTTTTTAATTACTAAATTTCTAAATTCATTTAGTAAATTGTACAAGAGCTTTCTCAAAGTCAAAGCTTTCTCAAACATGTTTAAAAAAATGATCAATTTCGTATGCAAATATCATTCGCCTCTATTTTTTTTTAAGTGTCGTCATCCGGAGACGGGCCGAGAAATTAAAAGATGAATTATGAGATTCAAACGTCACAGTGACAGTTTGCAATTTGTAAACTTCCTCTCCGTTTGTTACCCACGGACAGTGGGAAACGTCGAACACAAATGTCGAAAACCTTCCCTTTATTTATTCGTTTCTGCCGGACTCGAATTTAATTTTTACCTCTATGGCCCCGTTCATAATTTGCTTTACACTTTTCAATTGAGAATTAATGGAGTTTGAGCTCTTTTATGTGCGTCAATTAAAAAGGAAAAACCGCCGGCGAGCGAAACATTTTTCCCCGTGAAAATCTGCTTCAAATGCTTCCTCCTGTGCTTCTTTATTTAAAAAAAAAAATGTATTCAAAATTAAAATTTAAAGAAATCTCACAGGGAGCGCATTCTTTTACGGTTAGTTTCTTTTGCACTTAGGAAATATATTTAAATATTAATAACATGAAATATAAAAGAGTTCTTTAAAATGTTTCGAGTTTTATTAAAAATCTTTGCTTAAAGCATTTGGTTTTCAAAGAGAAAAATGACAAAACTGAAAAATTAAAAATAAATTTTTGAGCTTTGCAATTTTTTAAACTTAAATGGAATCTGTCGGTAACGTATTTAATTTTTTTTTTAAATAATTGGGTCAAGAGGACATTTTATATATTTTTAGATGTGTAAATTTCCATTTTTTATAAGAACAATTCAGATATATTAGAGATTTGCGTCAATTTAAAAAAAATTGATCCGTTAATATAAAAATTTTCAAATTAATCAAAAACATCTGCTTTTCTTCATTATTGATCTTCTGTAATCTATTGGAATGCTGAGTATGATAATTTCGACTAAGTATAAGAATTTTTATGCAATTCAAATGACGAGAAATGTCAATTTGCAGTCAAACAATCACATTATTAAAATATCTCCTCTCTCACAATAAAATTTATCAACATCGAAACAAGCTATGTTTCTCGCTAAACTCGTTGAGTTTATCTAAATTAGGTAAAAATACCTCAAAATCTAAGTCTCAAACTATTCTAATACTATTCCAATTATAGAATTCCGCCGACAAAATAATTAATGTCAGAAGAGGGGAAACTGTCGAGGGTTTATGAAACTTTCACTAAAGGCAACTGATTGAAATAATAGACTAATATTATTAGTAAGTAAATGTCGGATTGCCGTTTTGAAATTTTCCACATGCTTAGAGTAGTGTTTTGATAAATGTATTTATAATCTGTGAAATACACACATTTTGGAAAGATTTCCGAGAAAATTGTGCCAATTTAATTGCAAAGAGTTTTCTCGAAAGAGAGTCTTTGGCAGATTCGAATAATTATTCTTATTACTGATGCAGAGGATCTGCTAATGACAATAAAATCCTGCGAACTGTGGAATCGCACGCCTGAAGCCATGTAATTTAATGTAAAATCGTTTTATTAGTCAAAGGCATCCAAATGAAATGAAGATTTTCAGGTAATACTTATTGACCCAAATCGGGTGCGAATGTTAATTATAAAAGATACCTCAAGTGAGGAGAAGTCAGAGATTAATAAAGTTGAAGTTTTCCGGCGGCCAAAACAAATGAATCCTCCTTAGAGATAATTTTTTTTTTTCTGGAAAGTGGCTTTTATTTTCCAAGTTTAAAGAAAACTATAACAAAGCACATAAAAAAACTGTAATAAAACCAAATCTCAGATTCAGCAACCTCTTCCCCTTCCACTTGCCGTGCCTTTATGTATCTTCCACTTCTGCTTTTCGTCCTTCCGTCTCCACCATTGTCTTCTTCTCGTTCTTCGGTTCTTTTTCCCGTCACTTTCGCTAATCAATATGTCTTTAATTATAAGACTCGAAAGGAGAAATGGGGAAAATATCATTTCGAAACGCGCTCCTACAAAATCATCTTAACGAGAAATGATTTGGTCCATTAACTCTCTTAATCGGAGTTAATTATTTGCACAAATTCAAATTAATATGAAAATTTGTTTATTGCATTATAAAATGGGGCCCGTGACGTCACAAATATTAAGAGGACTTTAATGAGCCCTGAAATCTCGGAAAAGCGGCGGGTCTTTTTTGAGGAAAACTCCAAATTCAAATGGTTAATTTACCGCATATAAGAAGAGAGAACGAAATTCAATTTTGTTTGCAGATGAGAAGGATTAATAATGTATTACAGCTTTAGGGAGCGAATGGTGAAAAAAGAAAGGAATTTTAACTGAGCCTCCAACTTCGCCATGTTTTATAATATGAAGTGCCGAAATATAATCTCAGGAAAAACAGATGTGTTTTATTCATTAGGAACATTCTTAATGAATGCAAATGAATTCTATCTCCGTGAACATCTCAAAAAAAACTCGCATTTACGAAAGAAATCGGTTATAAATTTTATTAAAATAATAAATAAATTATCTAAATCTCGATAATTATTTTACATTGAGATTTCAGCTTCGCCGTCAATGATAATATCCGGATTGGTGCGTGGTATTTTGTATATAACGGAAATACTATTATCGAAACTTTCGACCAGTTTTCATGTATCCAAACCACGATATCATTCTCAGCTTTAAAAATGTGTAAATCCTCGCGCTCCCCTTGCGGGAAAGGATATAAAATTAGCCATTTTCTGACTTTTATTCGTGGCAACTCAACGATTAACTAAAAAAGCTTTACAATCTTATAATTTCATTGTGTTTGCTTGTAATTAAAAGTTTTTGCAGTCTGAATAGATTACGAATGATTTATAAAAACAATGCGAACATTTCTCACTTTGTTTTGCTGCTTCTAACGGCAATTATTATGATGATGATGGCGGTGGTGACGGTGATTATTTCAGCTTTTACATTCGCAGAAAGGCTTTTGTCAGGCTTTGTCTCATTCGGTCTTTGCTTTCGTCGCACCTTTGTAGATTTTTGTAATTTATTCTCCTCCGGTTATATCTTTCCTGCTCACTGTGTCGCTTATGATCTATTTTTACTTATCGTTATATCACCCACACTGAATCGATTGGCAGTGCAATAAAGTGGGATCGGAGAAATTTATTCTAAAATAAGAATACAAAGAAGCCGAAAACTGAGAAGTTATTTTCCCGATGATAACCCATTCCAGGAAAAGAGGAATTGCTGCGAGGAAGTGAAAATTAACACTCCTCTCTTGTGAATAGTGGGTCAATAAAGGCCTAACTTCTTGAGCTTCTCCTCCCCCGCTCACTTTCTCACATTAGGGAGTTTACATTTCCTCGCGTATTGCTTTCATATCCAATCCTGTAAAAGCTTTTTAATGCGGGTTTTTCAAATTCCTATTTATGTTTTCTTGTTAGGAGAAATTAGTTGGATTTTGTTCCGGCTCTTGAGATTAAATAAGTTCGTGACCCGAACATGGAAAACATTTACCAAACTTTTTCAATCCCCGGATCCGTTTTTCTCTGGGAATTTAAGAAGTTCCCATTATATCAATATTCAGTCGCCCCAATTTGTCTTTCCTTATGAATTCCCTCGGGATAAAAACGCAATAAAAGTAATTCGATAATCGTTTTCATTTCTCATAAATGAAGAAATCGAAAAAGGATTTAATTAATGGGAACTTTTAGTTGGCGAGTGAATCCTCTTATTATTGGCTTTTCAATTATAATTATGATTTTATTACTTCCGGGGAGTTTTTAATTCAATTCATTCTCCGGTTACAAGTGTTGAGAAAGGGTAAAAAGAAAATAATTTTTAGGCAAAAAATTTATTAATAAAATTTTAATTAACTTATGTAATATTATTGGGGAGAGGAAACGGTAAAATTATCTTTTCGCGGGAGTTTTTGTTGTCTTTGGTTGTTATAAAAAGGTTATTTTCACATTTTGAATTTTCCTAATTCATCCATTTAACAAGTTAACCGAAGACTCGTCAGTCCTGTAGTATTTTCAGTATAAATTCAGAATTTATTTACCTGTGACAATGATGCGACCGTAGGTCGAGCTTTCCACCGTTTTTCCCGTGATATGATGAACAGTTCTGCACCGGTAAGTCGGATGACCGTCCGCTGCCGTGACGGAGTACACAAGAAGCTCCCCCGAGGGCAGCATGTGGTGCTTCCCTTCAGAGTACGGCGAGGGGTAGATGTTAAAAGTCGAGTCTTGCACCCAAGACGTGATGGAGATGTGGTCTTTCACAAACGTCGGAATTTCACACCTCAGAACGGCAGTGTTCCCACTCAGAACGTACGTGTCCCGAACGATAATGTCATAGTGCTGCTTCACCACCGCCCGGACGTTCACCTCCCTGCTGAGTATTCTACCGACGCTGTTGGTGGCCTCGCACTGATAGCTGGTAGAGTGGACGTCGTGGCGGTAGTTTTCGGCGCCGAATGGCGGGAAATACAGGCTCCCGTTCCCGGTGACTTCCCTTATGTGCGCGATGGGAGTCACAGTGGAACCGTCCGAGAGCAGCCAGGACGTTGTGGGCTCGGGGGAGCCGTGAGCAAAGCAGGAGAGCACTGCACCCATGTCGTTGAGGAATTCCACAGTGGGTCTGGGCTCCGTGACGAAAATTGGACCCTGGGTCTCCGGCCCTGATACGGAAACAGCTGAAAAGAATAATTTACTTTAATAAAAATTCCGCTGCCATTTTGAAGATGGTTTTGACCAATCCCACTTTGCCTGTGAGTCTTCTGAAAGCACTGATGCTAAATAAAAATATTCCCGTATTGATTGGAGACATGTTCCCTGAGATAAGAGCCTCGTCATCCAAATAACTTTTCAATTTCTTTGTGCGTGTGCTAAATGTCGTGAGGAAAAGTCCTACGCAATTTTCCGGAAACGAAGAAGTTTGAAAGCGATTCATTGGAAAAGTTTCATTATAGAAGAATTCTTTTGTGTTCGAATATATCACTGGTAATGGCTTTCAATCCGCCTTTCTTTTCTGCTTTTTCTTCTGACTCGGTGCCATTGAGTAACGGTTTTCCTAACCGCTTTCATCCTTCTCAAAAAAACATTTTTCTTTTTTCTTCGACTGAGAAATTTATTTGGGAAAGAGAAAGATAAGAAAATTCTCGGCCTTTCAATTTGTTTAGCTTTTTCTCAGTTCATTTCGGTCTGAATTGATTATAGAACGGGAGGAGAGAAAGAAAATGGCCGACTGTTTTTTAGTTCGGACAATTTGGGGAAATGCGGGATAGGGAGCTAACATGGAGGAGAGGGATTATAGACAAAAAATAATTAAGAGATGTGAAGTAATTAGCTTTCCTCCTCAGCAGTCAATGCAGGTTTGATCTTTAAATCATCACAGTGACTTCGGTTTTTAAAAGACAAAACTTTTCATTAAAAAAAAAAAACAATTAATATTGTTTTAAATGAAGCTTAAATATTTTTTTTTTCTTTTAACGAGGGCGTAGGTTTCACAGATAAAGCTGAAATGATGAAAGTTTACTTCATTAAAAAGCGAAAAGTTCCAAAGTTTAAATTTTCCAGAATCAGCGGCTCTTTTTTCAGTTTTATTAAAGCCGACTCGGCGCGGAAAATATCAAAATTTTCTTTTTTATTTCATAAATGTTAAGACGACGAAGCAGTAAACTTATTTTCGTTTGATTTCGTAAACGTCGGTCATATTTTTTTTTTTTTTTTTTTTTTTTTAAGTAACTTTTATCGAAAATGCTGAGATAAAAGTTAACCGCGATAGTTCCATTCGTCTTTTGAAAACTTTTTCAAACGGAAGGAAAAGAAGAACGTCGGAATAGTTCTTTTTTAAAATTCCTCTGAATTATTTGCGGTCTGTCATTCCACTGAGTGAAACCAACATTGCAAAGCAAATTAGCTGTAAACTGTATATAAATAAACTCTCCCACTTTGAATTATCGCTTTGACCAATATTATTTTTTTATAACTAAAGAGCGCTACTATTTTTGTTTGTTTTATTTTTTCCCTTTTAAAAAAAAACTAATCAAAGGAAGCGGTATTATTATGCAAACAAAATGAGCGAAAAATAAAACAAATCTATTTTTTATGATATTCGAGTGCTGTTATAAATGTTTCGCCATAAAATAAGTATGAATTTATATACGACTGCTCTTTAAATTATGGAAAATCGGAGGAAAATTTTTTTTTTCGGAATCTCAGCGGATTTTCATTGTGAGTTAAAACCGGTTTTGTGCATCGGCAGATGAAAATGTTGACAAAGGCAAAAATTTTATGAGCGGAAGAAAAGTAATTCTTACTGTGCGATTGTTTGGTTTGAGTGACCGAAATCTTTTCAAATAATTTCCAAAATGGTTTTAATGTCGTTTCATTTCTTATGGTTATCTCCAATTTTAATAAATCTAAAAAAAAACAGTTAACTGTTTAAAAAAAACTGTTATTAAAAACTGTTAAAAAAAAAAACAGTTATGTATTATCACTCTTCTGAAGTTTTATTAAACCAGAGTTTCTGATGTGTTATCACTTCCGGAAAATAGTGCAGATTTTAAGAAAAATTTTCAAGAATTTATAAATTAAATGGGATATAAATTTACCGAATTAAAAAAATAAGAGGTGTAATATAGAATACGGAATATAAATGTATGTGTAATATGAAATCAAAGTGAAATTGTTTTAACATTTCAATTTGATTTCATATTATAATTAATTTTCATTAATTGATTGTTATGCGAAAGCTTTATGAAATTCTTCTGACGTTAATAAAAAAACGAAGCGGGAAATAATTAAATAATATTGTCCCATTTTCATTTCGAACTGTTTGCTAAAATTCAGTAAAAATATTGTAGAATTTCAGCCAAAAGTCCTTCGAAGCTTTCGAGTGCTTTTAAGACGGACAAAACGGGCGGAAAATACAATAAATTTTATTCGAGCATAAAAACAATTTAAGAATGATCAATAAATGAAAAATCTGAATAAATACATAAAACCCGAAGACATTTCCTTCACTCGTTTATCGTGAAATAAATAGTCCCCGAAAAAAATCCTTATTCCTCGCTATAAAATCGTCGGGGAAGGAGCAGAATCATATAGATAAAAGGAAGGGAACGATAAGGAGGAAAAGAGAAATGGAGAAAGAAAAAATCGAGGAAAGAAACTTGAGATGAATTAGTTTTTGAAATTTCAGAGGCAAAATTCAAGTTCGCCTCATGAATTTCAATGTTCTATCAGAATCTCTATTTTTCTATCAATAAATCCGGATCAACTCTTTTCGGGTTGATGGGGAGAAAATTTTTATCGGAAAATGTTACCGCGTACGGCCGTCAAAGTTTCAAGCATGCTTTTCCCATCAAAGTGAGTTGTGGAAATTGAGGACTGATGGAAGAAGTTAGAGGAAAACCGTTGTTGTTCTTTGTTTTAGAACTGGGGGCTTCGCCCCTGAGCGCTTCGCGCTCCAACCCCCACTGGCAGCTCGGGCTTTGCCCTCGCTGGGACTTGAGACTGTATATCTATATATATACTTTAATTTCTGATACAATAATACATTTCCTGAAAAGCTGAATGCACTTTGATAATCCCATTGCACTAAACTATAAAAATTATGTACAATTTTTGAACAAACAGTGTATTTACTGTATTTATGAAAAATAACAACTGCATAATCATGTGTCAGTAGAATATTTGGTGGCACATAATGAGTTTGAAGAATTTGAGTATGAAACAAAGTAAATGGCAGTGGAAGAAAGTTTATTGAGGCCGTGTCATTTTTTTACCGAGTCCTAAAAAGTCTTAAGATTTTAGGACTGAAGAAACTGCTATCGCTAGACCCACGTTAAATAATTTCTAACAATTCTACAACAAATTCTGTGAAAATGTGAAAAGCACTCTGAAAAACCACTGCCACTAAATCCACACAAACTAATTACTATCAAATCTAAAAACAATTCTCTGAAAATTAGGTGAAAATTAATACAGAAAGAATACAGTATAACCATGAACAACGCGGATGCATTCAGAATTTCAGTAATAATATAATTCCGAGTTCCCAAATCCCAAATTCCATTAATTCCCTTTTGCCACTGTACTCAAAGTGGCCCCGAACTCCAAAAAAAGAACATCAACCCTTTAACCCATTAGCATCAGAAAGGAATTCGTAAAGTTATCTGGTTTTTCCCGAGACCTAAACAGGTTTTCTGCAGATATCTCGGCTTTCGCAGATTTTTGAAAAATGAGACAGATAATTCTTTGGAAAAATGCGCGTCTTTTGGAAAAAGTCCGGTCGAAATCGGTTCAGTGATACTTTATTTAAGAAAAATGCTTATCAGTAATTGCTGTTGTGTTTTGGTTCTCCTGAGTTTCTAATTTCTTAGATCATATATTTATTTACATTCTTTTTCGAATCTTATTAACCGGAGTGCCTTTTAATCATGGCAATTTCCTCCGCCCACTGCTCTAAATATTCAGCAACCTTTGCTGGCTTCAGTTTGTCTTTCAACCCTTCTCTCACTTGGTATTAATTTGTTTACCCTTCTTCTGTTTTTCTTCCAATGAACCCCCAGTCCTTTTCCAAACCTTGGTTTGACTTTAGCTTCATTCCCGAACTCCTCACAAATTGTCAGTTCAGTTCTTCTACAGTATTTCATATTTTTTATCAGCAAAAATGTCCGATATGTTTTATTTATAAAAAAGTATTTTTCTCTTAACAGCGGCGTATAAATAAAAGATAAGGAGAAGAACGAGGAACGTATAAGAAGTAAATATTATAATAAGAACGTATAATAAATAAAAGATTAGGAGAAGAACGTATAAATCAGGGATATGCGGTTTTGTGGAAAGATGTTTCGAATCACTGCGAGAGATTAGAGCGAAGGCCGGAGCTGTCATGTGCATGAAGCTAAGCATTAATAACTAAAATTCACATCTGGAGACGTTTTGGTCCCGGGCATTAATCACAGAACAAGTGGACGTTTGCTCAGTTTAGAAGGCTTTGAAGGTTCCCTCCAAACCCTCGTCTCGTGTCACCGGACCAGAATAATCCCAGTTAGTCAAAGGTTTCCGTTCCCCGAATTCCCCAAACTATTCTTTTCATAAATCTTTTCTTATATAATTTATTTGGAGTCACACATACTTCTCCATTATTTATGAATGCGCCTATTAGAGTTCCTTATTGCGCTGGATAATATACTGCTCGAGGGAGGGCGAGAGCAAAAGGAGGCTAAAAAATCCCTTTTGCAACCCCCATTTCCCCGGTAATAATACCGTAACCTATTTAAAAACCCAATGCGAACACTCACATTATTAGTTTTGTATTTGACTCGCCGTTATATTATTTTTTTTCGGAGTCAAAATGACTGTAACTGCACTGTTACTGCGGTTATGAAAAAAAGCTTTTAACCTTCTTGAAAGAAACTTCGGGAACGTTTAAGTTTCACCTTGAGAGGAAAATTGAAGGAAGAATGGAAAGAGAAGTAAGAAACACTGTAAAGGAGCAAAAATTTTCTTCCGCCTCTCGTTCTACCCTTTTTCTACTTTAAAAAAAGGCAACTTCATCCATTCCCGTTTAATTTAAAACTAAATTTTAGTTTTATATTGAATTTAGTTCCGAGGGCTCCGTTTCGAGAGAAAATTATTCTCTCCCCTTTAAATTTTCGGTCTCAAAATCACAATTTTCCGACCGGAATAGAAATGTGCTGATTTCGTAGGGTTTTTTTCTTATAAATAATTAACGATTTTTCTTTTAGTTAAAAGTGAACACACCCCTCCCCCCCAAAATAGTGTGGATTTATAGGGGATTTTTCAAGAATTTATTGCCACCGGTGGAGTTTCTTAATGGGTAGACCAATTTCATTTATGATATTATAATAAAAGTCTCTGCAAATTATGTCAGAAACTCTTCTTTGACTGCTTTGTTTTTTTCTAATCTTTGTTAATTGGTTTTCCTGAATATTAATTATGTATCGATAGAAAAAAAAACTTCAATATTTTTGTAGTTTGAGAGGATTAAATGTCATTTTGACACCCCACTCATTGTTTTTGTGGAATTAACAAACAGTTATATATGATGTTATAATTATGTTCAATATTAATTACTATGAAAACAAATTATTAGTTAAAGTGAAAATGACTTCAACTGAATTTTTATTATCGTATCAAACTTTTGTCAAATTATACATTTAATTCGTACATCTTTAATTATCGAATGGGACGACCCATATATACTCTAAACATACTGAAAGTAACAATAATAATAATGGAAATAAAATGAAAGGAAATGATATATTAAAAAGACATCTCTTTCACTGGTACGGATTGAATTCGTCGCTTTAATAAATTTCTCTTCTTTGGATTCATACAGCATTTCGAGGATTCATCCTAATCAATCCCTTCGGGGGATGAATTCACGGATGTTCGCTTTTAAAAGCCGAATATTTGTTTACGCTGCTGAAGATGTCTTTTTTTTCATAATATTTATTCCCCTAAATGAGACATACACAACGAACGACATTAAAAATAATAATTTAAACGGGAGTCGTTATTGAAAAGAGATTCCTCTCGTCCACATACAAAAGCAACACAGGAGACCAGTTCATCAAAAATAAAAGAAACCCATATAAATAGAGGAACCGTCAAACGATTCGAAACTCCGGGGAGCAAATAAAAGGGATGTGGATAAGAGGAAGAGGGGGGTGAGAGAGGGGGAGAGGGAAGAGGAGGGTCGTGAAACAAAATGCAGATCGGACATTCACTGTCCTTTAAAATCGATAATGGTCTATAAAATCTCTCCTGCCACCCCCCCCCCCGTTTCGAAGCGAGAATGCACCCGACAATGTGACCATCATCTCTCGAAACAGGGAAAAAATACGCACGGGAACCCAGATAATGGCCGAGTTTCACTTATTTTATTTTTCCGCTACAGAGTTTTCCTTTTACGCAGAAATTTCAAATTTGATAATGGGACCGGGGAATCCTCCGAGGAGAGCCTTCTGCGGTCGGCTGTTAAAAATTGTGTCCTTATAACTGGGCAAAGTTTTTTCGGTTGGATTTTCTTTGTTGGTACCAACTCTTCTTTACAGAAAATCGTTTGGAGATTAAATATTGGGTTTATGCCAGAATTTTTAAAAAGAGATTCGCTTTTAATTTTGTTTTTTTATAATTGCCTTAATTTTTCACCGCTTTCCTTAATTTCGGGTTATAAATTTTATGCTGATTACTCCGAACTTTTGGCATCGAAAAAGCCAGATATTATTTTTTTATTAAACTTTTCAAATAGTTTTTGACCACTTAAAATCCGGCCAACTTTTTCATTTGACAATCCCGAGTCTTTTTTTCTACTTTATATAGAAAGGATCGTTTAGAAAGTGTGGGCACACAATCTGCGGCGAAGCAATATGACCGTTGAACGGAGCAAAAGGGTTTTCCTGCAGAGTTTTTTTCATAATGAAGGAACAACAAGAGGAAAACAAAGCCTCTCAGTCACAATTAAAGCCCGGTTGGATGCAATAGAGACGATTTAGGGTGTAATTTAGGAGGAGGAGTGGAATACTTTGTTCCGCTTCCGGCGAGGAAAATTTCATTTCAGCGGCATTCGGTGGGTTTTGCGGCTGTTTCCGGAAATTGACGAATAATTTCCGGCCGATGTGTGGATATGAATTTGATGTTATTCCAGTGACCTCATTCCAATCAATTTTATGCCGCAGATAATTTTTTTTTTTGAAGATTTTCTCCATTGATGTGTAGTTTAATTATTTAAGTGAAATTTTGAACTTTCCTTTTAATCTGCAGAGGTGTTTATTTTGGTTATTCAATGTTTCATAACCGTCGAAGGGCTGAAGTCTTAGAAATTCCTCCGAAA
The DNA here is from genome assembly GCA_028293925.1 of Brueelia nebulosa. Lineage (NCBI taxonomy): Eukaryota > Metazoa > Arthropoda > Insecta > Psocodea > Philopteridae > Brueelia > Brueelia nebulosa. Next base: position 964,739 of record JAQIBA010000017.1, on the reverse strand, counting down.
TTTCGTCATCTATAAGTTTCTCCAAGACTTTTTGATTTGGTTTTCAGATGTGAATAACAGAAATGGAGTTTTAAACTATTCGGTAGTATTGATGGAAAGTTTCGGATGAGCTTTCGGGGATAAGTTTGAATTCCATCTCGATTTGATGTAGCGGATGAGGTAATTCGAATCTTCTCGGGAAGAATTCTTATTATTTTATATTTAATGAAGTTTAAAATCTAATCTCAGGATTGGAAGATATTTATAATAAAAGGCGAAATTCGAGGAAAACGAAACGATGATTTTAAAATGCGATAATAAATTGCAAGATTGCAGGGTGAGTTCGCTAAAAGCCTGCAGTCGAAACTTTCAGATAAAATGTGGGAAAAGGATTTTCGAATTAAAAACCGTAAACGCTGACCGTTTTGCAGGCGAAAGTATCATAAGCAGAAGAAATCTGCTTTGGAATGAAACTTTTCTCGAATTTTTTTAAAAATAAATTCTTCACTGGAAAAACCAGTTCCAGTTTTTCCTGGAGGATACTAATACGAAATGTTTTTTCTTTTCGGGCAATTTCATTCAGAATTTAATCGCTTCATTTTTATTTTCCAGTTGTTTTGTTTTAAACGCGCGCACTAAGTTTATTGCACTTAATGCAATGGGGGGATCGGAAAATTCCTAAAACAAACATAAAATTATTATAACGGTTTTATTCCTCATGACAGTTATTTTCGATTTTTAATGCCGTCCGCATTTTTTCATGGGGGGGGGGGGGTTTTGTAAAACTAAAATAAATTCGTTTACGGATATTGATTGGTTTACATGAATCGTTTTTGGAGGTTATCAACTAAATGAAGGCATCCAATGGTGGATTTCTCATTAGGAAGCAATAAAAAGTGTCCTCTTGCATTGCAAAACAGTACTTCGTCTACATAAAAGTCTATCAGATTTCATTGAAGAGCAGCTTAAGTCGAAAGGGGTCAAAGGTCATAGGTTAGGCTCTCTGTCCCAGAATAAAAAAAAAATGAGAAAAAAAATTCTGCGGACCTCATTTATGTAATTACGTAATTTCTAAATCAGGTGCTCGGACGAAAAGGAAAAGTTAATTTTTTTCTGCAGCGTCGACATTCGGGTCACGATAATTAAAAAAGGCGGTTTTTCACCTGCATTAATCGTCCTTTTTTTGTGCAGGTTTTAAAAGGAAAAAAAAAGTTCGGGGAATATTTTTTAATTTGGCCAGAGCCGTTGAGAAATGACAGGGGAATTGTACGCCGAAGCAAACGTTGTCTCCGTCCTCGGAAAAGGTTCAATACCTTCGATAAGAAAAGGCTAAGAGGAGCGGAGGGGGGGGGGGAGGAAAGAGTTCGGAAGGCTGACGCAAAACAAAAGGAGAAAGGCGTAAAAAAGGTTCTCTTGGAGGTAATTCTTTAATTGGAGTCCTTTTACAGCGTCTGAAATGAATAAATTTGTAATTCTTTGGGAGCAGGTCATTAGAGTGCGATTCGAAATTAGAATGCGAGGCCATGCTTTCTTCTTTTCTCTCCTCCCCGTACCTTTCCCTTCCCCATTTTGATCTTTTTCACTGTTTTTGTCGTTTGAAATTTAGAAAATAATTTTCCAATTGTTTTCCCCTTTTTCGCTTTAGTCACTAAATGAATTTCTTTGTTTTTTTTTTCAAATTTTTTTAATTACTCTCGCGAACCGGTAATAAAATTAATCCGGAGGAAAGTATTTTCTTATAAAGGGAGAGTTTTCATGAATCAGTTAGTCCATTATTTGTCAAAGGAAATGCCGACGAACTCCATTTTAACCGTGAGGATCCATTCGTGGGAAAATTGGCCTCACATCTAAACCCATCAAGAAATCTTTCTAAAAACACATTAGAAAGTTCAAAGTTAGGAGCGCTTAACTGCAAAAAAGGAAAAATAATTAGGAAGTCCCGCGCTCTCCTTTCTCTCCCTTTTAGTTTCCTTTGTTCCCGTAACTTACACTACTTCATTTAAAAGGAATCTCTCGGTTAAAAGTCTGTTAATCAAAGTTTCCACTTTAGAGGAATTCATAACAGTATGTTTCCTTCTCGAGCAATTCTTCGGCGAATATTTCAAACCTTTTATTTCGTTTTCGGAAATAGATAAACGTAAAGGAATTCACAGCTCGTTTCTCTTCATTGCCAATTCTTAAATGTTAAGAAAACCACTGCAGTTTTCCGACAAAACGAAACTGGTTTATTTCAGGCGCCACTGAACACTGCTTTTGCCATGAAATCTGATCCTGTATTAAATTAAACCCCTTTTTTTTAAATCTCATGACTTTAGGTTCGTTATTATCGTCATGCTGTTATCGGTTCGACCGCATTCAAACTTCATGAGAGTACAATCGCACCTGAGAGATCATGATTTGGAGTTTAAAAACCATTTGGTACCCCCTTTTATCTCCTTTTTGATGATTTGAAAACCGGTTCATTTAAATTTCATTCGATTTTTTTTTTGGGGGGGGGAGGGGGCAGTTTTTATGAAAAACCTTTTCCTGAAGAGCACTTAATTGAAAATTCCTTTTTTCCGCCTGATGAATTGGATCTCTCGAATTTTCGGTTTTCAAAGGTTCTGCAAACATCAGCTTCAAAAAAAGGGTGAAAGCTCCAATTTTCCGCCGTTTTCTATTTGAATTGTGTAAATCCGTAAAAACCTGCAGCTGTGCATTCGGGCTGCAGTTACACATTATCAGTGAATTTTCAATGAATATTATAAATTTTGAAATCAACAAGCTAATATCTTTCACTGAATTGGTCTCCTAATTGGCAGAATTCCGAAATCATCGGTACCTAATAAGATTTCGGGCTCAACATGTCTCCTGGCAATCTGCCCTTAACTTCCGCCATTAAATTTGGAACTTTTCAGAGTTGGAATTTATTAAAGATGGTCTGCCAACTCCAGGATGACTAGAGATGGCCACAGAAATCGTAATCGGCTTACCAGTTCCTTTTTTCAATCGGCCAAAAATTCGAATAAAATCCTCTGATAAAATCGCAAATTCTGGTAAAAGATATTATTTCAATACAATTGGAAATGACATCACTTTACATAAACAAGAAATTGTATTATTTTCAACACCGATGTTTTTATATTGGTGTTGAAAGACTAATTTTCCGCCTGCGGAACATTTTTTTAACAGTTACAGCCGTTCTGTTGAAATATGTAAGAAGGGAATACAGGGAAAACCTTCGTTAAAACTCGCCGTAAGTGAAAGGAATATAAAATTATTTAAAAATTTAGACTAAGTTTTGCCATTTCATCTGACAGTTGAGAGGAAAATTATTCCGGAGAAAAGCTGAATGGAAATTTAAAAACTGGTAGCTTTTGAATTTCAAAAAAACTCGGGCTCATCCCCCTTTCGGAAGAAACTTTTTTAATAACAAAAAAACAGTCTTGGCTGGAGGCGGGAAAGACATTTTTTCCCCAAATCGTCAAATTATGAAGGAAAATCCTTTAAGCTAAATCTCATAAAATTATACACAAATTTCCGGGTTTTTTATTCGCCCCTTTACACCTTTTTCGGGATCGCCAATTTCGATTCTGATAAACTGCCTTTTAACAACAACCCTTTTCTCTTTCATCCGGTATAAACAAATAACCCTTTTTCGCTTCCCTCCGCCCCGTCGGTGCACCATTTAATTTCGCCACCAACGGGACCAGGTTCACGCTTTTGACTTTTCATCGTTGGCAAAACTGTTCATTGTGAATGGAAGCGACCGGAAATGATGGCTGACCCACGAGGAACGGGGGAATTCTCAAGGAAGGAAGTGGAATTCCTTAAATGAGAGGTTGAGAATACATATATAAAAGATATAATGTCTCAGTGGGAAGTGGTTTAAACTGTTATTTAACGTCTTCTTTAGCTGCGGAAAGATGTTGTTTAAGTTTCAAACTTAATTTCATTTCTGTGAATTTGTTTGCTGATGGCGGTATTTCTCAAAGTGTGATATGCATTTCCCGGGAGTAAGAAAGGGTTCATTAGGGGTTTGTTAAGAAATATTTTCTTTACGGGGGAAATTGCCTTTGAGGTCTGTTTCAATGAATGCTTTATCGATATCGACCTCTGAACTCAGTCTTAATTTGCAATGAGGGTTTTTCCCTCCCCAATGAGTTTGATTTGCAATAATTTGTAATGCCGAAGTTGTAAGAGAAGTTCCGAAGAAATGTTGATTTGCTTAAAAAAATACGGTTTTGCTGCTACGGGAGTTCAAAAGGTCAGAGGAAATTCCTGCACTGTGAGATTAGGAAAAGCCTGGATGGTCAGTTGAATTTCCGGAGGAAATAAATCAATTTTTTACTATTTTCCCGGAAAAAAAAGATCATAATTTTTACGGTGAAGCATCAGCACTAAAAATGCCGTTTTTGTATAGACTTGGTGGGTTTTTTTTTATAAGTTATTTTGTTTTTAATCTTTTTATTAAAAAGCTTTCAAAATCATTTTTTTGGGGTAAACGTTATCCACGCACATGGAAAAAACCGATAAAACCGGAATTTCAGAGATGGAGGAATTAATATGTTTTTAAATAATCAAAACACCGTTAAATCCCAAATGGACATTCACGCCCGAACAGCGGTTGAGTGGTTCTCGCGGCTCCTCTGCACTTCGGGATTTCGTTTTTTTTTTTTGGAAAATAAAAACAACCGCTTATCCAACTGAAGAAAATATTTTCAAATGATTGTTAAGTTTACTAAGAATGAAATAGAATACCAAGAGTCTTTGCAAGTTGGAAAAGTGCGAGGGAAGAAACCACTTGTTGCTGTTAAAAACGGGGTGAAAATATGGTAAGATTTTCATTTATGATTTTTATCTCCGGAATTATTTCGGAAAATAAATCATCCGAAATGGTATTTTCTTAATTCGGCGTCGACATCAGCTGTGTATGGTTTGACGTGGTGATAATGAGAGAACGGCGAAAGGGAGATCGCTTTCAACCCCAGTATTTTTCTCTGCGATAACGGATCATTAATATCATTCAGATTATTTTATAATTAATGAAATATCCGTTGATGACTGCCTATTGTGTTGTTATATCAACAAAAGGAGATTCGCGAGAAAAAAATTAAAAATGAGAAATTTGCTTATAAAATTATGAAGTATTTTTAGGTATAAGTATACGCGAATCACTATAAAAAATTGCCTTTAGGTTGTCAAAACTTATCCTGAATTTAATACTTTTAACCTAAGCTTTAAATGACATATTATTAATTTATTATTAATAATGTTATACTCAAATATATTGCGCACTCTGTAAATATTTTTCCCACCCAATGAAAATGTAAATGACACCACAGTATATCCAAAATATATTGTCATTTAGAAAATTTGATTGGACTCGAAAATTTCAACCTGAAAACAATATAAGTTTAATCATATAATAGCCTATAAAGTTCAAAAAAGTTCATATAATTCAAACTTCAATGGTTATATAAAATTATACTAATAACTAAAAATTATGTATAACTTTACAGGTTTAAAAAAAAAGTTTAGAAGTTCTATTGGGGGTTAAGAGTTTAAATAATCTGATTTTGAAATGAATCGAATTATTTTTTTTCTTATATTTAAACGAATCAAAGAATGAACAGGAAATAGTATTCGTTCAAAGTGTTTATTCTGGTGAAGAAATATAGACAAACCTTCTTTCTTCTTCTATTACTTGACGCGATATAATATTCCACAACTGAATATTTTCCCTTTTGTGAACCCTCGAATTTATAATTAAAATATGTAGTATAATAAAAGCTCTGAGAAGGTTTGAAAACGGACAAATTAACGGTAGTAATAAGTTTAATGTTACATTTCCCCCTCGACATAGAATGTTAATTTTCCTTTAGAAAACTAATTAGCAAGCATCGCTTAGAATCTCACGTCACGGACAGAGAGAGATTCTTGCGGTTTGATTAGTATAAATGACCCGCAGAAAAGGCCGACCGAGTTCGCTTTCGTTTCCCCCGACGAGCTTTTTCAAAGCTCCCGTCCCGCGAATACTCCCACAGAGTGGACTAATAATGGGGAAAAGGTAAACAGCAAAAAGCGAATCTCATCAGCGGCTCATGTCAGCGGAGATGGGAGACTCGGGACTTCGTCCTAACATTAATCTTCAAAATTAATCTGCCGCCTTGTTACGTAGGCCCACAGACCCCCGCACCCTTTCACAAGGGTTTCTCCCTTTCTCTCCTCATCTTCGCTCATATGGAAAAAACATTTTTGTTACGGGGATGGTGCCAGCACTTTAAAAGCTGGAGCTGATATTTTTTTAAAAAGATTTGTTGATAATTCCATATTTCGGAAGTAAACGTCAGGAAAATATAAAAAAGGTATTATAAATTGAGTCTTAAGTGGGATTAGAAAATGCACATTATGAATTAATTAGGGATGGATTTAAAGTTTTTGGGCCCTGACTGGCACCCGCTCGGTTGAGTAAGCTCAGTCAAAGGAAAAGCAGGGGAGAAAGCCTGGAAAATTTTCATTTTCTTAACTCATTGGAGTTCAAAGTGAAAATTTACATGATATTGTTGCAACTTAAGACGCTTTAATTTGGATTTTCACCCGTCGAAAGAATTTTAATGAATTCCTCACCTCCTCTTTCTCGGAGCTTTCATTATAATTTTTCTTTGAAATTTGAATTCGGTCGCTGCAGGCGATCAGCCTCAATCAAAAAAAAAAAATGCGAGCCAACTTTCGAACAAAGCACTAACGATATTTCGGTTATGAATCGTAAAATAGATAATGCAAAACCATTCCCGCGCATTTAAAACTCCGCATTTCAGCAATTGCTGAACATTGTTCAGTCTTCCCTTCGATTTAGGTAAAAATTAAATTCTAAACAGTTTTATCCCACATTTTGAAAAATGCTAAAAGCTTTTAAAGCATATAAGCCTAAAACATTTTTTTATTTATATATTAAAAACTCTCGAAAAAAAAGGGAAGCAGAATGAAATTTGATTTAGAGAATTATTATGAAAAAAAATTTTTAATTCCTTTTCTTAGTGAAAAATGTTACGAGGAAAAAGAAAGAAGAAAGAAACCGGAGAAGATGACAGAAAAAAAGAAAAGCTGTAATTTGATTTTAAGTGCCAAAGCTTGAATTTGATGGAAGAAAATTTCCATCTTTTGACGTCGAACCTTCCCTTACTTTTTTCTTATTAATAACGACGTCAGGAGGAACTTATTAAAACCGTAAAAACCGGTGAGAAGATTAATAACGAAAAAGCTCCGTTCAAAAGCTCACAGGTCGGCTTGCCTTACGCCATTGAGGGGGGGGGGGAAAAAAAGAAGGAAATGCTTTTCCCTCGTAAATAACGAAGACGAAAACTGGAAGGGGGAAAATCTCCGGGTCAAACGACCGAAAATAGAGTTTTCTAATGAAATTCAGAAAAGCCATTAAAAGTAAGTTTTTTAAGAGAAAGCTCGGCTGTGTCTCGTACACGTTTTTAGAGCCTTCATTTACATTTTTAATTCCAAATCTTTTGGAAATTTTTTTTTTAAGACGGAGAGAAAATGTTTTCCACAGGAATTTCCTCTCCCGGTTCTGCTCTGTAGAATGATTTTAACTTAATTTTCTCCTACAGGTGGTTTGGGTAAACCATTTCGACTTTACGAAATTAGAATAAAATAAGGTTGCTAATTATTCGAATTTACTCGATCCGCTCTATATAATACATAATATTAGAATTTGAGATATTATATTGTGTTATGAAACCTAATTATTTATTATCAGTATTTCAAGTCATTAATTTTTTTTAGAATCGATCATCAAAAAAGTACTCAACTTAAAAAATAACCCTCTGATATATACAGTAGCACTCAAAAGTATTTTGACAATACAAAATTTATTGGTTTCTTAGTTAATTAATTTACTATAAGATTTTATTATTTGTATTTGACATTTTTACTATTTTATAATTATTTTTATTATTCCATTCGCATTTGAAATATTTATTATTTGTATTATAAAAGTATTTTAACAATACAAAATTTAACAGTTTCTTAATTATTTTATAATTGTATTTTTTGTATTGTAGAGTTGTATTATTTAGTTATCAATACTATTAATGTTATATTTTTAGAATTAAAATTACAAAATGTATAAAACATAAAATTCTTTTTGTCTTCTGCTTTTTCGTTTTCTATTGTATAATTCTAAAGATAGACTCTTTGTTTCTTCTGTTATTTAATTAATATTTCATTTGTAAATGTTGTAAAGCATTTTAATGAAATTTCACTTTGTAACTCTTACGGGTGGAAAAATTTTGTATTGTCAAAATACTTTTGAGCGCTACTGAATGTTACAGCGAAATACCGAAATGCGTAGAGTGTCGACTTTCACCGGTGAATGTCAACATTGTCGGTTGGTGTATAACTAAATACTCTTATTTCTGACTTACACTAACTTTCAACATACCTGTGATTGTCTGAATGTACAACAATGTAATGATATATTCCATCTGTTGACATTCACCGGTGAAACTCTCCAATTTCGACCATTCACAGTAACATACGTAAATATATTGAATATTTTACTACTATACAATGGGCAGAGTTTTATAATCTATTAATTTGTTCAGAAATTCAATTTATCTGTTGCATATTTTAGTACACAATCGGTTATTAATACTTAATTGAGTCGCTCAGTGCACACATCGATTAACTCCACTTTTTGAAAAATCTTAAATTTAAGTGTGAAAGGTATAGTCATAACTTTTTATATTTATAATAACTTTCCTCAATAATAAAGATTATCACCGTTAAATGGCAAATTTTTTTGGCCCTTCTATAAAGTAATACAATATACATTACATTATCACATTTTACGGAGTTAATCGATGTGTCCACTGAGCGACTCAATTATTGCTTTTACTTCCTCCCGATCCCTGAATCCCGTAATATTTATCCTTTGGGAGAGTAAGAACAACTCTCAGCTGCTAATGAGTTGAGAAGTTTTCAATAAAGTGTGCAGGAAATAAAGAAAAATGGAAAAGATAAAATGCCGAAAGGTCGTCTATGAATTTTTAATAAGAAATAAGCCGACGACCATTTCTCTCCATTTTCCAATACAGTTTTATTTATTTTAATCTTTAATGAAAGGCAGCGGTTGAAAACTTCCGGAGTTGGACAGCCTTCAGGGCAGCCATGTCAACACACGCGACTAATAAGCAATTTTTGGATTTCACTGTCGACAACAATGGATTCTGTAATGGGTATTCATCTCGTAATAGTGATAATACAGTGATATCATTGATAGTATTCTTCACCGGACCGATTTCCAATTTAACTTTTTGGTTAGGTGGCTCTTAGAAAAAAAAGTTCCACATATTTTATATAACTAATTTTATCCTCTGCAGTTTTGTCTGAGCTATTATTAAACGGTTTCATTCAACTTGGTTTTCGTGTCTGTCAGTCTGTTTGTCTGTCTACAAAGAATCAAAACTTTGAGTCGAAATTTGACCCGTTTCCCTCGGACCGATTTCTTTCAAATTTTGCACACACTTTCGTTTTGGTTGACAATTCAAATTTCTGCAATTATTTTTTAAATTAGTGCTCAGGTAAAAATATAAAAAATTCCCAAAATCTAATTAATTGCTCAACTTACGAGTCCTTAAACGTATATGTAACTTAAACGCATTATAAATATATTCTGCTATCACTTTACAACTCAGATAAAAATAAAAATATAATAATAATATTCAGCGGATTGCCACCCTCGGCAGTTTTTGCTGATTTTTAGTTTTTAGTGTTATGTTTTTTCTTTTTAACATAAAACTAAAAAGTAAAAAATTTAAAAATATTTTATTTTCATTATTATATTATATTCATTATATTATTTTCGTATTATATTTTCATTATATTATTTTATTATGTTTTATTTCAAGTGCACTAAAAATTAAAAAAATAATTTTAAGGTTAAACGGTTTTCTTTCTTTCTTTTTTTATGTTTTACGATAAAACTTACCATTTTGCTGAAAATAGTGAAATACTAATTTTTTTCACTTTTGACCTTCGCCATTTTTTTTGACATCAAATTTTTGACAACTTTTGACATTTTATGTATAATTATACTCTCAACAATTTCACATCTCATTTTTGAGCTAATTTCACTGGATTAATATATTTAGCGGATATATTTAAACTTATGTTTTTTGTTTTAATACATAATAATGATACAGCAAATTTGTTGTAAGATTAGAGCTTCCGCAGTAGTTTTTGAGCCGAAAGCTCGGTGGCTAAAATAGAATGCCAATTTCCAAAATCAGTAAATTCCAAAGTGCGCTCTGACATCGCTTTCGGAGCATAAATAATGCCGGGCGAATTCTACTCAGCCGAAGGAGATATTGACTGTCCAGAAGTAATTTCCCGGGTTTCTCCAGCTGCTAAAGGATATTTACTCCACGTTTTAAATGATTATTCCACTCTGATGAAAAACGAGAGACAGAGGGATGAACCTTGCCCCTCTTTTCACCCTCCTCCTCCCCCCCCCCGTCCCATTTTCTCTCTTCCCCGAAATGAAGTTGGACCGCCGCCGCTGAAATCATTTCTCAAACGAAATTCCCATTTCACGCTTCGGCGGTTTTCTCTTCTTTAATTTTTTTTTTTTCAGAATCAGAAATTTCACCGAAAGTTGCTGTTCTCGACCGGTCGCTAGAAAAGCACACTTTCGAGGAAAATATCGCCCGTCCAATCTTTTTTCAATCGGTAACGGGAATCAATAACGTTTAAACATAGCAAATTAAAAAGGGAGAATTTATTTTCAACCGCATTCAAAATAACTGCGATCGGATTTAAAAAAAAAAATTTTTTTAATCGCAAGTAAATTATCTGAGGCTTATTTTTGGAATGAGATTCATTGGAAATTTAATTCTCAGGTTTGAGGAAGATTCTAAGGGAGAAAAGTGGAGGGAGGGGGGAAAAAAGTTAAAATTTATTTTCCCTTCACATTTCTAATGAAGCTATTAATTTGCCGGGTCGAAGTCGGAACTTGCAGGTGGTCTCGAGCGGGTTTTTCGAAATTTCGAGCTTTCTTTGACCTCCCACCCCTTTTGTAGTTTGGAAGTGTTTTTCCCTGGGGAGGAAGAAAATTGACAATGCTTTTTCTCTCGCGGGAGTTATTTTTATCTCCGGATTCAATTTCCACCGATCTTCTGCCTTTTTTATTTCTCGACTTGAAAATTTTCTTTGTTCTCTTTTTAGGACGAATGTAGCCGATTTTCCTCCAGATCGCTTACACAGTATTCCACAGAGAGCTTAATCTCTCTCTAATTCGCATCGTGGGAGAAATAATCATTTAATGGGGTGACGGTGGGGAACCTTATCGAACCGACTGCAACGGTTTCACTAATTATTTCTTTGCACGGACTATTGAATTTTGTGGTTGATGAATAATTCGATTTTAATTTTCAAAAGAAAATCTGTCTACTCAGCGTTTTGTTGCTCTTTATGTAATAATATTGGCGGAGTCAAAATTTCAAAAACGTTTCAGAATTTAAAATTCATTAGTGGTGAATTCCCTCGCCTCAGCGTGAAATTATGATTTCATTTAAGACTTCGCCCGTAGAAAACGATTCTAAAAGATGAGATTTGAGAATTTTTCTTGAGGCTTCCGCCTCCTGAAAATGTCTATTTTAGGGCTTTCCCAAAGAACCTTTTGAAAGGAGATGAGGACAAAAAAAGAAATCGTCGGGCACTAATTTTCTCTTTGGCGCTCCGCAGTTTTCTTCCACATCATTCATCAACGTTTTTTCTTTTGCTGATGAGCTTCCGCAGAGAAAACTTTATCTGCTTTCTTTTTCTCCTGTCTCTGATTAACTGCTCACTTGCTTCCAATTAGTCAGTAAGATTAATTTCGAATGTCTGAAACAAATTTGGGTGTTTTTTTTATATTTTTTTTTGGAAAGAAAAGCCTGTTGTGCCTCAAACAAAGGTCCGGGAATGGCCGTTGTGCCCAAATTTCGCTTCGGGAGTTTCGATATTCCCTAACTCCCGAGAAGGATTGCTGTCGGCGCGTTTGCTTTATGTAATTAATTAAACAAAGGGTTGTTTCATAAAGGATCTCACTCCTCTGTATCTTCCTTTTATCTGTCTGTTTCTTCTGGCTTTCGCTGTCATTCTGCTTCCATTTGCCTCTTTTGTTTCCTTATATTTATTAGATGCTTACATTGCTACGTTATTATTGAACTCAGTGCTTTCGTGAATGTCTCGCGAGCTTTTTAATGTCTTTCGGAAGAAAAGCTTAACATTTTTTTGGTTGTTATTCTGTTACATACGGCATTAGAATCGAAGGAAGGTATCGAACTGTCTGCATTTCATTTTTTTACTTTTTTCTCACTTGGGTTTCTCTTCTACTTCCGCTCGTGATTTACAGGGTTTGGCTTTCTTCACTCTCAAAGTTGTTATCTTACGCTTTGGGACTAATTCAAAGGAAGTCAATGAAGGTAGACAAGAAAAGGGGGAAAAATCAAATGTCGAGAGGGAAGAATATCAATATTTTTACTTATTCGAAGATGAGGAGAATAAGAAATGAGATTGAAAAATTTAAGACTTTTCCCTCCTCGGGGAAATTTTGCTTATACAGAAAACCCTCCCCGCCCCCCCCGCCCCTCCCTCCAAAAGCATTCCCTTCCCCCCCTCTACATTTAAAATATTATACATTTCGAGAGTACAACTTTTTTTTTCATATTAAATTTTCCGTTCCCGTTTAGAAAAGCGAAGCCTTTGAAAGGAACCATTTTTTGAATAAATTTTTGCCATTTGCATATTTTTTGCAATTTAAAAATTTCTCGCCCCCTCCCCCCTCTCACCCCCCCCCCTCACAATACTGCACTCAACCTCTTCGTGATTTTATCGCGAGGACGATTTTCCTCTGCTGCATCGATCGAATCAATGCATCAGGTGTAATTGCTCAGTTTATTATCGTTATTTATTTATTTCGGATTGTATTGATTTTTTGAATAAAAGATTAAAGGGATGAATTTCGAATTCAAGTCTAAATCGCCGATGACTGGTGCAGAATCGTCTTCTCGAATCACTTCCCCTTTTTTTTCTATTTTATTATCTTATTTTCAAACGCGTTTTATGCGTATTAAAATGTCCTGAAGACGAATAAGGTCGAATCTGAGTGAAAAAAGGAATTCCTCGTCAACGGATGGGGGGGGGGGGGGACTAACAACTGCCCTTGGTTTTTAATAAGTTCTCGAAACCCAAATAACTCAACTGCCAGAGGGTGTTTGCTTTTCTCAGGGCGTGGAAGTGTATTGCACACGAAGTAAAACACTCCCCGAGAATGTTAGAAAGTGCTGTCTTTAATTCGGAAAGGCTCTGTGGGGAAAGGTTGAAGTTGTTGTCCTTTTCCAAAAGAACACTGGTTGGAATAAACATTTGAAAAGGAGCCTTTGTATCGATGGGTCGAAATTAATTACGGGTGCACTCGGCGTGACACTCTCTACTCCTCAGAGGTTCCTCCAGAGTGACTTCCCCCCGAAAAACAACATTAATTGCGGTTACAAGAGAATCGCATTAAGTGGCCTTTCCCGATTCGGTTTTATTCGGAGACCCAAAACTGCCAATCGAAGCAAAACCTTAATTTTTTACACCCTCGATGACCTTTACATTTAATTACCGTTGAACAGAGAGCAGAATTTGGCCCCCCGCCGTTATACTTTTAAGTCAGGTTATTATTATTTAGAGTGTTACGGTTTCAAAAATGAATGACCAAAAAAATTGACGTCCGAAGGTTTTTATATTATCCGAAGAATTTATCTCCACGCGGTGAAAAAATAAAATGGGTGTCTCTGATATTGAATGCGGCTCAAATTCTCATCCCCCTTATCTTGTTTCGCATTTTTTTTTTAGGTCTTTCTAATTTTCATATCTCAGAACTTTCATCTCTCCCGCTTATATTTTTTCCTCCTTTTTTCAAGACCTTTGATTAATTTTTCACTCGGTGTTCCGTCTCTGACTTTCTCCTATCTTTTCCGGAGTGTTTTCTCCAGATGGTATTATTCCCCCGGATTTGCGTTTTCTTTTCCCGTTACACATTTCATTCCCAGTTCTTCTCCAGAATCTCATACAGTTATCAAATCGATTTGGAATTTTCATAAAAAATTCTACAGTATCTTATGAGGAGATGATGATTTTTTTTTTTTTGCTGAATTTTTATTTTACTCAAAAATTTTCTTTTCAAGAAAGTTTTGACGGAAATCTTTATAGAAGAGATATCGTGAAAATTTAAGGAGAAAAATAAAGAGGGAGAAGAACTCACAATAAAACGGGGCTTTATAATTCTCACGTTCTCACAGTAAACCTCTAATAGATTTTATTTCCCCTGCAAGGCGGTTGTATTTGTTGGGAAACAAAAAGAATAAACGAAAAGAAGAGTTTTTAGTTTTCCAGACATGATTTATGCTCCGTTTGAGTGAATTCTTTTTCCTCGGGATGAAAAGATTTTGATTATTTTACTCGGGGAAAAGCCTCCCCTTGATGGATGGGGATGGGGGGGGGGGGGAGAGATCGTAAAAATTATCAAAAGTTCGCCCGCTATCATTTTACATTTCGAGCTAATTTTCCATGTAAATTCTTTTTTTTTTTTTGGAGGGAAATGAAATACGGAATTAGATGTAATCGGGCAAAGCGAATAGGAGGGTTTTCATCAGCAGAAGAAACGTGAGATAATGAAAAAAGAACGAGACAGCAAAAAAAAAGAATAAAAAAAAAATAAAAACAACCTCATCAGGAGAAAAATCTTTTCATCTCACTCTGAGATTTCCGTCTAAGGAAGTGAATTTCTTATTCTGTTTTTTGTTTTAACGAGGGAGGAAGTAAATAATGAAAAAGAAAGGAATTTTAATCTCTCGCTATCACTTGCAGTGTAATTAACGATATTTTCATGACAATTTAATGTTAACTCGGGCTTTTTGCATCCGAAAAAGTTATAATTAAAGTTTAGAAAGTGAGATTTTTGGAAATTTTCGGGCAAGTTCGAGTGCAAAATCAATTTTCTACGTTTAAAAATATACAGTCTTGTGTTTTCTCCGAGTTGATTCATCCTTCATTAAGATTGAATAAATTTTAGACTTGAATCCAAATTTCTAAACAGTTTTTCTAAATAAGAATTGGAACGCCCTTTTTCAATTGATACAATTCATCTGTATTTTTTTCGGGGGAGTTAATATTTTATCATAATATAAACGAAGTTTATAATTTTTTATAAAAGATTTTACTAAAATATTTTACTTAAAAATATTTAAACGTAATAAATTCATAATTAATATTTTTATAATAATATTAGGGGAAGTTTATAATTTTTTTTAAATATTTAATAAACTATTTTAATAAAAAAATATTTAAACATAATACTATTTTTATAATAATATTAAGGGAAGTTTATAATTTTTTTTAAGTATTTTAATGAAATAATTTAGTAAAAGAATATTTAAACATAATAAATTCATAATTAATATTTTTGTAATAATATAAGGGAAATTTATAATTTTTTATAAAATATTTTAATAAAAAATTTTAGTGAAAAATATTTAAACATAATAATATTCTTATAATGATATTAAGGGAAGTTTATAATTTTTTTGAAGTATTTTAATGAAATAATTTATTAAAAGAATATTTTAATATAATAAATTCTTAATTAATATTTTTATAATAATATAAAGGAAGTTTCAAGTATTTTAATAAAATATATTAGTAAAAAAAAATATTTAAACATAATAAATTCAGAATTTATATTTTTGCAATAATATAAATGAAGTTTATAATTTTTGATAAAATATTTTAACAAAATATTATAGAAAAAAAATATTTAAACATAAAAAATTAATAATAAATATTATTGTAATAATATAAAGAAGTTCATAATTTTTTGTAAAATATTTAGTAAAAAATATTTTAATATAATAAATTCATAATCAATATTTTTATAATAATATATATGAACATATTCCAATTAAATTTTTTCCAAAAAAACACAAATTATTTCAGAATTTTATATCCACCACCCCTTATCTCGCTAAAATGGGCAATATCAAGGAAACCTTAAAAAAAACCGTTAGTATAATTTAGTATAATTTGGCACAGAGTGCTTTTTATTAAAGATATTTCTCAAGTTTGATCTGGTCCCGGAAGGCGAACCGGATTTCAGTACTGCAGTCCCCCTGAAAAAAGAAAATGACCTGACGCCAAGAAAAAATGACGCCAACGAGGTTGAAAAAACTGTCAGAAAACCGGAGAGAGGTGATGGGAGAGAAAGCCAATTCTGGGATTCCCTCAGCCACCGATAATGGGATTTTGATATTCGTCTTCGAATGCGAATCTTTGATAAGGACAGCGAGATTATAAAAGGGGGGGCGAAGGGGGGGGGGAGCACCTGTAAAAATGGCGCTGGGAGCGAAGAGACAAGTCGGTGACTGATTTTTTTCCGCCCCCGAGGCGACAATCAATGATATTCAGCTTCCATTGTAGAGAATCAATTGTGGGTTATCCGATGAATGGAGGTCATGATTGCTTTGCTGTCATTGCTGTGGGAGGTTTCCGATTCTTTTTGATCAGTTATTGAAGCTTTCCAAGATGGATTTATTTACTTTTTCCTAATGTCCGTAGACATTCACTGTATGACTTTTTATAGTAAACCACATTTCCGAATGGTTTGTATTATTTTCTGTTTATTTTTGCTGCGGGTGAATAAAATGAACAGTAATGGAAGGGTTGTCGTTCCTCGAGGCCGATTGGGAATGCATTTCCTGTCCTTATCTGTTTTCTATCTCCCGGAAGTTTGGATATGCGGACGACATAATGGACTCCGAGCAAAACCCCTCCCGTGTTGTACTCCCATGAGCTTTTTCGCTCTGCTAATGTGCAGTTATTTCAAAAACGGGGTTCCTTTCTACCCCTGTGTTAATCTCCCCGTCGGTTGTCTTTCCCCCGCGTTTAACATTTCTATATATCTTATCGATTTTCACTTGGCCGGATTAGAGAAGTTAAAAATTGAGTCTCGACTCCGAGTAAAAGTTAGAATCAGTGATTACTCCGGCGGATTCAATTTATTTCCGAGTTTCTTTTTTTTCCCCCCCTTCATTCAGTTCTATCTACTTAATTAGCTTACTTGTTTTCGGACATTTCATCATAGTCGCTTTTCTGGTTTATTTTTAGGTTTACGGGGGTGAACGAGCCGTCTTCAGGGATGATTCAGTAAGTAAAATAATGTCTTTTTAATTCACGCAATATCTAAAATGAGTGCGGTTTATATTAACCCATAATAATATAACTTTTTAATGGATTATTAATGTAGTGGAAGATATACAAAATGATTATTAATATTACGCGCAATAGATTATTGAAAAGGGCTCTCCTGAGGAAACGGGATTTCCATTCAAATTATTATTCAAAGTTGGATACCGAAAAGCTCAGTAAAACTGAGCTTATTTACATTAATCGTTCAAAATGATCTCTTCTTTCGCTTTAAATTCTAAACTAAAAGTTGTAAAAAAAAACCCCAAACATAAGGGAAAAACCCAAATATAAACTCATTTCGACATTATTTGTTATTTGAGGGGATAAGGGACATAAGAAAATTTCGTTTAAGTGAGTGGTGGAAAAGGGTTGTGAAGCTGCAAACTATTCAAATAACACCGAGCTTTTGTCTGAGGGCAACCATTTGCACGTTGATTGGTTTTCTCAACGGTCGGGGGGAAAACACAGTCAATTTTTTACTGAGGTATGAATCCTCTCATTTTCCTCAGTTTCTTTTAGCCTAATCTTCAAAAGGATATTTTCCTCTCGAGGGCATTCAAAGAGATGGGATCGGGGACGTTTAAATCTTCTCTGTATCCCACGTGAGATTTACAAGAGAAAAACGTGTGTTTTTTTATTTTTCTCTGCTCGGATTGTACGGAAAAATGTATTCGATTTTGCCCACCGTGGATATTGATAACATTTGATAAGCGTCTTATCGGCGTTCGGTAAAAGAAATAATGACAATAATAATTCTTCTCTGACGTGCCGAATAAAATAAAATTTTCAGGTAAATAATAACACCAATAAATGCTACGAATATATTAGTAAAAGTATATAAAAAAAAATAATAATAATTCTTTATTCCCAGCTAAATCAGAATGTTTTCTAAAATTTATAAAACCTCCACCAAAAAAAATAAATTTCATAAATGACGTTCGCGCTGTTGTAATATCGCACAATAACTTCTGCTGAATTCGGGAACTTTGAACGGAACTCTTTCCTTTTCCTGCACTCATTGTACCCCTGGAAACAATATTATTGTGAAAGGGTCGCGAGGCCCGCTCTCGGGATTTCTCCGTCCTTTTGTAAATGTGTGCATTTTTAAGATTTCACGCGTTTTTTTATTGTATTTTTAGTAAAAAAACTCATCATTTTATTTAAATATTGTTGAAAAAAATTAAATATAATGTTATTGTATATTATTATTACAAAACAGAGGCTGAGCGTTTCGCGCTACAACCCCCACTGGCAGCTCGGGCTTCGCCCTCTCTGGGACTTGGAACTGTAAATCTAAATCTATACTTTAATATCAGATACAATAATATATTTCATAAAAAACTGAATGCACCTTGATAATCCCATTCCACTAAACCATAAAAATTATGTATAATTTCTGAACAAACAGTGCATTTATTTATGGATAATAACAACTACATAATTATGTGTCAGTATAATATAATGTGTATGAACAATAGTAAATGGCAGTGGAATACAGTCAATTGAGGTCGTGTCATTTGTGGTCCTGTCTGTATCGTACTTTTTTGTAGTTAAGTGTTAAGTTGTTGTAGTTTACTTATTTGTTGTTTAATTACTTGTAGTTTAATAACTTTGTTGTAAGTTAAGTTACTTTTGTACTGTCAAAATCGTACTCAGTTCTAAAAATTAACATTTTAAGACTGAAACAACTACTAACGCTAAACCCACGCTAACTAATTTCTATCAGTTTTATAACAAATTCTCTGTAAATCTGAAAAACACTCTGAAAAACCACTACCACTAAATCCACACAAACTAATTTCTAAAAATTAAGTGAAAATTAGTACAGAAAGAATAAAACCATGAGCAACGTGGATGCATTCAGAATTTCAGTAATAATATAATTCCGAGTTCCCAAATCCCAAATGCCATTAATTCCCTTTGCCACTGTACTCAAAGTGGCCCCGAACGCAAAAAAAAGAACATCAACCCTTTAACCCTTTAGCATCAGAAAGGAATTCGTAAAAGTAAAGAACGGAGTTCCCACACACACACAAATTCCTGTAACAGATTTATATATTAGTATGATTAAACCAACGTCTTCTTGAAGAATAAGTCTGAATATCTCTACTCCATAAAGTTAAAAAATTGACAGTTTTGCCTTGTAGTTTAAATTCCGGAACGAATTGAATATCGATTCAGTTTTTTTTTTTTTTCGTGACATTTTCATCAAAAATTTTTCCGCCCCGAGCTGTCGTCCGAATTGTCCTCCCTTTGAGCGGAGCCGGAGGTCGGTTTTTCTATGACGTCAAAGAGCGCAGGAACAGTGGCGGAGAATTAACTCCCTTAATCGCTCCTTCTTATTACCGGTGGAGCACAAAGGGAGCATTAGGAGGCAGTCACAAAGGAAGGAGAAAAAGGGCCTGTGGTCGTGCAGGAGATTTCAAGCAGAGTAATTATAACTTCAAAGACAAGTATTGTAGCTGTCGAACTTCCCCGAGGCCGCCACCATCGAGGGGGTTCTTAAACTGTTTTGCATTCTGCGTTTCTACAGGACTTGACGAAGAAAGGCTTTCTAGGTTTTTTTTGGGGGGAGGGGGGGCGTAAACACCCCATCGTGAAGTTATTTAAAATTTGTTCGTTTCTTCTACTGTTCTCTACTTTTGGTTGCTTTACTTTCAGTGGTTTTCGATTAAACCACCCCCGTTTTTTATATTTAC
The DNA here is from genome assembly GCA_028293925.1 of Brueelia nebulosa. Taxonomy (NCBI): domain Eukaryota; kingdom Metazoa; phylum Arthropoda; class Insecta; order Psocodea; family Philopteridae; genus Brueelia; species Brueelia nebulosa. Next base: position 944,799 of record JAQIBA010000017.1, on the reverse strand, counting down.
TATAAAATCCCACTCCGAACCTCAAATTAACTCCCCGGAACTGAAAATTGTGCTTTTTAATCCTCCACTGAGGATTACTCACTCAAAAATATCTCAATTCTCGGAAATGAGAAAATAATTGTTTTTCGTTTAATTCCGAATTCTTGCGAAATCGACGTTCTCCATTTTGTTACCGAAAGATATTCTCTTAAAAGGGAACGCATTCGAAACTAATTAATTAATTTGCGGAGTTTAACGTTTTAAGCTCGGGAAAATTATTTTTTTTTTTTTACGTTTGTAAATTAATAATTTGATAGCGTCAAAAATTAAAAGCGTGAGCGAAAAGTAAAATATTTTCGGAGTCGCCATTATCATAAATAGGATAAAACCAGATATTCCTTAGAGACTCTTACCCCCTTTCAACCCCCTCTCCTTTACGACCTTTTCCTCTTGATTCCCAATGAAACTCATCCCCTCTTTTATAAGTGGGATTATATTTCAATGGGGAGGGGGGGAGGGGGGGGAATGTTACTCTACACCATATTTTTTGGTATCGTCTTTATGGACTCATTTTGGTCAAAAACTCCACTCAGAGGGTTATTTTCTTTTCCAAATTTGCCACTTTGAGATAAAATATTTAAAGAAATACCGTATCAGCGCATGAGGCCACCGTCTAAGAGGATTTGGGGGAGGAAACAACCAAGTTTTGGAGCATTCGAAAAAGGTTCTTGTTCCTTTCGGGGGCAATCAAAGCAGTTCAAAACCCATCGCATTATCCCAAATCCCACGTTTTTGAAAATAATCAGGAGGGCGGTTTACACTGAATCCTGCGGGGGAAAACCGCAGCGGAACAAAGTAAATAAATCCCTGTGCGAGTGACAACTTCCGGCGGTCGCCTCCATTGGCACAAAGGAACGGGACGGCGGGACACGTTACCTGATTGGAAGAGGCCGAGGCACAAGAGCAGCCATTCGATCCTGGTCACCGCAGCGTCCGCCATTAGTGAATCTGAAATGGTGAAAGAAAAGGGGGGAAATTAAATTTCGAACGGAATTTATGTGACGAACAATAGGAAAAATAAGGAAACGGAAGCCGTTAAATTGATGGCTGGAAAGTTAATGGACGTGACGGGGGAAGGGGAGGAGGAGGGAGTCGGTCGTGCATTCAGAAGGAACTTCCCCGAAGATGATCTGTGTTTATTTTAAAGTAAGCGTAGAGTGACAAAGGGACCAACTCCAAACCTAATGATGATACAGAATGGCACTGAGGTTTATCTGCAGCTGAACTGAAAGGGTAAAACGGGAGTAAATTCTCTGAAAAGACGTAGTGAAAATTTATAAATGGAAAATGAAGCACAATGGCCGGGGGTAACATGAAACGTCAGCAGAAAGGATCGGAGATAAGCGGAAAAATTGATGACGAAGTAGAAACAAATAAGACATAAGGAAGTGCATGCTCGGGTCAAAGACGTTTTAAGGAGGCTTCAACGAAACTGATTGCAGCCCTCAACATTTTTACAAAAATCACTTAAGCCTTCCACGAGGGGGATGAATTCACCGAGACTTCCATTTCCCTCTCTCTCTCTCTCTCTCCCCGTTTCGGTATTTACCTTTTGTGAAGCAACCCCCTTACTCTTCCCACCACCTTTCCTCAATTTATCATCCCACCGTTGTTCCTCTCAACTTGTATCACTCATCGCACCATTTTATTAATATACTCTTGGCTTTCCTCTGGCGGTGTTTACTTTCGGAAAGGGACAGTCTGAGACAATGGAGACGTTACGTAATGGGAAAGGGACGTTTTCCGCCGGAAGCGATTGTTCCAAATATGAAGTTGAATAGGGGGGGGGGGGGGGAGGACAAAAGCAATGAATTCGACCCGAACAAATCACGTAGTTTTCGCTCCTCCAGAGACATTTGTACCGATCAGAGGGAAAACGTGATATTGTTCCTTAGCTCGGCGAAATTCAATAAACGTGAGGAAAACGAAAAAACCCTTTGGACATTTTGGGACTTTTTCGGTCGCATATGAACGAAAGGCAATAGCAGACGACACAAAAATCACCGCTGTTGTTATCCCTCAAAGAGTGTCTTTGAACTTTGTTCTCGTTTTGATTTTTACCGCAACGATTCGCGTAGGAATCAATTGAAAGTGGGGCAGTTATTTGCTGAATGAGCGTTTTTCGCAGGAAGAAGTGAAAAAAAGTCTGAAAGCTAATTGTCGTTTTGGGGAAAGTGACAGGGGCGGCGGGGGGTTGAAAACGAATTGGCGAATGTAGGCATTCGGATCCAGTTTATTTAAATATTCATGAGTTTGTATAAATTTTATAAAGCCGATGGCCGCCCTCTTCCGTCGAGGTTGCTTTCAGCTTTTCAATTTCGATAGATTTATCCTGCGCTTTTTAGTTTTCTTTTTACGAGAAATCGATGGAGGCGTTTCATTTCGTTATAGACTAAAAAAAAACCGGTCGCTTTTCCCATTTTGAGGACTTTTGAGGGCAAAAAGCGATTACCGTTTTGCCGCAAAGACACGTTGGTGAATGGTTGTCAGTTCTGTCTTCTGATTGATGGCAGTTGTTGTATTTATAACAGAAAATCTATGTGTAATTATTAAAAGTGCAATGGATTCTCAAGGTTCTTTTTCAAAAAAAGAAAAACGCGTATGTTTCCCGCCTTTTTAAAATTTACAGGAGCGTTGTCCTATTAAAAAAATGAAAGCTTCCCTTTCCCTTAAAATGTAATTTAAAACGAGGCTTGTTTATCAATTTCCTGAGTGTCTCCTTTCCGTATTTCATCATTTCTTTTGACTGGCCGTTTTGATCCCTTCCCTCCGCCCCCCCCCCACCCCCATTCGCCCCTCATTTCCCAGTGAAATTCCATTTTTCGCTAATCCTATCATCAATCTTCTAAATTTAATCTAAAAATTCCCGGAACAAATTTCCTTTAAAATTATTTGATTTAATGGGAAGGGCGGGGGGTGGGGGGGGGGAGAAGAGCGGGGGCGAGGGCGTTGAAGACGTTGCCACTGTTAAAAATCACATTAAAAAAAATTGATTAAATTTCCCAAGTCGAAAGCTGAGAAATTAATGAAAGCCATTTGGAAAATGGGCGAAAAGAAAGGGGGGGGAAGAAAGTATGCAAAAAATGAGAGCGCGATGGCACCTGTGGGAAAAATTATGCACAAAATGAAGCGGAAATGAAGGAAAATGAAAAATAAGCCGTGAAATATATAAAAAAAAAAGGAAAATGCAGTTTGTTTATATTAACCCGAATATTTGTTTGTGAGAATTTTTGAGTAGATTTACTACTGACTGCTCCCTTCTTATTTACACTCGAGGGATACTTTCGGGGGAGGGACTGAAGTGGTTGTTAGAAAGCTTTAAGCAGAATAGGGAGGGCTCGTGGGATGTCAAATTTGAGCGCTCAGATTGTGGTTTCTCAAAAATGGGATTTTAACCCACAGAAATTGATTACGTGGTTTAGAGAGAGATATACAGTAGCGCTCAAAAGTATTTTGACAATACAAAATTTAACAGTTTCTCAGTTAATTATATTACTATAAGATGTTTTTATTAATACTATTAATAATGTATTTGTTGATATTGAAATAACAAAATATACAAATAATTCTTCTTAATCTTCCGCTTTTTCTTTAATACTCTTACTTATTATATAACTAGAAGCTTTCCACCCTGAGCGCTTCGCGCTCTAACCTCCTCTGGCAGCTCGGGCTTCGCCCTCGCTGGGATTTGGGACTGTATATCTATATCTATACTTTAATATCAGATACAATAATACATTTCCTGAAAAAGTGAATGCACCTTGATAATCCCATTGCACTAAACCATAAAAATTATGTACAATTTTTGAACAAACAGTGCATTTATTTATGGGTAATAACAAGTATATAATCATGTGTCAGTAGAATATAATGAGTATGAACAATAGTAAATGGCAGTGGAAGAAAGTTTATTGAGGCTGTGTCATTTTTTTAGTGTCAAAATCGTACTGAGTCCTAAAAATTAAAATTTTAAGACTGAAAAAACTACTAACGCTAAACCCACTCTAACTAATTTCTATCAATTCTACAGTAAATTCTCTGAAAATGTGAAAAACACTCTGAAAAACCACTACCACTAAATCCACACAAACTAATTACTATCAAATCTAAAAACAATTCGGTGAAAATTAGGTGAAAATTAATACAGAAAGAATACAGTATAACCATGAGCAACGTGGATGCATTCAGAATTTCAGTAATAATATAATTCCGAGTTCCCAAATCCCAAATGCCATTAATTCCCTTTGCCACTGTACTCAAAGAGGCCCCGAACGCAAAAAAAGAACATCAACCCTTTAACACGAGAAAGGAATTCGTAAGTTATGTTGTTTTTCCCCGAAACCTAAACACACACACATACACACATTCCTTTGACAGATTTATATATTAGTATGATTCTAAACATAAACTCTTTCTCGTATTATATAATTTAATTAATATTATATTTATAAATGTTGTAAGGCATTTGAATTAAAAGCCAATGAAATTTCATTTTGTAACTCTTACGGTTGGAAAACTACAAATTTAGTATTGTCAAATATACTTTTGAGGGCCACTGTAATTAGTGCCTTTCCTCCATTTCTCTTAGCGCCATTCTGTCGCTGCTCAGCGATTTTAGAATCCTTTTATTATCCTTCGATTTTTTAAAAGGCCATAGATAGATATTGTGTGTAAACAAGTTCGAGCTCCCACGAAAATATCGAGAGATTTTTTGTCCTTTTATGTTTTTTCTCTCAAAGTGAACATAACTGATTGGGAAGTATGTTTCGATATGGGTCGAATTATTCGTTCAACGTCGATTGATATTTGATGAAAGGGGTTTCCGTTGTATCGTAAAACAATTTGTACCTTTGTTGGACTAATGCTATTTGGGCAATCACATAATCGGAACTTTTAGTTTTTTTAAGAAAATTGTTCGTTTTTTTTTTCACAAGAGGAAATAATCTACCGAAAATTTTAATGATTTGAAATGTTATTATGCGATTCTGAACTTTTGGGAAGAATTTGTCGGCCATTTGCAGGATATTTCAAAAATGCTGAAAAGGTTAAGACATTTACCTTCGGCTCTTCCGACGAGTGAAGCGACCATTTGTTACAAAAGCATTCGATCAAAGACTTAATCTCTTGCCCGGAACCGGAAACGAGGATCACCCGAAGTCCGGTGTATGGCGCGAAACTGCGAACGGTTCCGGCCGGCGTTTCCCGCGAACTGGTGCAGGTTCGGTCGGCGGTGTTTCCCGCGCACTGTGACACTGTATTCCTCTTTCGGTCACCTTTTCTCTCTTGCGAAATTCCCACGCAAGCGCTTCTTCTAATCTCGCTTTATCACATTTTCTTGCACGATTTATTCCAGGCTGGAGCTCTACAGATTTCCGACTGACTTGATGTTTTATTTCGAGCGTTAATGAAATCTCCGGCTTTTTCTTACTTTTTTTCTCTCGGGGAAATTTCGAATCCAATTCGTTTTGTATTGGCGTCCTTGAACTTATGCACTTTTAGGTTTGGATTCCGGGGTCAGTTCGCGGGAAATCAAAAATATGATAAATCATTTCTCTCAGGAAAATGTTATGAAGTTACACTAATAGAAGATCATTTTAAAAACCATGAAAAAATTAATACTGTAGACGGTTTCTTATCTAACTCTGTAATCTTGGAATCAATTTTCGATTAATTCCATCGAATCTAATTTCAAGAATTCTGTATAAATATTCTGTCAACTTCATACTTCTATTAAAATTGAAAATTTAATACAAAACTTAATAGATTTTATTTTTAAAGTTGTATTATTTAGTTATCAGTACTATTAACAATATATTTATCGCATTAAAATTAGAAAATATACAAAACATAACATTCTTCTCAGTCTTCTGCTTTTTCTTGAATACTCTTACTCAGTTATATTATTATATAATTATTCTTTTAAAAATAAACTCTTTGTTTCTTCTGTTATTTTATTAATATTATATTTATAATTGTCGTAAAGCATTTTAATTAAAATTCATTTTATAACTCATACGGGTGGAAAACGAATAACTACTGTATAAATACGAGAAATAAATACTGTATAAATACAATTTTTCCTTCAGTTTATTTTCACAGTGGATAAATTAATAAATGAAAAGTATTTAATTCGTTCTTTGAAATCGTTCTTACATTTTTACATAAACTGCGGAAATCAAAGGCGGAAACGAAAAGTTTTTATATATATACTGGTTTTATATATAAAAAGTTTTAGCACGACTTATAATAGGTTAGGCTTTTATTTAATGAAAGTGAGAGAAAAAAGGGGTGATGCTCCCGGCCAGCCTTAAGATAAGGGTAGTTTATGAATATATTTATTAAATTTTACATTATTTTTGATTTATTAATTTTTAATTAATTGTTTATTTTATACTTTATTGTATTGTTATTTAGCGTTTTTTATACGCATTATTGTTTATTGTATTATTTTATAATTAATTGTTTATTGACGGGTTCTTTTATGCATATTTTTTACTTTCATTTATACATATTTATATATTGTTATTTATTTACATATTTATTTAATTTTTTATTTAATGTACTTTATATTTTATTTAATATTTCTTTATTTAATACATATTTATTTACTTGGTTATTTTATACAAATTTATTTACCTGTTTCTTTTATACATTTTTATTTACTTGCCTCTTTATGTTTGTTTATTTATTTGTTTATTTAATGTATAAATATTTACTTGTTTCTTTATGTTTATTTACTTGTTTATTTTGTACATATTTACTTACGGCTTTATTTTATGTATATTTATTAGCTCTCTTTATCATATCTGTTTATTTATTTAGTCTTATAGTCTCTTAAATTAAACATTCTCTCCTCCATTAGAATTCTTTTGAGATATAGGATGTCCCCCCTCGTAATTTTGTAATCCTGTGAAGTTGTAATTTTGTTTGTAAATATTTTGGTTGTAAACATTTTGTAGGGGAAAGGGGAAACAAATCCATATATTATTATTATTATTAAAAAAGTTTTATGTTATTATAAAAATATATTTATTGCTTAATTCAATTGCAAAAAAGGAAGAAAAGGCGAGGAAGAATAAGACGACAGATTACAATAGATAGAAAATAAATAATAGAAAACAGTGAAATAGAAAATAAAAATAAAATGAAAAATTAGGGTGGAACATTACACAGAGATGTAAAAAAGCGTTGACCCATTGAGGTAAACAACTGTTGGGTGTATCGAAGTCGAAAATTATCCGATTTTAAATATATTAAATTCTGTATAGTTTTCATTTGAATAATATCGATATTCGTTTCAATTATATTTAAGAGTCCGTTAAGTCGCTTCACTCTTCTTCTTCCGTCTCTTTCTTGAGTGTGATTTTATTTATAAATAATTAGCATATCAAAAAGCAGATGATGTCATTGGTGAAACAGCATCAAACTCAGAAAACATGAGAACGCCATATTTGAGCTCAAACCCGGAAGAATTTATCGTCCAAACATGAGAATTTCCATTTGAGTGTAAACGATCAAGGCATAAATCATTTGATTTCATCCATTTTAATTAAGGATCACGCCAAAGAGGTTTAAATTACGGATTATGGTTTCTCGTAGCATTGCCGCCCCCAACCCCCGAGAGTTCACCCCTTGTTTCCACTCCCGGATTTTCTCTGCTCGTAAACAGAGCCTTTCGTTTCTAATTTTTTTTTTTAATTAAGACTTCCGAAAAAATAAAACATTTTCGTGACATTTTTTTTATTTCTCATCATAAAATTCATAAAGCGCATTTTATTTATGATTTTTCCTGGAAAAAGTCACAGTTTTGCTCCATTCCGCCCCTGATTCCTTCCATCTCCATCTTAAGATTATTCGCTTACAAAATCGATTCCAGTTTTTAGAGAAATATCTCATGGGAAATTTCCGCTTCACTTCCACTAAGAAAATACTAAAAAAGTTAAGTTTCCAATAAAATGAAGTTCATTTCTTTGACAGAAAGAGTCTCACTGAGGAGTGACAGTGGTGACTAATCCGTTGGCGAATTTTGGTCCAATTGCTGGACCAATTCTCCAATCTCCGGACTATAATGTCGACAAAAACAGCAGCAGTTTTCTACTTTTTTCTATTTCGTTATTTTCGGCTCTTGAATACCAGCCTCTTCCGTTTTGACACTTTTGGAACTTGGGGCACTTCCGCGGGGAATTTTTAAAAAAAATTTAATGCAAATAACCACTTTCAAAACTAACGACATCTCCCGGTTATTTATTAAACAACGTAAATATCGGAGTAAGCGATTACTTCCTTCCCTTCCTCAACAGATGGCACATTCGCTCTAATTTCACGTTGAAAATGTAATCACTCAACATAAATTTCGAATCCTTTATGAATTTAGTTAATCGTTTAACCCTACGACTACCGAGAAAAAAACTTCGCGCGAACTCCCAACTGGGTCTGATAGACCCACACATTAATTTTTGCTTTTTAAATTAATTTTTAATACTTTTTTTCGTTCGTGGCTTTTGCATTTGGTTAATATTTTTTAGATGAACAATCAAATCTAAAAATACTGACCAAATTTCATGGGTTTCATAATTAAAAAAAAAAATATCCATCGTTCTCAACTCACACACCAGACAAATTATCTCATTATTTTTTCTCTGTTGTCTATTTCTTTGCAGAAACTTCTAAAATGAGACCATTTTACGTTATACTCAAAACACAAAACCCAAAATTTATTCCCATTTTGAACAACTTTGAGGGAAGTTAATGTTTGGATGGACAGTGTCCCCCAAAAGTGCCCAACTGCTCCCTTGTCGCCCCCCCATCATTCTTCAAATAATTATTTTGCACTTCAAAATATTCCCTTATTGGTTTTTTAATTGTTTTAATTAGTGTTTAATCCCAAAAAATGAAAAAAAAATATTTTTTTGTCAACCCTTTTCCACCCTCAGTTGCAGATACAGCACTGTCGCCCACCCTGCCCACAACACATTTCGTCCATTGTTTTCACACAAAACTTGCATCTACTAAAGTCCCATCTTCTACCATTTCATCTTTTCTATTATAAAATACATGTTTTCATGTGAATTACCCCATAAAATGTTAATTATTCCTCACCATCAGATATTATGTAGTCGATGTGACCGCTCCCTTCAGTATTATCGCTGGACTGACTTGGAATTCTTCTAAATCCGCTATTTGGGGTCTTCTGAATTTCTTTCAGTTTTTAAACATTTATTAGCAACGTTTATTCATAAAAAGTCCTCACACAAATACACAAAGAACCCTAAAAACACCAAAAGACAGTACTCACTAAGGACGCGAATGAGAAACTGAGTCGAGAATTTCTTTAGGGTCTAAGAGGGATAAGATTGACTTTTTGACAACAAGAAACAGTGGAAGTGATTGTTCTCACTTTATATCAGTTATATTCTGATGGTCTGGCACAAAAATGTTGGAATAAACAAACAGTGGAGCCCCGCAAAGTGAGAATATTCAATATGGGTCTCTCAGACCCAGTTGGGAGTTCGCGCGAGAAAATTTATACCTCTCAAACCGTTCGACCAAATTTGAGATAATTATTAAAAAATGATAAAAAACATAAAAATAGACAAAGTGAAGAAGTTAGAAGAAATAATATTCACAAATAACTGAAAAAATGGCAAAAGAGTACTGCGACTGGGTCTCTCAGACCCAGTTGGGAGTTCTAGGGTTAAATGAGACAGATATGACAAGGGAATCACGGAATAAATGATTATAAAATGGGAAAATGGAATCATTATAATTTATTAATGAAATGGAGCAAAGGCGTCGGCAGAAATTCGCAGCGGTTTTTTCCTACTCCTTACTCCATTTAAAAGAGATCTATTTGTGTTTGGGATTAATCGATGGCATTTCGATTTTTGGAACAAATATAAGTACAGGAAAAAGTTTGAAAAAGTTTGAAAAAGTTAGTTTTACGAATAACATGAAACAAAGGCGTCCTCTGAGCTCAGGAGAGGTTTTTTTCTATTTATTTACGTTATGAAGAATAGATATATGTGCATTTTGTTTTATTCTGATAGATTTCGATTTATGGTACATTTGGGAGTACAGAAAAAAGTTTGAAAAAGTTTGAAAAAGTTAGTTTTACGAATAACTTGAAACAAAGGCGTCCTCTGAGCTCAGGAGGGGTTTTTTCCGTTTCTCTACTTCCTAAAGAATAGATCTATGTGCATTTAGTTTTATTCTGTGACATTTCGATTTTTGGTACATTTGGGAGTACAGGAAAAAGTTTGAAAAAGTTTGGAAAAGTTAGTTTTACAAATAACTTGAAACAAAGGCGTCACCTGAGGTTCCGACGGGTTTTTTCCGTTTCTCTACTTCCTAAAGAATCGATCTATGTGCATTTTGTTTTATTCTGATAGATTTCGATTTTTTGTACATTTGGGAGTACAGAAAAAAGTTTGAAAAAGTTTGGAAAAGTTAGTTTTACAAATAACTTGAGACAAAGGCGTCCTCTGAGCTCAGGAGGGGTTTTTTCCGTTTCTCTACATCCTAAAGAATAGATCTATGTGCGTTTTGTTTTATTCTGATAGATTTCGATTTTTGGTACATTTGGGAGTACAGAAAAAAGTTTGGAAAAGTTTGGGAAAGTTAGTTTTACGAATAACTCTGAAACAACGGCGTCAGCTGAGGCTCCGGACGAGGTTTTTTCCGTTTCTCTACCTCCTAAAGAATAGATCTATGTGTGTTTTGTTTTATTCTGATGAGATTTCGATTTTTGGTACATTTGGGAGTACAGGAAAAAGTTTGAAAAAGTTTGGAAAAGTTAGTTTTACGAATAACTCGAGACAACGGCGTCCTCTGAGCTCAGGAGGGGTTTTTTCCGTTTCTCTACATCCTAAAGAATCGATCTATGTGCGTTTTGTTTTATTCTGATAGATTTCGATTTTTGGTACATTTGGGAGTACAGAAAAAAGTTTGGAAAAGTTTGGAAAAGTTAGTTTTACGAATAACTCTGAAACAACGGCGTCACCTGAGGCTCCGGACGAGGTTTTTTCCGTTTCTCTACCTCCTAAAGAATAGATCTATGTGTGTTTTGTTTTATTCTGATGAGATTTCGATTTTTGGTACATTTGGGAGTACAGAAAAAAGTTTGAAAAAGTTTGGGAAAGTTAGTTTTACGAATAACTTGAGACAACGGCGTCCTCTGAGCTCAGGAGGGGTTTTTTCCGTTTCTCTACATCCTAAAGAATCGATCTATGTGCATTTTGTTTTAATCTGATCAGATTTCGATTTTTGGTACATTTGGGAGTACAGAAAAAAGTTTGGAAAAGTTTGAAAAAGTTAGTTTTACGAATAACTTGAGACAACGGCGTCCTCTGAGCTCAGGAGGGGTTTTTTCCGTTTCTCTACGTCCTATGAAGAATAGATCTATGTGCGTTTTGTTTTATTCTGATAGATTTCGATTTTTGGTACATTTGGGAGTACAGAAAAAAGTTTGAAAAAGTTTGGAAAAGTTAGTTTTACAACGAATAACTCGAGACAACGGCGTCCTCTGAGCTCAGGAGGGGTTTTTTCCGTTTCTCTACATCCTAAAGAATCGATCTATGTGCGTTTTGTTTTATTCTGAGTAGATTTCAATTTTTGGTACATTTGGGAGTACAGAAAAAAGTTTGAAAAAGTTTGGAAAAGTTAGTTTTACGAATAACTCGAGACAACGTGCGTCACTCTGAGGCTCCTGAGGGGTTTTTTCCGTTTCTCTACCTCCTAAAGAATAGATCTATGTGTATTTTGTTTTATTCTGATCAGATTTCGATTTTTGGTACATTGGGGAGTACAGGAAAAAGTTTGGAAAAGTTTGGAAAAGTTAGTTTTACGAATAACTCTGAAACAACGGCGTCACCTGAGGTCAGGAGGGGTTTTTTCCCGTTTCTCTACATCCTAAAGAATAGATCTATGTGCGTTTTGTTTTATTCTGATAGATTTCGATTTTTGGTACATTTGGGAGTACAGGAAAAAGTTTGGAAAAGTTTGGAAAAGTTAGTTTTACGAATAACTCTGAAACAACGGCGTCACTCTGAGGCTCCGACGAGGTTTTTTTCCGTTTCTCTACATCCTAGAGAACAGATCTATGTGTGCATTTAGTTTTATTCTGAGTGATTTCGATTTTTTGGTACATTTGGGAGTACAGAAAAAAGTTTGAAAAAGTTTGGAAAAGTTAGTTTTACGAATAACTTGAGACAACGGCGTCACCTGAGGTTCCGACGGGTTTTTTCTATTTATTTACCTCCTAAAGAATAGATCTATGTGTATTTTGTTTTATTCTGATAGATTTCGATTTTTGGTACATTTGGGAGTACAGAAAAAAGTTTGGAAAAGTTTGGAAAAGTTAGTTTTACGAATAACTTGAAACAACGGCGTCACCTGAGCTCAGGAGGGGTTTTTTCCGTTTCTCTACATCCTAAAGAATAGATCTATGTGCATTTTGTTTTATTCTGATAGATTTCGATTTTTGGTACATTTGGGAGTACAGAAAAAAGTTTGGAAAAGTTTGGAAAAGTTAGTTTTACGAATAACTTGAAACAACGGCGTCCTCTGAGGTTCCGACGGGTTTTTTTCCGTTTCTCTACATCCTAGAGAACAGATCTAGGTGCATTTAGTTTTATTCTGATAGATTTCGATTTTTGGTACATTTGGGAGTACAGAAAAAAGTTTGAAAAAGTTTGAAAAAGTTAGTTTTACGAATAACTTGAAACAACGGCGTCACCTGAGCTTCCGACGGGTTTTTTCTATTTATTTACCTCCTAGAGAATAGATCTATGTGTATTTTGTTTTATTCTGATAGATTTCGATTTTTGGTACATTTGGGAGTACAGAAAAAAGTTTGAAAAAGTTTGGAAAAGTTAGTTTTACGAATAACTTGAAACAACGGCGTCCTCTGAGCTCAGGAGGGGTTTTTTCCGTTTCTCTACATCCTAAAGAATAGATCTATGTGTATTTTGTTTTATTCTGACTGATTTCGATTTTTGGTACATTTGGGAGTACAGAAAAAAGTTTGAAAAAGTTTGGAAAAGTTAGTTTTACGAATAACTTGAGACAACGGCGTCCTCTGAGCTCAGGAGGGGTTTTTTCCGTTTCTCTACATCCTAAAGAATAGATCTATGTGCATTTTGTTTTATTCTGATAGATTTCGATTTTTGGTACATTTGGGAGTACAGAAAAAAGTTTGAAAAAGTTTGGAAAAGTTAGTTTTACGAATAACTTGAAACAACGGCGTCCTCTGAGCTCAGGAGGGGTTTTTTCCGTTTCTCTACATCCTAAAGAATAGATCTATGTGCATTTTGTTTTATTCTGATAGATTTCGATTTTTGGTACATTTGGGAGTACAGAAAAAAGTTTGAAAAAGTTTGGAAAAGTTAGTTTTACGAATAACTTGAAACAACGGCGTCACCTGAGCTCAGGAGGGGTTTTTTCCGTTTCTCTACCTCCTAAAGAATAGATCTATGTGTATTTTGTTTTATTCTGATAGATTTCGATTTTTGGTACATTTGGGAGTACAGAAAAAAGTTTGAAAAAGTTTGGAAAAGTTAGTTTTACAAATAACTTGAGACAAAGGCGTCCTCTGAGCTCAGGAGGGGTTTTTTCCGTTTCTCTACATCCTAAAGAATAGATCTATGTGTATTTTGTTTTATTCTGAGTGATTTCATTTTTTGGTACATTTGGGAGTACAGAAAAAAGTTTGGAAAAGTTTGGAAAAGTTAGTTTTACAAATAACTTGAAACAAAGGCGTCACCTGAGGTTCCGACGGGTTTTTTCCGTTTCTCTACATCCTAGAGAACAGTTCTAGGTGCATTTTGTTTTATTCTGATAGATTTCGATTTTTGGTACATTTGGGAGTACAGAAAAAAGTTTGAAAAAGTTTGGGAAAGTTAGTTTTACAAATAACTTGAGACAAAGGCGTCCTCTGAGCTCAGGAGGGGTTTTTTCCGTTTCTCTACATCCTAAAGAATAGATCTATGTGTATTTTGTTTTATTCTGAGTGATTTCATTTTTTGGTACATTTGGGAGTACAGAAAAAAGTTTGAAAAAGTTTGGAAAAGTTAGTTTTACAAATAACTTGAAACAAAGGCGTCCTCTGAGCTCAGGAGGGGTTTTTTCCGTTTCTCTACCTCCTAAAGAATAGATCTATGTGTATTTTGTTTTATTCTGTGACATTTCAATTTTTGGTACATTTGGGAGTACAGAAAAAAGTTTGGGAATGTTTTAGAACAGTTACTTTTATTAATTTTAAAATTATGTTTCGGGGAAAATCTTAAAAAAAAGACATCCAACTTTGTTAATTTTGAATTCGTAATATTCGAAGACACTGTCTCGAGTGGGAATTTCCCTGGAAAGCTCTACGAAAATTGCCGTCCCTGAAGTGAAATAAAATTTACCCGGGAAAGGAACCCGAGAGCGTATTAATGATTCTGAAGGACATTTTCGTCGAAAGTTAAATATGTGAATATCCTCCCAATATTGGTTTCCTGGTTATGAAAAATGTTTTGCATCCTTTTCGAAAGGGTGAATTTGAAAAATGAGGCACTATTTTACGATCTTTCAATATTATAGTTTAGAGGAAGTAAAATTTTTGTTGGTTTCCATAAAAACCTACACAAAAGATGAAAATTTCCGGTATTTCACTGTTAAATAAATATGGGGAGCGAAATAAAATTATTCGCCAAATATTAGCGGTGATTACAAAAACATTCTTTCGAGCTTTTTCACATTTTTGCTGTTTTAAATATTTATCCCAATATCTGAAAATCTCATCGGAAATTGTATTTTGTGTTTCCAGAGATGAAAGGAAACACAACAAAGATGAGAGAAGAGAAAGGAAAGACTCCTTCTGGCTGAATTTGGGAAATTTTTAAAGTTCACCATTGAGCATAATTCCTAATAGTAATAATAATGAATCGGTGGTTACGGTTTATTTTAATTGAACATCAAAATGGCGGAAAGGGAAAAATGCTCTAAAGTTTGTCTTCAATGCAGCGGCGGTAAACACAAAAAGGGTTTCTTTGAAATGAGAGTTGAGTTGTAATTGCATTCCCGGAAATGGGCCAAAGCTTAACCGAATCTCATTTTAAATTAGTTTTCAACAGGTTATAGTTGACATTCCTATTCGAGAGGAATTTAATTGAATAATTGACCCTTCGGATCATTCGGTCGCCGTTTGAGTGTCTCAAACTGTTTTCTTTGTCCACAATCGCAACTGAGACGTTTGTTTTATATAATATAAATATAAATATCCATCACGGCTGCAGGCATTAGAGGTGAAATCTTACAAACATAAATATGCACTGTTTAGAGTATAATATTAATAAAATAAGATTGGGAATGAGCTTTACTATCATTATAAATATTAGAAGAATTGATGTGGGAAAAGTGTTGGTATAGGAAAATAAAAGTAAGAATAATACTGTAAAACGTATATATGCTGAGATTAAAAAGACAGTGATGTTGATAATATAGAATTGAGTATAAAATGAGTAAATAAAATAGCATAACCTAATAATAAAAGAGTAAAGTTAAATAATATACAAGGCATAAGAACAAATAAAGATAAAATTAAATACTGTATAAAAAGTAAAATCATGTAAAAATAAAGTTAAATACTGTATAAAAAATAAAATTGGGTACTGCACAGAAATAAAAACATATGAAAAATAAAATTAAAATCCTGTACATAAATAAAATAATATAAAATAAAATTAAAATTCTGTACAGAAATAAAATAATATAAAATAAAATTAGATACTGGTACATGAATGGAGTTATATAAAAATAAAATTAAATACTATACAAAAATAAAATTAAATATACAAAAATGAAGTTAAATACAATATATTTGTAAAAAATGAAATTGGGTACTGTAAAGAAATAAAATCATATAAAAAATAAAATTAAAATCCTGTACATAAATAAAGTATTATCAAATATAATTAAATACTGTACAAAAATAAAATCATGTAAAAATAATGTTAAATACTATAAAAGTAAAATTGAGTATTATACAGAAATAAACCCATATAAAAAAATCCTGTACAATATATTAATGTTAAATATAAAATTAAAATCCTGTGCAAAAATGGAGACATAAAATAAAGTTAAATACTATGCGAAAATAAAATTAAATTAATTACTTTACAAAAATAAAATCCTGTAAAAATAAAGTTAAATACTAAGTAAAAAAATAAAATTTGGTGTTATACAGAGATAAAAAGAAGAGACGTTTTTAACGAACGAGAAGAGGTGGGAAAAGCAAAATCCTTAAATCATAAGTTATTTTTTTTTATAGAAAGCGGAAACAATCATAATATTACGGGAGGCGCGTTAAAAATAGGTCAAATCGGTTATTAATGAAAGATTAACTCTTTTTTGTCGCGAAGCTTTTTGACCTCCATTTGGACTAATCTCATTAATTTATCGCCATGGCTTTCGACTGTTTAATTAATAAATTGAAAAATACGTTTTTGTGATTTCGCTTCTCGCCGCCATCGGAAAAAATAAATCCTTTAATATCGGCGACAGCTTTAAGCTTTCTAAAGCTATAAATTACAATCGTCGAAGCCATTGCCCTTTCTTTTGCGGGCGGAGGGAAATAATTTACGTTTTACAATCTTTTATTTATTTTTTTATTTAACTCCCAAATTTTGTAACTCTGCGTTTGTGAGTTTGTAACTGCATAAAAATAAGAAGAGGAATCAAATTGGCGGTAGTTTATAATGACAACCGTCATTTCCTTCTTCTTTTTTTGGGAAACGAATGTTGGCAATTATGTTTTTTCAACGGTAAACGGAAACTAATGTTGGCAACGCGATTTTTAGCAAACTGCACCGTTTCTACTAAATAAAATTAAGGAGAATTAAAGAATTAATATCATGCCCACGCATTTCGGGTTAATTTTGGAAATGAGTGCGATAACTTTTCTGTTGAGCAATGTTGTGATGTAATTTAGATTTATAGAAATTATATGTCGCGTGGGTTGGCGTTATTCTCTTTTAAAAAGTCACAATTTAACACTTCGAGCAGTCATCAAAATGGAACACTTCCAAAAGGAATTTTCAATCTTTTGATTCGGGCAAACAATTTTGACAGTGAATAATTATTCAGAGACTGGATTTACGCGGTTCTAAAGAGACCTGGAAAAGGAGCTACCGAAATGTGTTCCTTTGAGGCGGAAGAGGAGGCAACCGCCATGACACTCATACAATTGCCTTATCTCCAACAAAGGAACGTTGCATGTGAAAGATTTTCCTTTTCCTTCGAGTTTTATTTGGCAGATTCGCTTCTGCATTCCGGGGGAGTCGAATGGAAGGTTTCGGGGGTTGATAAAATTTAAGGGCTGAATCGGAGGGACTTCACGGCGCATTCCCCTCACGTATCCGCTAGTTGTCATGCGTCCCGTTCGAAAGCAAAAAGGGAAGCGATGGAGCTTCTGCGGTGGTTTTGCTTCCCTGTTACATTTATACTGTTTGGCGGGTGAGGCAAAATAAAAAAATATTTGGCAGGGGAGTTAGCTGTTAAAAATACTACGGTTTTCATTATTTCCCTTCGTCAATTTAATGTTTTTATGAGTTTGATTTTTTTTTTTTTTGCTCAAATGAAATAGAAGTATGTAAACCGTGCTATAACTTCGCAGTTTAAACATTCGAAAGGTATTAATTATTGAAAATGAACCGTTACAGAATGTATTTATTTGGAGAAAGCACAAATCAACTTAAAAAATTCAGCTTATTCCCAGAAATGTGAGGTTAATAAAAATTCAAACTTTGACAGACTTTCCCTTGAATTCAATTTTTACTCATTGCTTAACTGGTTAAAAAAATTCTTTTCCGTTAAGTCACAGTAAAACGGAAAAGGAAAAAGCGCAAAATTGACAGGAGCAAAAACTTCACTTCGTGCACCCGCAACGTTTAAATTCACAACGTTTCAATTAAATATTCACCGCAGCCGTTACTGAACACAACTCCAATTTAATTTTCATTATAACGAAAGACCACATTATTTAAGACTGTTATGTAAATTTTTGCATTGGAAAATAATCAAAAGTTGTAATTTTTCTTTCTCAAAAAACGCAGTCGTAATTAAGACTGGATTAATTAGCATCAATGGCTCGCCAAAGAGTGCAATGAGTTATTGCCATATTAAACGCACCCAGTTTTGTAAAATCAGTCTGTTATTAAATATATAATTTTTGAAAGCTGATCAGTTAAAAATGTAACAAAATTTATCATTAAATAATAAATAAAAAGACTCGTTCTCCATTGCAGATCCTCTGCGGCAGCAACGGCGGGTGCCCCGTTGCTGCATCGTTGTGAGAATGAATAGTTCTTCGGTTGCATTTCTCTACTGCTTCAAGTCGTCCTCGTCTCAGTTCTCGAAAGGAATCAATTCGCGGAGTTTCGTGCGGTGGCCGTTCGGTTCAAAGCAAATCTACTGTGTCATCGATGCTTTGACAGTTGAAAATCCGTTAGAATTCGGGAACTCGAAACGAACCCGTTAAAATATGAATGGGATTTAAAAAACTCTTATTGAATTTGCAAGAAGAGATAAAACGGCGCTGTTTTCCCGTCGAAAAAGACTGTTTGCAACGAAAAAATGTGAGTCCATTTTGACATTTTGAGTATAGTTTCAGGTTATGTCACGTTGATGTTAACAAAACAGGGGAACTAAACATCGAGGAGAATTTTTCCGGGCAGATTATTTAATAATTCATTCGAAAAGACAATTTGCAAATCATCACGATAGGATTTTGTATGGGTTCTTGCCAAAGGGTTGGCGTTGGGTGTCGCACATGAGTTGGCGCAATTATTCAACTTCCGGTTCCGCCTCCCCCCCCCCCTTAATTTGCCGTTTTGCGAATGTAACGGCCGAGAGAGAATGTGAGCTCGGATATGCATTTACTTGAGGTCGAAAAATTGTTGTTTTTCACCCGAAATGATTTCAGACACGCAACGACGCCCTTAGTTACCCCCTGCCGTACGTATTTCACGTGACTTGTTTCGAGGGCATTTTTGAGGGGGAGGATTGTCGAAGGGTTCGTTGCTTGGGGACGTAGATTTCTGTATCTATCGAATCCTGCACGATTATGCAAGTTTCTTTCTGTCAACGGTTAAATTCGAGCTTTTGGGAAAGGCTTGGATATGAATAACCGTTGAAAAGTTATGAGTCGTTGACATTAGCAACACATTCGATTTGGTTTAACGTTTATTATTTCAGTTTATCATCAGTTTATCAAAAACAAAAACGTTTTTTTCTCCCTTAGAGTCGCCATATTTTAACATAATAAATTTCGCATCGTAAAAATCGCCTCGTGTGATCCACACACGTCTACCTGTATACACAAAACAAACTCCAATGGCAATTCAGTGACGTTTTACTACGCCACTTGAATGAAAAGGTTCCTCTAAAGGAAATAAACACATGTGTCGTTTTACATTTTGAAACATTAGTGTTCCCGCTTCGAGAGAAGACCTCATTCATTTGCTTTTAAGATCCCACTTGGAAATATAAAACTTGATTGATTGGGAGGATTCTTTCCAGACGGGTTTATTTTTTTCGACTGTATTGCTTCCCCTGGTTATTTGTTCTCAATGGTTTTTATACTGAATTTCTGTACTTTAGCATGAACTATGCAGCATATAGTATAATCAAATAGGAAAGTGAATGGGTTCTAATCGGGAGCTAATGAGCATTCTGGTACCTTCCTAATGAGCATTACTGAAAATGTTCACCGAAAAGTTGTGCAAATTTTAGCCATATCGATAAAAGGTCAAAACCCCTTTGAGTGAAAAAACTGTTAAATCCGATATCGATAAGAAAATTCCCACGGGACACCAATTAAAATTCATTTATAACTCGACAAGCGGTTAGAGATTGTTTGAACCTGTCACGAATTTCGCTGACGATAATCACAGAATTGTTTACCCGTAAGAGAGTAAATAAAGTCGCAGGAGAATCATAAAACAGAATGAATACAGAGAAGAGAAGAAATCTGAAACCGGCTCGCGCCGAAGAACACGAATAGATAAAAAAATTTCCGTTTCCAATTTCATGACATTTAAATTGTGCTTTGTAAGTTTTGTGTCTATTTAACCCTACGACTCCCGAGAAAAAAACTTCGCGCGAACTCCCAACTGGGTCTGATAGACCCACACATTAATTTTTGCTTTTTAAATTAATTTTTAATACTTTTTTTCGTTCGTGGCT
The DNA here is from genome assembly GCA_028293925.1 of Brueelia nebulosa. NCBI lineage: Eukaryota > Metazoa > Arthropoda > Insecta > Psocodea > Philopteridae > Brueelia > Brueelia nebulosa. Next base: position 924,540 of record JAQIBA010000017.1, on the reverse strand, counting down.
TTTGCATTTGGCTAATATTTTTTAGATGAACAATCAAATCTAAAAATACTGACCAAATTTCATGGGTTTCATAATTAAAAAAAAAAATATCCATCGTTCTCAACTCACACACCAGACAAATTATCTCATTATTTTTTCTGTGTTGTCTATTTCTTTGCAGAAACTTCTAAAATGAGACCATTTTACGTTATACTCAAAACACAAAACCCAAAATTTATTCCCATTTTGAACAACTTTGAGGGAAGTTAATGTTTGGATGGACAGTGTCCCCCAAAAGTGCCCAACTGCTCCCTTATCGCCCCCCCCATCATTCTTCAAATAATTATTTTGCACTTCAAAATATTCCCTTATTGGTTTTTTAATTGTTTTAATTAGTGTTTAATCCCAAAAAATGAAAAAAAATTTTTTTTTGTCAACTCTTTTCCACCCTCAGTTGCAGATACAGCACTTTCGCCCACCCTGCCCACAACACATTTCGTCCATTGTTTTCACACAAAACTTGCATCTACTAAAGTCCCATCTTCTACCATTTCATCTTTTCTATTATAAAATACATGTTTTCATGTGAATTACCCCATAAAATGTTAATTATTCCTCACCATCAGATATTATATAGTCGATGTGACCGCTCCCTTCAGTATTATCGCTGGACTGATTTGGAATTCTTCTAAATCCGCTATTTGGGGTCTTCTGAATTTCTTTCAGTTTTTAAACATTTATTAGCAACGTTTATTCATAAAAAGTCCTCACACAAATACACAAAGAACCCTAAAAACACCAAAAGACAGTACTCACTATGGACGCGAATGAGAAACTGAGTTGAGAATTTCTTTAGGGTCTAAGAGGGATAAGATTGACTTTTTGACAACAAGAAACAGTGGAAGTGATTGTTCTCACTTTATATCAGTTATATTCTGATGGTCTGGCACAAAAATATCGGAATAAACAAACAGTGGAGCCCCGCAAAGTGAGAATATTCAATATGGGTCTCTCAGACCCAGTTGGGAGTTCGCGCGAGAAAATTTATACCTCTCAAACCGTTCGACCAAATTTGAGATAATTATTAAAAAATGATAAAAAATATAAAAATAGACAAAGTGAAGAAGTTAGAAGAAATAATATTCACAAATAACTGAAAAAATGGCAAAAGAGTACTGCGACTGGGTCTCTCAGACCCAGTTGGGAGTTCTAGGGTTAAAGTCCAAACGAAAACCCATTTAAAAAAAAAAGAAATGATAACCATGAAAAAAGTTGATATCGTCCGAATCATTTCATTGTCAATACGGCCTCTTTTCGAACTCAGGCCCGAAGAAGTCCTGAAAATTGAAATTTTCCATGAAAGAGGAAACGAAAGTCCGGGAATGGAATTTATGGCGTCATTTTATTGGGTTTTCCTTTGTGAGTTGCTGATGTTACCGCCGAGAAAATAAAGAACTGCTTTTTTTTATGACGCCGGTTAATCTCCTGCTTAATAAGTCTTTGGATTAGTCGAATGCTAAAATCCATTTTCTGTCAAAAAGAGTATTCTGTCAAAAAAAAATCTGTACGTATGACGATGTTAGATTTGATATGATGTTTAAGAAGGCTGTGGCAATTTTACAAAAACGCCGTCTAATTAATAATAATAAATAGTTATTCTTTTTTTTTTATTAGAAACAATTATAATCGCTTTAATTTTATTTATTCCCTTTATTTACGAAACTCTACAGCTTTGAGTGTAAATAATTGGAAAGTAATAGGAATATAAACTGTAAATAAAAGAAGCTCTAAGCCAGTGGTGTTCAACCCTGTGCCTGCGGGTGCACCCTCCCAAAAAATAAAATTTTAAATTCAAAAGCTTTTATTAACTATAGCAAATTGTTAACTTATTCTCTATATATGTTGTTGTTTATTTGTTTACTATATGCTTATTGTTTAGTTATTTTTATTAAACGGTTTTATTCAACTTGGTTTTCGTGTCTGTCTGTCTGTTTGTCTGTCTACATAGAAATTTGAGTCGAAATTTGAGCCGTTTCCCTGGGACCGATTTCTTTCAAATTTTGCACGCACATTCGTTTTGGTTGACAGTTCAAATATCTGCAATTATTCTTTAAATTAGTGCTCAGGTAAAAATAAAAAAAAAAATAAAGAAAATTCAAAAAGCCCAATTAATCCCTCAACTTACGAGTTTTTAAAGGAGATAACCTTATCTCAGGCCGATGAATGAGAGCATTGTAAATATATTCTGCCATCACTTTACAACTCAGATAAAAATAATAAAAATAAAAATAATAACATTCTGTTATTATACATTAATAATATTGCTACCCTCGGCAGTTTTTGTCTGGAGTCTGGACTCCACATGGAGTGCTTTTTAGTTTTTGGTTTTGTGTTTTTTCTTTAACATAAAACTAAAAAGTAAAAAAAAAAATTTTTAATATTTTTAAAATTAAACGGTATTATTTCAAGTGCATTAAAAAAGTAAAAAAATAATTTGTGATATCAATTTTATTTGCTTATAAAACCCTGGGCTGTTATACAGTATAAAAATTGTACAGGTTGAAGAACGTGTAATAACTCCCTACGGTTTTATAAACAATAAAATTGATAAATTATTTTTTTAATGTTTTTTTTCATTTATATAATCACTGCATATTAATTTATTTTATTATTATATACAGTAGGTAGATTTCTCTACCCCTCTAAACCGGACTGATAATTTTGTTTTGTTTATTTGTTTTCCTTTGTAAATTTGTACCTGATTTTGTAAAGTTTTATCCGGATCTTCTGAAATTCTTATAGTGCTCAATTCAAATTTGTAAGGAGAGAGAAATGGGAATAAACCCTAATACCTACGGGTGAAATAGGGTTGAAAAAATAAATAAATATTGCGTTTTCGCGTGGAAATACAGTGCCTGAAGTCAAGTTTTTGCCCGAAAGGGTTGGGGACCACTGCTCAAGGCAATCCCGCTCAGATGGTGAGCCCAATTCACATGTTCCACAAGAAAATAAATTACAATATTTCGGGTCCAGAAGAGGAAAAATGATTTTAACTTCCGCTGAAGAACGATAAAATTATCATAAAATGTTGTGACAAGTGAGAAAGATTATAAAATAAAGTAAAAAAATGAATGGAGCTGAGGTCAAAGAGTTCGTCTGGGAGTGTGAAAATAAAGGAGTCGGCCACTTCTTGCCAAAAAAGGCATTTCCAAAGACCTCTCTTTGCGTATAGCGTAAATTGAGCAGTGCCTGAAAATAAACCTAAAATAAATTCTCAACATTTTCCATTTCTTAAAAACGATTTCAGTGAGTTTTAAATAATCGCCTGAAATTAAAATGGGAAGGTCAGTCGGAGGATTTATTTTTGTTGATTCCATTTAAAAAACCGTAGGCATTTACGAGGCTGTCAATCGGCCGTGAACCGAGTCTTAGATTAAGTCAGTTATGTTTTCTTTTGCAAGTGCACTTTAGCCAGACATGTAATCGCCTCGGGAAATGCACCCATTTCCGCGAATTGAAAAGAACAAATACATTTTTCAACGGCTTCTCTTTTCGTATTTCCTTTAATATGTCGCAGATTTTCTTCCCATTTCGAGTTGTAAAAACTTGTGGAACTCCAGTGGGTTTTAAAAAATCTCTGTAGGCCAACAGAGCAAGAGAAGGAAAGAAATGATAATATTGCAAATGTCATTTTCAGCGAAAAAGAAAAACCCCCACAAACCTTCGGCATTTCTCTCGAGTGATATATATTAGCGAAATTCAGTTGAAAGAAGTTTGGGGACGGCCACCAGAGATTCACTTTCCCCAACCCCTCGAGACATCTGTCAGTCAGCAATCCGCCATTAGGCAAACCCACTCTCTCTCTCTCTCTCTCTCTCTCTCTCGTGGGTGACTTAATTAAATTAAAAAGGAGACAGTGGTTCTGAATCGGATACCCATGTGGAGGAATATTTAAAAGCAATGCCGCTTTGCTTTGGTCGGGGTTGTTTCCCCCGTTTCCACCCTCGCATTCGGTTATGTCCTTCAGCGCTTTCACATCACGTCTTTGAATCTCCCTAAATCTATTGTAACTTTCAATTCTTTTTATTTGGGAACGTGTTTGCCCCCCCCGGGTGTTTTCCCAGAAAAGAGGAACAAAAGCACAATCAACGAGGCGAAAGATGGTGACAGATAAGATCGGGGGGGCGGGGGATGAAAGGGGAAAAAGGGTGCTTTCACCGATTGATTTTGCCTGCGTTAAAAATTAAGCAAATTTTTATTTTTGAAAATTTATTATCTGTCGGTACGAAACGAGCGGAATCGAAACAAAGTTAAAATGAAAATGCGGAGCAAAGGGTGGATTCCGTTGGACGTTTTTTAAAACATTCACTTGAATTTATATCTTCGAAATTCAAACTTTTAGCGGTTGTAAAAATTTAATGTAATTGAAGATACACCAAAGGAGATAAGCGGCAAATTAAGCAATCTGCCTTTTTACTTGTTTTAATAACAAATCCGACCTAAATACACGGCTGCTTATTTATTAAACACGACTGTGTTTGTAAACCCGCTGACAAATAGTTTATAAAAAAAAAAGATGGAGTCAACCCTTTGATCAAACATGTTCCTTCCCCCGCTCTTTAGCGATCAACTTGTTAATTTATTTATGTCGCACTTGTGAAAGCCCTTGAAAAACGAAAACTTCCTTAGAGATTTAAGTTGCAACTTCTGCTTTTTAATTATAATGCAAATTATTTAATTAAATCTGTTGCAGCAATGCCGCCGCTGTAATAACAGAACTATTTTTCGCGCTTACATAGCAATTTTCCGAAAGCAGACAACCGTTGTTCCCACCCCCGATCCAAAAGCTGTGGACACAAGTGTTAATACTTTTGAAAATAAGTTTTACCCTTCACCTGACTAATTCGCGTGTCCTGAGTCGAAGGGGTTTTTCCAAAAATCCTTTCGCTGACTCAAGTTAAGCAGCGGAGTTCCTTTATTACTTTCAAATGGCTAATAAGGTCGCCGATCCGATATTGATTTTTTTATTATATAAATAATGGATGTTTAAGAATGTCTGAAAAAGAGGAGAAAAAATGTTTAGGGTAATTTTCAAATGTTGTGACATTCAGAAAAAAAAATTTAGCTTTCTTTAAATTATCTTTTCTTTACGGGTCGCCGTGAATGCAAATTGCCACGGGGAAAAAAGGGTTATGAAAAGGCTGGAAAAAAAACCAAAAAAAGGTAGACAATTTTGGGTTTTCTTCGAGTTTTCGCATATATTTTTTTTTTGTGGGGGTTTTTAAAAATCCGTTAACAAATGTCGATGTTAAAATAAATAATGCTTGCGAATCAAAGAATGAACGCAAGAGAAATTGCAGAGTTAGGCATTTCGGACGGTTCATGCCATCTGAGTTCTGAATAAGAAAAAAAAAAAAGGCTGGGGCATTTCAACAAAAACAGGTTCGGTTACGTCACAGGCAGTGATGAAACACAGTTCGTATAGACGCGAAGTCTCAGTTTAAGTTTCCTGAGGAGTAAAAGCCGGAAAGGTTTCGTCAGGTTCAGTCAGTTATATCTCGAAATTCGTAAGTCTTGTCATTATCGATCAAATCACGCCATTGATTTTTGTTTTGGGTAATTTTAAAAAAAACCGATTCAGGATTTTTTTAAAATGAACTCTCGCCTTACTTCCCGTTGAAAAAAAAAAGAAATTCAAGATAAGCGCGACTTCGAATGAGTTAAATTGCTTAAATGAAAAACAGTAAATCAAGTTTAATTGGTTTTTTTCGGGATGCGGGGATATCTGCGCTTTCCCAACCGAGATCTCTCATTTCCTACTCCTCGGTTATTACACTCATTATTGTTTTTCCACCCTGTTAAGAGGTCTTCGAGTGAAGTTTCCCTCGAAAGGCGCACCTTTAAGTGAAAAGAAGAGGTTTACAAGGAGACGAACCTGGTCTTTTTGTACTTTTGCCGGGGGGGGGGGGGGGGGGAATAAAAAATAAGATGAAAATTCGGAAAAGTCACGTCAGAACTTTTTTTGTTTGTTTTGATCCCTATCCCTTCTCATTCTTAGAAGAATATATTTTTTATTAATACAAAAAAAAAGAAACATTTTACCGGAGCTTTTTAACTCAACCGCCATCTTTTCTCGCTTTCATAGGCAAATTAGAGATATAACGGTGAAGCTGTTGGGGGATTTTAACACCGACCATAAATAATTTTGAAGCCGGAAAAATTTGAAAAAGCCGCGAGGGAGAATTTTGCTGAATTCAGCCGGAGAACCGGGCATTCAAATTCTTCTTTTATCTTTTATCTTGAATTCGTCTGCTCGCCCACCACTGGAGAAAACTCATTTTGGAAGCTTTTCGAAGTGGAAAGGTTTTCCTGACCTAAAGAAACGCCACATTAATTGGCGGTTTAATAACGCTTCTTGGCTGAGCTTTTTAACCGGCTGCTTCGTTGAATCATGCCGCTTTTTTTTTTTTAATTCTTTAAAGGATTCAAAGGATTTTTGGCGGCATAATATTGCTCGAAAATTGGGACACCGCAGTTAGAATAGGTTTAGCGATCTCTAATACGTGGGGATATGGAAGCCGCGAGGTCTCCAAAAGCGATTCAACTGAGAATAATTAAGCGAAAGGAATTGATGGGATTTTCAAGAGACAAATGATATCGGGTAAAGGTTAAAGTTCGAAAGCCGCAATGCCGCGGGATTGACATTTTGTTTATTTCAGCCGGAGTCCTCTGTGAATTGGAGATATGAAATGCGGAGGTGAATGTGGCTTTGCTGCAAAAGAGCTTTATTTCAATATGGGGGGATAATTTGTCATAGTGACATTTCTTCAGCCATAATTTTCCCAAGCCTCGAAGGTAACTCTATCAATTATGAAAAGAAAAGGGAAAGAGATCATTAAATACTGTATATTTCTGGTTTTAAAGCACGCTGAGTGAGGCTTTGTTCTGTAAATTGCATTAGTTTTATTTTCTAACATTACTAAATGCCCCCCTTTTGACGTTCTCTTTGCGATGAGATATTTAAAATCCTCCCTCACTTAAAGCTCTCAACCTTAATAAAACCTTTCTTTCACTTTAGGCTGCCTTTATCAGATGAAAGTGTTTGGGGAAAATCAGAAGACAGAAATAAAGTTATGTTTGAGTCCATTAAAGATCACTTACCACATGTATATGCACAACTTACCACAGGTAACAAGTGTTATCTCTTTTTCCATCATTTTTCGTCGTGGGGTAGTCCTTGAGTTAGAATATAAATATATATACCATATAAATTATATACAAATACAACTATGCAATAGTTCTTGAACTATAATATGCAATTGTCAATATCAATTAAATATCAACCGCATACTGATCGTGTATTCAATACGGTTGGCCACACTGTCAAAGGAAAGTTCTACCAACCGGAGAGGCATATTGGCGAACCTGGAATCGTCTGCTCGGGGAGTCAGTTGTTAATGTTATCGTCTGCTAAGCACTGACTAGCACAGTCAGTTTTTATGATTTATGAGAAAAATTTCTGTCGTAATTATTTTATTTCCATTTCGACGGAGAAAATTTATTTTCGGGATTGCCCAAATAAAAATTATACAGAACTAACATTATTCATAGGGATAAGTCAGTTGGAAATGGTGGTTTTCTGTAAAAGGAAATCCTCCCTTTCCTTCATTTTGCTCTCCTGCGAAGAAGCAAAGCGAAGTTATTTTCTCGCGGATTCCGTTGTTGTTGTTTTAAGTGTTTTAATTAGTTAAAAGCGTATGTTTTCATGAAATAAATATTTTTCTTTTCACGTTTTTCTCCGCTTGAAATTGTCGAAAGTTTTCAACAGACATTTTCTCGGAGGTGGTTCGAGGAAGTGCCAAGAACGGTTAACAAAAGCGTTAAATTAGAAAAGTCACGTGTCTTATTCACCATGACCGTTCTGTTTATGAACGACTTTTTTTTCATTTAAAAAAGGTGATTCTCAGCGGGGCTTAATTAGGGGTGAATTTCATCTAGCAGAGTCCTCGCCGCAGTCTTTATGTTTATCTCGTTACAAATCATGAGTCTTTGGCTTCCCAAACAAACGGTCGTATCAAAATAAAATCCAGTAAATTTGAAAAAATAGTTATAACGATAATTGTTCTGATGTTAATTTAAAGAGGATTCTTTAACACCGTCTTTGATGAATGATTCCGGAGAAATCGAACCGGAGGCTCACTAAATTGAAAACTGCGAATGAGAAAACTCACTGCGGTTGCGTTTATATTCGATCAAAAGAAAACACGTCAGAGGAATTTGGGTAATCCCGTTAAAATTCCCCAGAAAGCGAGAATTGGGAAATGCCACCTCGGGGGCGGAGGCTTCAATCAAATGTCAAATCCTTCCGCGATTCCAAGTGAGATTCGCGGGGAATTCAGATTCAATTGAACCTGCCGCGAAAATCCATTTTGATGACGTCATTGGACAACACTAAACGCGACATCCCCAATACTGATCCAATGCTACCAGTGGCCACAGTATGAAGACTAACCAGATTCGTTTTTGTGCTCACGGGCTTTTCTCTTTAAGGGCGGGGCGAATCGGCGTGAGGGTTCTTAAAAAGTTTCCCCCCATCATTAGAATAAAATATGCATGTGAAATATTTAATCTGAGACTTGATAAGGTCCCGGATTTCAATATTTTTTATTCGTCTGGTATAATTGCGGTCCGGCTTATTTTCCTCACGCAAGTGAACGAGTGAGATTTGGGGGTGGGGGGGGGTTGTTTTTGCTCACTTATAGCTTGAAAGTAGTTGGTTCTCATTGTATAATATTAACACTGGTTACAATTCAGCCACCTATACAGTGAACCAGAGAATATAAATATTAATATTGAATGAGCATTTGAGTGAGAAAAGTATTTATTAGGGTTGTACAGGACGAAGCTTTTCTCTTTCGCTTTTCGGTTCTTTCAGAGGAAGAAATTCAATAAACCCAAGTTAATATATTTAACTTGGGAGACATCTCCGTCTTAATTCGGTAATATATGGGCCTATTAAATGGAAATTCTCGCCACCTTCTCGAAGATTTTCTAATCAAGTCTTTCTTTTCAACTTTAATTTAGTTTCCAACCCTTTCCCCACATCCAACCACTTCCCTCATAAGGTCTCCAGGATCTCCTTCGTGGAATCTTCGGAAGTTCTTTCGATTGCCGCCGCCCTCTCGAAATCCCGAAAATTCCTCTTCCAAAGACATAACTCCAGTTCCATTTGACCTTTCCTTTTTACAAGGATTTCCACCATTTTCGTTTTCCTCTTCTTTTCATTTTTAGAATTCTTCGACCCCCGCCTTCTCTGCCTCCCTCTTTCTCCATCTTTAACTTATTCGCTTCGCTGTCTTCTTATGTAAGTCAGACACGATAGGCATTTTCTCTCATTTATCTTCTTTGTACGTTTCATTAGTGATTTGTTTTGAGTTCTCTTACGTGACTCGAACCAGTCGACAGTTTCGTTTCGACCTTATTCGATTCACGTTACTTTAGGTGGAGAGGTTTTTTTGCTTTTGCTCGGGTTCATCATGATCTGTGAGGAATCACTTTTGATTTGCTGCGGGGGAACCTGTTTCATCCTCCGAGAGAATGGAAATACTAAATACAAATATCAAAGAAGATGCATTTGTCTCCACCGTTGGCCGTAATCAATGAAAACACATGCATAAGAAATAGTAGAATTGTAAAACCGTTACAATTCTACATGACAAACTACGAATCTCATTTAATTAACAATAAAAACAAAACATTAAAAATTATAAAAATGATTTTAAAATATTAAAAAAAAAAATGAGAAAAATTAAATTTAATAACTTTAGAAGAGTTCGGTGTAATCTGGTGATCTGTAAATTTACATTTTTTAGCGTAAAAACAAAAATAATTTTTTTTACATTCCACACAACAAAGAGGACGTAAAAAAATTAAAAATTAAAAAAAAAACTTTATATTTTTAATGTTATCAAGCTTTAGCTTTGTTAAGATTGGAAGAGGTGGTATCATTGAGCGAAAAAGTATTACACTTTTCATTTGTCGAACATGGAGCAGCAGTCATACTGTGACGTCAGGAATGGAGGGATTTTAACCTTATCTTTATTCTTATCTTCATTTTACATATTTTATCTTTATTGTTAATATCTGGAATAAAAGCCAAACTTATTAAAGGAGTTTAAGGCGAAAGAAAAAGGAGATTCGATTAGTAAAAGACGAATTCAAACTTCGATTTCCTCCTTTGGCAAACGAATGACTGAATAGAGAAAACGCGAGGAAAAATTATATTATTACCACAATTTTCCGATGTTTTATTAGTGGAGGAAAAAAAAAAGCTCAGTCTCCATTCCGAAAAGGACTTTCAAACAAAGAAGTGAAACGAGAATATTGGTTATCTGCCAAAAATTTTCTTCTCTCTCATCTCGTTTGACAAAAAGCAGAAGCTTTTCAACCACTGTATTGAAAAGAATGAGAAAATTGATGTTAGTCTTAAAGAGTGGGAAAGGAAACATGGCTTAGGAGAATGAGAAGCCCACCTCAATGAATTTCGACTCGATGAGTTGAGTTAATAAATATTCAACCGTGTTTTTCCGCGGGAAATTGGAGAGAGGGTGAAGGAAAGTGTGAAATTATATTCAGACTCGGAAACTGTATTAAATGAGTTCGATCAGAAATTGTGATTTTCCCCACAACACGAAAATGTGCTTGCTTTCAGGAGATCACTGCTGAAAAAATGTGAGCGTCGTAATTCAAAGTGAGACAGCCAATTTCGCTGAACTGTTGCTCAGGTCCGTTGTGTGCCACTCAGGTGGAAAAATTTATTCACTTCACTCAAGTGTTTCCTTGAGGAACTGCGGGAAAAGGGGGAGGGATGGAAATCACGCCTTTACACCGAAATCCATCCGCATGGCTGTTTCTTTTCGTTTCAACTCATGTTGCGTTCCTTAAAACTTTCCACGTAAATAATGATTAAAAAAGAAATTGAAGAAAGAGAGGAGCTCCTTTCGGAAGTGTTCCTTCCATCGAACGATAGTTGGTTTCGTTGATAATTTAGATGATTAATTTTTAATGAGTTGTGGACGTGACATGAGGTGAAGAAGCGTCGCGTCGCGGTCAGTCGATCAAATCGAGTCAGTGCGGTAAGTCGGAAAGCTTTTCAAGTGCTGAGATGGAAATCGCTTTGCAGAGGTACCGAATCGTTTTCCAACAGATTATGGGAATTGGCTTTGTTTTAAATGTTCCTTAAAAGATGAGTGAGCAAGATAATGCCGCGAAAAAAAGGAAAATATTTTTGCGTTCCGTAAAAACCTCAAATTGAGAATAAACCAATATTGTCTCGTAATATATAATCTATACTTCGTATATATATACACATGTATTTCCGTGTGTTCGTCGTCGTATTTTCGGTTAATTAATAATATGGGAACCCATTAAACTGCCAGAATTTAATTTATAAAATTTTTGGTTTATTTTTATAAATTGGTACAAGTGTATTGGGGGAAATGTGTAATTGGAGCCTAAATGCAGCCCAATTTCGCATTTTTTGCACTGTATGCTGCCATTTCTTTTGCTAACTGGCATTTTCTTTGCTTTCCCAAATCAGGACGCTGGAAATAGTCCCTACCAAGCGAAATCTTCACAGAAGTAGGAATCCCAGTGAGTGAGAATTTTACAAAGAAAATTTTTTCAGCGTATTTTGGGTCGAAAATCTCCACTCTGCCACTAGTTGAGTTTAGGGGCTTTTATGTCCTTCTTGTTGGTCCTACTCTTGTGGTACAGGCTTGACCAATCATGGTTGCTGAACTGTCGGCGTTCCAGATGACACCCAAAATTTGATTATTCACCCCAAATTCATTCTATTGAATGAACAGGGGCTTTTTTCACTGCACGAATTAATTTTCTTTCAAAGAAAAAAACCTGTATTGTGGGATTTTCTGTATAACGGAATCGGAGAAAATCAATTTGGCTCTGCTGTGACCATCAGAACCATAATTTGGGCTCCAAAGCGCATTTACATAACTGAGGACATACCTTTGAAAAATGGCGTTCTCTAAAGGCGAGTGAAAAGCCTGCCTCTTTGTAAAGAATGGTGTCCCAAAGGAAGCCAGCGAGCCGCCATGATAAAATTCGGATGTTTTCTAGTATAAACGACTCCGATAAGTGATAGGAATGCCTTTGTTTTCAAATCGGACAATTAGGGGCATTCCTAGACGGCTTTAAAGAAGAGATCCCCAAATGGGGATCATGGCTGGAAATGGGTTCAAAAAAGGTTTAGTGAAGAAAAGACAGTTTCCTATCGGTGTTGGAGCACTTTTTTCTGTCACTCTAACCGCGGACCGTGAGTGACTTTAGGAGAAATGAACCCTTTCGAGTCGGAATCGAAGTATCCGACACCGAAGAGGCAATAACGAAAAGAAAATCACTGCGCAGACGCGCCTTCCCTCGAACTTATGCAATGGGATCGGATTCGCGAGGAATAAAAGCCGAGGAGGAAGTGCTAACACTTTACGTCATATTTAAACTGTTAGCAAAACAATAATGACACGTCGACCTTGATTGAAACCCTTGTTGACATAACAGATGATGTTAAGTGAGAATCCATCTCCCCGTAGAAAATAATTTATCACGGAGAGTTAGTCGGTTTTGACTCTTCAAGAAGGTGGGGAAAAATTTTTCAGGTTTTTCACTGGATGTTGGGCATTTTGCATTTACAGTCACTGTCGCTGTTCAGGTTCGATAGAAAAGATTCCTGACGCTGAACAATCCCGTTCAGATCGGGAATGGTTCGCCCATTTTTGTGAGTAACGGTTGAAACTCCTAATGCGTTATTTATTTATTTTTTTCTGGAGAAAAATAAGTTTTTGGTGAAAACTCGTCCTCGGGGCTGGGGGAGGGAAAAGTTTAAGCTTTAGAAAGAAGCACAAAAAATGGGGAAATTAAGAATTCCTAGAATTGGTCCTTGGAGATTCAAAAGTTTGATGCGAAGATGATTTTAATTTTTTTTTATAATAAAGATACCTAAAATCATAATGAAGTTGGCCATTTTCGTTTTTTAATATTGGAAAACATATTAATTTCCGGTTCTCTCAGGCACTCCCGAAAAGTTTTCCTCCTCCGAAGAACCGTTTCTTCCACACCGATTTTTCCACTTAATTTAAAATTTCCAAACTGCTGTAATTGAGATTTCCCACCGGAGAATTTAGAAATAAAATTGAAAAAGTTTTTAAATCTCTGGCGCGAATATTATTTGCGAATGAATTTCCGGTTAATGGACTTTTATAACGAAACTACACCTCGGGTTTGTTTCATTAATATAATTAAACGGGAGGAAATAGTGGAAATAAGGCTCATCTTTTCCACCAACACTCACACGCTCTCCTCTCCCAGAACTCGGACCGCGGTTTCCTTCCTTAATTGTATTCTTCTTTTGGAATGTTTCCCCCCTCCCGAGAGAAGTGAAGCCTCTCGGTAAATTAAGAAAAAGGAGAGGTGATTTTTCCTGGCAAAAGCTGTTCGTTTCCTATGCTGTCTGCATACTAAATTTCATTCGAACGGTAAAGAGTAATCCAGGAAAGACTTCTCTGAACTGTCGGAGATGATCCGTTCCGACCGCAGCATTTTGGAATTTCGTCTTCGACCTGCTGAATTTTTCTCTCGCTGTTTATTTCGAGTTTTCCAATTTCTTTAAAGAACAGTAAAAAGACAGAGAATCCCACTCGGGCAAAAATGTATCTGATTTCTTAGCCGGCTCCGATCTCGGGGTGAAATTCTCCATGGGCACAATGTTGGCCGGCAAAGGCAGACATCTTCCAACATGTGCCAGCCAGATGGTTGACCTCTCCGCCAGGGTTGCCACACCCTTCGTGAGAGGACTACTGGTTTAATTGTTCGGAAGGGTGGTCGAGAAGAGACCGGGGGGCGGCTGCCTCAGAGACTAATTAACGAAGACATTCCCCCCGGCCGAGGTTTGCACGGACGTATTCTAAACATTTTTATGATTGACGACAATTTGGAGACGTCTAGGTAAAGTTTAAATTAACGTAGGGGTTAATTTTGACCCTGGGAGATTTGTGATTGAAAAAAAATGTTGTCGACTTCATTGCAGCAAAGAAGTGCACCACCACTCGACAGCACTTAAGTAACACAGCACCGGAATTGTGGTTATGTTACGCCGAGAAAAGTAGAGATTCAGTTCACGTATGGATTCGAAATTCATCCGTTTTTATTGCAGTGAACTGTTAATTAAAAAAAGGGCTAATCTTTTTCCCCGTAAAAAGTTACATTAGTATTTATTTAAAAAAATGTAACTTATAAATAAATAGAGTTAAGATTTAAGTGTGAGTTTTCACAAGACGTTTCTTCACAGCGGAAGACTGAAGGCAGTTTAAAATTTGTTTTTGAGCGGGGAAAAAACCAAATAAAGGACAAAAAATAAACCCGTCATTTTCTCTTTTTTTGATTAAGAATTATAAAGGGTCAAATAAATGTTAAAATATTTGAATCCAGAATTAGAAATGTCTACACTTAATAATTTATTAGGGCTCGGTTTGCATTATAATTCCGTTATTTTAATTAAAAGGAAACAATAAAATCGGTGATTTCAGATCCGTGCAGACGTTTCCCCATATAATCTAAACTTCAATATTCTTTGGTCTTGAGATGGCGTAAAATAACTCCTTTGAAGTTAGTCAGAGACTCATTTTGGTCTTTTTCGTTATATTTCTGAAAAATGAAAAAAAAAAATGTAAAATCATAAAATTGGAGATTTCAAGTGGCCGAGATGTAAATATTGCTCACATTATTAAAGACAATGGTGGGGATGAAAGTGATTTTATGTTCAAATTTAAGGGTCCTGTCCCCGTTCATTATTTGAAGTTTGTTTCCTTCGTCGCTTTTTGCGCATTTTTCCACGCCATTGTAGCTGTATCCCAACTTTTTGGCGCACTAAAAGAAATAAATGGTAACGGTTTTCTTGTACGTATGACCGCACATGGAATTCAGGACATAAAATGTGCACTATTTACTCTTTTCCCGGCGGTGGGTGGGTCCTTTTGCGACATGCAGCAGGAAACGAATGCCACTTGTCTGTAGTTGTCAGGATGCCTTTTCATGAAGCAGGCGTCCAGAACGTTCCCCAAGCACTCGCGTGGTCCATGCTGACAAGTAATGTTAAAGGGGTCTTTGCTGATGATCTACAAACAGAAGCCGCGTAAGTGATGGAGCCATTATGATTAATGGATCGGGTTTGGAAGCGCATTTACGTTGGCTTTGCCAAACGGGACCAGTTCGATGTGAACTTTTTTGCGGATGCTCGGATCCTTAAAGGTCGGCCAAACTTGTTTTTTGAACAAATCCATGCAGTCGCTGCAGAGGGTTTCGTAAAAAATGGTGACATTGAGTTGGTACGCGCTGATCTAAAATTAAACAGTAATCATTTTGTGGTTGCAGTCAAATCCCAATAGTAGAACTTATTATATAAATACCTCGGAGACAGCGACAAAGAAGACGAAAAGACCCAACAAAGCTTTCATTTTTTCACTTTCGACACGCAATAAAACGAAAAACTAAACGAAATCACTTCAATGTCTTCCTTTATATACTGCAAAAGATATGTCTAATTTGAATTATCGGTCGAAGTTTACAGCCGAAGTATATGGGAATTGTTTTCACTTATCTGATGAATTTTCAGGAGGACCGATAATAACCGCTCAGTTTTCGATGCTCAGAAAAAGTGCGATAAGCCGGAAAACATCT
Organism: Brueelia nebulosa; assembly: GCA_028293925.1. Taxonomy (NCBI): domain Eukaryota; kingdom Metazoa; phylum Arthropoda; class Insecta; order Psocodea; family Philopteridae; genus Brueelia; species Brueelia nebulosa. Next base: position 908,811 of record JAQIBA010000017.1, on the reverse strand, counting down.
GACCCTATCTCGTCTGAGGGGTTTTTCCCTATTAAAAAAAAAAAAAAAAGAAAAAAAGATTCTCATTCATTACATGAATTTGTAAAGCTCCGAAAGACTATATTCATCCGAATAAATCGATAGTTAATATTTTCTCCAAACTATCTCATATGGGTGAACCGTCCGGAAATTCCCTTACTGCTAAAATAAATGTGAAAATCAGTTGTTAAATTTATAGTGGACACAATTCTTATTTATCCTAACATTTATTGGTTGTAAATTCACGTCAATTTGTCGCGATCATTGTCACATATATTCATTATCTTATCTTTACTACATTGGTCCGTTTTATTGAGACTTCCGTTTAAGGTTTCAGGCAGTTTTTATATTCTGCATACTGGAACACCTCTGTAAGGACTGAGGAATGTACCTCTATAAGGAGCCTTGGAAAAAAATCCAACAAAAGAATAAAATACTCTGTGTCGAAATTAACTCCAACACTCACTTTCGGAGTTGGTACTCTCATTTTTTCCTTTTCAGTCTTTCGCTTTCTTCGCCTTTCCTTGAATTTCCTGATAATGATGTGGTTGGTGTCATTGATAATTTAGACGATCAATTATTAATGATATCTGGAATTGGCGTCTGACGTCAGGTCAGTCGATGAAATCGAGTCAGTAAGGCGGTAAGTCGGAATCCGCAAAGGTTTTTAAGTGCTGAGATGAAAATCGCTTTGCATAGGCACCGAATCGTTTCCCAATTTCTCTCTGTGGGAATTCGGACTGAAGCAGCGCCAGCGAAAGTACAGACGCGGTTTAAATAATAAGTCTCACCCCCGGGGATGGACACCCCAAAGCCGGACACTGTGACGGTTCACTAACATACTTTCCAAATATTTTCCAAAAGAGTTCCCAGAATTCAGAATTATTTTCGCTTATTTTAGTATACAAAAAAAAAAAAGAGAAATCTTTATCAATAAGTTAATCCTTTTAATCGAAGACTTATGGTCTTTCTAACGGGATCAGTGTTTTTTTTTTTTCGGTTTTCCCACGACTCAGTTTCCACTTAATTGTGTGAATTGATGTGAACACGAATGAAAAAAGAAGAACTGCAATTGAAACTTTAGGTTTTAAGGAGGTTGAATGGAAAATTTTCAATTTTTGGAGAAACTTTTCCGAAAGCTAAGGACAGAGCGAAGTGACCGTTTGCCGAGGTAAAGGAACCGTTTTATAATAAAAAAGTCGGAAACTTTAGCACATAATAGAATGAAATGTTCAATATTAAGGTTTCGCCATAATAGGGGTGTACAATCAAAAAATTAATAGATTAGGTTAAAGTTAATGTGGTTGGATTAAGTAAATTGAATTCTGTGAATTGTTTGTATTGCAATTTTGTATGTTATTTATTGCAACGCCCGAAAAGGGTATACAATTTTAAAATAAAATAAATAAATACAAAAAATTTAAAATTGAATCTTAATGATTTATTACATGAGCTTAAAGAAAGATGAGAAATATTTTTATCTACGATTAATTCCATTTAAAGACAACTCGAAATTGATGGGCGAAAGGAAATGATAGGAGATTAGAAATAAAATTTTGTTTTTTAATAAATCCATAGAGACATCGTGGAAAACGGGGATTTGGGAGCGGTCAAGAAAGGGCAAAAAACTCACCCCGAAAGAGAGGGTGGCAGTTGGAAAATTGTTTAAAACTTCCCTCCGGAACGTGGATTTGACAAAAATTTTCTTTTAAAATTAAAAAAGTTTGGCTTGAGCAAAACTTTTCGCTGGATTTTTTCCGGATTCGTTACCGGCAACCCTTTTATTTTTTTTATTAAGATTTTCTTTTAAAAAAGAAACCGCTTCTTCCCTCGGCCGTCAGCATTCCGTGCGCGGTTGCCGCGGGACTGTGACCCCGACGATGACCCTCCTTAGGCGAGCTTTTAACGTAATTGCCGTTGCCTTGATTGCGCGAGAAATTGCTGACGGATGACGAAATTACAGCGAAGCAGGAAGAAATCGTTCAAAAGCAATAAGCCGAGGGGAGGCAGTATTATTCTTTGCTCTTATGGGGAAAACAGGGAAAATAAAAAAGCTTTGGAAATGGAAAATGACAGCTTTCACTGAAATATTATGCGATTTTCGCGGAAGGCGTCGTCTTTAGAATACAAAAACTGACAGTGCCCGACTTCGTCAGCATTGTTTGCTACAATTCAGATTTCTTTCTGTGCCCATCGAACAAAAGCACCCCAAAGGTTTTGATTTCCATTGTCTGGATTTGTCCCGCGCCGTTTCCCGGTTTTCTTCGGTGGTTGGGTTCACGGCAGCTCAGAACACTTTGTCGAATTTTCCATTCTCAGTAAACTTTTACGAAAAGACTTTTCCGAAGATTAGGGTGGATAACAACCCAAGCGAAAGGTGGTTTTCCATTAATCATTTCGATTACAAAACAAACTACGAACTGCTGTGTATCTCGTAGAGCTAATTGAAATCTTCTCTTCTCCACCGAATGGGGAGAGGAATTGGGGAAGATTTGGATAGGGAAACAAAGAAAATACGGGAGGAATGAGGGGTTGAAAAAAAGTCGGGTTTTCAATAATCGAGTAATATCGCTCGCACAATGCGTTTTTCAATGCAAATTGGATAAAAGGGAAATATATGCAGTTTATGTAATTATCATTTCGTTAATTAACTCAATTATTTGTTGTCTCCTTTTTGTGTAATTCTTCGGGAGAGATGCGATGGCGCAAAAAAAAAAGGTGGAATTTAACTTACGCTGAACAGTTGGTTATTTTTTCCGAAGTGAGGCTGAGAGATTTGAATATAAATATTAAGAATGATAATTAAAAAGAAATTCTCAGCAACCTGCAATTAGAGTTGTATTCGCATTAGGCTCTCCGATAAAATCAGCAAAAAATCATTAATCGGGAATTTATAAATTTGGATGAATTCTGAATTAATGAGATCTGGGTATGAATTATAAAAAATTTCGGACTGTTAGAATGGCACCGATGAATTGAGGTCATCAATTTAGAATTCATTTCCTTCAATGGCAGTCCAAATGGCAATCGAATTGTCGTATTGGCTCAGGCAAAAGACGGCATTTTCTGCCCCCCCCCCAGGATTTCCCCTAGGCGTCACCCCGTCAGGAAACTCGCGGGGGGGCCGGGAAAGCCTACAGAAGGGTTTTCGAGACTTGTTTGTGAAACCCTTAAAGCCTCCGACAGGAAATCTAATTATGTCGGGCGTGAATGGGTTATTAAATGTCTCGCTCATGTTTCTCGCAGTAAACGGTTTTCATTTTGGGGATGTGAATGGCGTTGAAAATCCGCCGAGGAAACGGAAAGTCCCGAACCTAATTCCAACTCAAATTGAATGGGAGCGCGTTCATCCCGAAACTCCCAGAAAAAATGCTTCCACGCACGAATTGGCGGAGTTTAATTTGAAAGGTGTTTGACTGCTCTCACATGGATGAAAAGACATTTTGGAAAGTATTTCGAGGGACGGAGGTGAAGGGGCAGCGGGTTATTGTGTACGTTGAAAAAATTGTCGACTTCCAGAAAATCCTCAGAAATTTGTTTTGAATAATGACGAAAGCCACAAAAAGCTTTATTTCAACTGTTTGGGGGTTGCAATTTAAATTTCGGCAGAATGCTAATTACAATGCACGCAGTGTATATGTGCGAAAATTGTTCAGAGAGACACACTGAAATTCTGCCACCAAAGGGATAATTACGCACATTGATTATTTCCCGATTTTAGTTTCGTTAAGAAATAAATAACCTCGAAAGAAATAATTTCAGAAGTTGTGCTTTTTAGTTCCCCTCCCAAGAAATTATGGTGTGCAACACTGGATGTTAACGGCTCTCCCCTTGTTCTGTCGTTTTCCTTATAACCAAAGCCCCGGTCTGTTGTTTTAAGGGGTGGAATACCGGGAACGCAGTGGGATTCTCCCGTAAAACTCGCCCTCAACGCTGCGGAATCCCATAATTCAAAAATATTTGCCCGGAGCTTTAACCGCAGAATCGGGAGCTTTTATTTTTTCCTAAAAGCCTCGCGCTTTAAACGCGAATCTAAATTAAATTTTTAACAGGAAACCGTCTTCACCCCCCGAGAACATTATTTTTTAGAATTACAAAAAGGGATTAAAATTAAAACCACAAAGGAGGGTATAACATTGATAAAATCGGCATTTAAAAAACCTTGCGCCTTTTGTCTTCTGTTTATCCCGCCATTCCCTTTCAGGAATTAATTATTCCTCGAAAGGTTGGCAATAATTGGCAATAATTATTCTGGGAATTTCGTGAGCTTTCCCAATTCCAATGAGAAGCAGTAGACATTAGAGCGTGGCGTGCAGACTTTTCCGGAAATACTTTTTCATTCGGTCATTTCAGTGAGGTCTTAATGGGTGTCCTTATGTTTTTGAATTTTTATTTCGGTTATTAACATTCATCACTTTCCCAAGTTTCCACCGATGGTTTCAAAACCGTGGAAAAGTCAAACGCAACATTGAAAAGCTTATAAAATTTGGAGGGAGGGTTCCGAAAGCCTCAATTTATTGATTTCCCGCCTTCAATTTTATTTAATTGTGTAATTGGGGAAATTTTTCTCTCTCGAAAAGAAGAAAAGAAGAATGCAGACGGGAACGGAAGCGGAAAGAGAAGGGCCAAACGAAAGTCGTAAATCAAACGTGAGGCAGCAAAAGAGAAAGAGAGGGAAAGATGGGAAAGCAAAAAAAAAAATTGGCAGCTGATCAAATTTGTGCTCTTCAGCTAATAGAAATGGGGGCGTTACCTTTATATTTCTGTTTTACTATTTTTTCACGGGCTGGAAGGAAGGGGTGGATGAGGGCTCTACATTATAAATTGGAAACCGTAACAGATGGAGCGGTTTTTGGGTTTTTCTTTTCGATTTTCGACACTGCAAACCTTTACCCTGCGATGCGTTATCATTTTGAGTTTAAGGGTAGTATATTTCCCGTAGTGCGGCAAAGGGTGGGTGTCAACCCTGAAGATAGGCAAAACAAACAGTTGAAATCCTCAAAAACTGATTCGAATCGATCGATAACGAGGTTAACACCAACTTGGGCTAATTGCTGAGTCAGAACTTTTTTCACTAATTAAGTTATCTCAGAGACGGAGCGATGATCGCGTTGTTTCACAACGTCAGTGACTCATATTCACGCTTTGGGATTTGTTAAATCCCGTCCAATGCGAGTATACGGGTTTGGAAATTTCGTTTTCACCTCACCGGGGGGGGGGTTGATTGACGTCGGGGTTGGAGGTAACTTAAAACGACGAAGGCTCGCCAAAGCACTGCTGAAAAATTAGTCCGAGAAAAATTTGAACAAGTTAGATCCGGGCACTCTTGGCAACGACTGTTAAAAGTTTCGTCCCGAACAGTGAGAGGGTGAGCAAGAACCCTTTCCACCCCTCTTCGTCTTTTGCACAAGTCCATGAGTTTTGGGTCGCTTCTGAAAAAAGCTCACCGATGCAGACTTCAATGGAGAGTTTTAATGAAAGGCCCCGAGAAATTCCTTCCTTTTTGATGACGGCCTTCGTTGGAGAGATTCAACCCCGAGATGCAGGATCATCCCCAGGAAATTAACTCCCTCGCCTTTTTCCACAGCGAAAATCTCAGACTGAGCAGGACCTTCGGTTTCAGGAAGGCAATTTCCCGAGGTCTTTCGATGAAAATTAGGATTTTTCACCCCTTTGATCTTCGCCTTTTCCTTCCCAAGCTTCGTCGCTGATGGCCCCTTTCGGGACGGAAACGGGGGATGAAAGAGCAAGAGATTTTCCTAAGAGAGGCGACAAATTCCGGTCCTGTCCACGCTCCAATTCGCTCCCCGGCCTTTTTTTTTTCTTAAAATCAAGTTTTTGTATAACACCGGAATTTTAATAAGGCAGCTAATTAAAACGGGAAAAGGGCGAATATCGCATGAATAATTAGGGAAAAGAGAAGATGATAAAGAAGAAGAGCGAAGAAAAAGGACAGGGGACCTCCGAGTTAAGGCCAATAAGGCTCCCTCAATCAATGCCCCGCCGGTGGCGTGGGGTGGGGGATGTGACATCCGGAAAGTGAATTGAAAAACCCTTTCGAAAATAATTAATGTCAGCCGGGAATAAACAGAAGTCAGGTCAAAAGTTATTTTCATTTTGAATGTTTAAAATTCTGCGTTGAAAATGCCGAATGGAGAGGGAAAAGGATTCAATGGAGAAAGCTTTTCCTGGGCATTTTCCATTGGGAGGGGGAGAGAAACTTTTTTTCTTTCATTATATAAAAGTCCAAAGTAATGAGGAGTAAAATATTGGAAAAGCAAGAAGGAAAAAGTTTGAGTTTTTTTGTGTATTTTATTTAAAGAAAATTATCAAGAGGAAAAGAGGGGGAAAAATTTTAATGGACGCTTTTGCATTTTTATAAAGAAATCAATGTAAAACAGAGGCGATGGCTTCTCCAATGCTGACGGAGCTTTTACCGAAGAGGAAAGCTCCAGGGAAAATATTTTAAGTAGCGCTTAAAAATATTTTGACAATACAAAATTTAATAGTTTATTTAATTATTTTACTGTAAGATTAAATTATGTATTATTTAGTTATCAATACTATTAATAATATAAAAAACATAACATTCTTTTTAGTCTTCTGCTTTTACTGTAATACTCTTACTTAGTTTTATTATTATTATAAAATCTTTGTTTCTTCTGTTATTTAATTATTAATTAAATTAAATAATAAATAATAAAATAAAATAAACAAAATTTATGAATAATATAAAAAATTAAATTAAATAATTAATAATTAATTGAAAACTTAATTAACTTAATAAATATTATAACTGTTGTAAAGCATTGTAATGAAATTTCACTTTATAAGTAACTCTTACGGGTGGAAAACGATAAATTTTGTATTGTCAAAATACTTTTGAGCGCTACTGTATATTTAACAACAATATTTTTACAGTCAATTTTTAATAGGAACATTTCCAATGTAATATTATATTTTTATTGTTATATTATTTTTGATTATATTTATTTATTATTATTATTTTTATGTATTATTTATTATTATATACTATTATATTTTATTATATTTATTTATTATTATTATTTTTATATATTATTTATTAATATTACATATATTATATTATTAATTATTATATTTTGTTATATTTATTTTTATTATTATAAAAACGGGTTATAATATTTTTATTTTTTGTATTTTCACTCAGAAAATATATTCTTAAATTATGTTGACATTTTTGAAAACTTTTTCAGACTAACTCGCTCGGTTGGCATCGCTGATCCCCTGTAGTCAGACCCAACGGTGACATTAAAAGTGGATAAATTTTTTTTTATAGGGTGAAAAATCGAGGATGGACTCAACTAGGAAGTTGTGGTTGTTGATACTCCTCTGTGTCTGCGTCCTCATAGTCCAATATCATGTCTCGACAACCTGGAGCACAGCAGGGATGGGCGGCCCCGCCTACACCCCCACCAGCACAGAGGAACTCGTCCAGGCTGCGGTGTCCAGACTGCAGCTGGACAAGGCCGTCGCCAACGCCATCGGTAATCGGTTTCCCCTCGGAATTCTTTGACAATCCTCCGCTGATTGGGCCAGTCAAGTTAAAAGTTCAATAACCCTTTCCTAAATTTGATTTTGATTGTCGTTTCGTTCATTATTCACTGAGTTAATCAGTCAAATAATGGAATTTTCACCCTTCCTTTTTTATTTCTCTCATCCCCCCCCTCGTTCGTCCCGGAGAAATTCGCCCTAGTAAAATATTAAACCCCCGTTTTGGAGAAAGTTAAAATTTACTTGAAGAATTCTAAATTATAATAAGGGAAAAAATTTAAAGAGTTTAAAGAGTCACCGATTTTATTTATTTTTCGTTGGTTAAATTCTTTTTAAATTTGTTTGCTTTCCCCGATTGTGAAATTTGTGTTCTCACCCAGGGAAGCGCTACATCCGGGAGGTAGCGCTGCAGCTGGGAAGGAATTTGCTCTCGTCAAAAGCCTGTGATCTGCCCCAAGTCTCGTTCCCACCCCTGCCGGAGCCTCCCCTGTACCTCGTCACGCCCACCTACAGAAGGCCCGAGCAACTCGCCGAGCTCACCAGGATGGCGCAGACCCTCATGCACGTTCGCAACCTCGTCTGGCTGGTCATAGAGGACGCCACGACCGCCACCCCCTTTGGTCACCCAATTTGCTCGAGAAATCGGGCATCGACTACCACCATTTGCTGGGTAAGCGTTATCAGAATCACTCGGGAACTCAGTCACGTTCGGACAAGAAAGACGTTCGGCTTTGTTTCAGCTCCGATGCCGGAGAGGTTCAAAAGCAAAAAAGTGAAGCCCAGGGGGGTGTCAAACAGGAACAGGGGGTTGGAATGGATCCGAGCGAACGCCACAAAAGGCGTTCTCTACTTCGCAGACGACGACAACACTTACGATATTGCTCTTTTTCAAGAGGTGAGTTGTCCGCTTTTCATTTCCAATGAAATCGCCATATTAATGCATGCAAATGAAATTGATTTCCGTGATTGATTGCTGTGAAAGCGTTGTCTGTCGGGGGGTGAAAGCATCCCCCGGAATGGCAGCACTTCTCCAATTCTCCTTCCTTCGAGAAGGGAATGCATAACCGAAATAACTTTAAACGCGAACGGAAAAGTTAATTCAATGAGTTTTCTCCCCGGCAGTTCCAAAGCACACGTTCGTGTCTTCCCACCCTCCAGTCGGATTCCCCGGGGATCGGAACCCCATCGGAGCTTTCACTTCGAAAGGAATTCTCGAGGAAAGCCCGATGCACCCCAAACCGAAGTGTAATTCTCTCGTGCGATTCCAGATCAGAACGACGAAGAAAGTTTCCATGTTTCCGGTCGGGCTCTGCACCGAAATTCGGGGGGGTGAGCACCCCCGTCGTCAGGGAACGGGACCTTCGCCCGGTTTCTACGACGGATGGCTGGGCGGCAGGAAGTTTCCGTGTGGACATGGCCGGTTTCGCCGTGAACGTGGAGTTTTTATTCAAGGTGAGCAGCGCCGAAGAGGGTGGAAGGGCAGTTCAGTGGCGGAAACTGACTCGTTTGTTTTTTTTTCTTTTTTTCAGAGACCAAACGCAACAATGCCTTATAAGCCCGGATTCGAGGAGGATGGTTTTCTGAGGAGTTTGTCGCCTTTCGAGCCCAAAAGAAATGGAACTCAAAGCCGAGAATTGCACGAAGGTAAATGGGAATCGGGGGGGAAATGAGGCTAATTAATGATTCGTGGTAAATACAGCCAGAAAACTTATCAGTAATTAAACGTCCGTCACGTGAAACTATTATCAAACGATGCCGCTCTCATTTCAATTAATCGCATCGAGAGGAAAAATTTTTGCTGACTGCGGACAAAGGAAAGGCGGTTGCGTGGCGGTCATATATACTCAAAGGCCGTCATTTGAAATTAACTTCCGTTTAGATTCTAGTGTGGCACACGCAGACCAAAAAGAACGGGCCGTCAACGAAAGTCGATCTGGACAAGTACGGAAACACCAACATACTCAAACTGAAGGAAATCCTCGTTTAGCATTGGCCGGCATTCGCCTTTTGCGAGCTCAACCGGCGACGTGGCAGCAGAATCGGAGGAAAATATCTCAGCGAACAGGAAAAAACTCCAACGGAAGACTCACCGGGGGGGGGGGGGGGGGGGGGGAACGAAAAGGAATTATTAGCCGACATTTGTCTTTTGTCCTCCGGGCGCTCATTAGTCCCGAAAGCATTGTCTTTTTCATTAGCGCTAAGTTTATTTTGGAGTTTCTAATCACTTTTTGAGAGACCCCGAGGATGAATGGATTGGGCAGTGCCGTCGTTTGAAACCATAAAGATCTGTCGCT
>JAQIBA010000017.1:736714-898866 GCA_028293925.1 Brueelia nebulosa | reverse complement strand
AAAAATATTTCTCAAACACAAACATAAAAAACAGTAACTTTTTTTTTTATAATTTCTTCCTTTTCTCGGTAGAATTTTTTCTGGAGATACACTCTTAACGCATTCTTATATTGTCTTATTTTTGTTATTTTTAATAATTCCGGTGGTAATATTTTGTATAAATGAGGTGTAATTCCAGATAATTATTGTGTGAACAATTTGACCAAGTTTCAGGTTTTGTGTTGTATGTCTAATTTGAGTGGAGTAATTTGCTGTGGAAGGGGAAAGGAAAAATTTACTTCCGAAACAAATGACAATTCAGATAAATAGAGTCCATTTTTGTTTACAATATATCGAAAGCGGGCGATGGATGTGGAAATCGTAGATTTGTTAAACAGATTAATCAAGCAAGGGGTGAGACTTTACGAAGAGTTCAGGATAGCCCAGGAGGACTGCGGCTACATCTACTGCGGACGTTTAGTCAAGCTCCTGCACCTGGTCGTGCCCATCCTCATCGCAGTCCTTATTTACCAGTACATAAAATACCTGCTCATCTGCAACGCGCACCGCTACGAAGACTTCGTCAGAAAGAGGTACGGCCACATGAAGAGAGTGACTAAACAGTTGAAGCACCTCACTAAGCGCTACGGGAGTTATTACTTTTGTTATATGCCTCTGAATCACGGGACGGCCTTGCCCAGGACTCACTCGCTCTTTACAGCGATAAAAGAAGTCTTGATAAATTCAAATAGACCAGGTAGGACATTGTCAGGTTCTCGGCTTCTTCATTAGACGGCCCGGATCAACAGAACAGACACAGGTATGGACTCGCCGTTCCACCACCACCGACTAATCATCACCCCAGTCTGAAATTATTGCTTCCAGCCACTCGCACCCAGCGGACGAACCTGCTCTTGGACCTCATTGGGGCGGACCACGGCGACGGGGGCGGACAGCTCATGCACATGGACGTCGTGGAAGGAGACCTGTTTGACGACCCCCTCAACCATTCCGATCCCCTGTCCGAATTCAACCTCGAGATCATGAAATGCAGCAGAGAACTCATCATTCAAGGGGTTAAAGACTTTGACGTGATGTCTTCCCTATATCGCGTTATGGAAACCATCGTGGACGACGCGGATAACTGAAAGGAGGACAAAGTTGAAATTTGACTCTCTTCTAACCTCCCACTTTGTCGTCTGGACCAGTTTGACATTTTTAGAACTGGACCGCTGAATAATTTGGTCTGCCTTTTCTCTAATAGATTTATCATTTGTTTATATAATGAATGTGATACAATGGCGAGTTTTGGCTCGTTTCCTTTTTTCGGTTGTTTGTCCTTCAAAAGGAAATAGTTTATAGAATTAGACGTTACGATATATTATTAATTTAATGAAGTGAAATAGACAAATCTATTCATCAGCGATGATTCCTTTGGCTTTGAGTTTTCGGAGAACGACTTGTTTGAAGTTTTTGCTGGAGTCGTCATTGTCTTGTTTGTCAAATTTCTGAAAAATTAAGATGAGATAACCGATTGACATTGGTCGTCAAACTGATTATGAAAAATATACTTACATTATCGTACACAACGGTGGGGACACCAGGAATCTTTGGTTGGAAGCCCTTGGTTCTCTTTCCGTTCTTTATTTGAAGTTGGTTTCCTTCGGTAGTCTTTGCGCACTTTTCGACACCTTCGTAGCTGTATCCCAATTTTTTGGCGCACTATTATAATATAATAAAAACGTGAGTTATTGCAATTTAGATCACTAATAGGAGATATTATGATGTATTTACTTGTCTTCCGGCGTTTGGTGGATATCTTTGAGACATACAGCAGGAAACAAATGCTATTTGTTTGTAGTTGTCAGGATGCCTTTTCATGAAGCAGGCGTGAATAACATTTCCCAAGCATTCGGGAGGTCCGTGTTGGCAAGAGATTGTAAAGGGATTTTCGGTGAACTACAAGCAGAAGTTGTAATATAAGTGATGGCGTCCACGGGACTAAAATCGGATTCGAGAACTTACGTTTGCATTACCGAAGGGAACCATTTCGAGGTAAACATTTTTGCGGATTTGAGGGTCCTTAAAGGCGGGCCAAATTTGGTTTTTGAAGATTCTCAAACAATATGGGCAGAGGGTTTCGTAAAAAATGGTGACATTGAGTTGGTACGCGCTGATCTAAAATTAAACAGTAATCATTTTGTGGTTGCAGTCAAATCCCAATATTGTAGAACTTGTTATATAAATACCTCGGAGACAGCGACAAAGAAGACGAGAAGACCCAACAAAGCTTTCATTTTTTCACTTTCGACACGCAATAAAACGAAAAACTAAACGAAATCACTTACATCGACGTCTTCCTTTATATACTGCAAAAGATATGTCTAATTTGACTTATCAGTGTTGAAGTGCAATTGTTTTTTTTTTTTTTTAATTGTTGAAGGAGTTGTTTTTAATTATGAAATTTATCTGATGAATTTTCAGGTGAATCGATAATAAGCGCTCAGTTTTCGATGGCTAAAAACACTATGATAAGGCAGAAAACGCCTTTCTGAGGAGTTTTTTCTTAAAAAAAAAAAAAAAAAAAACAATAATAATTCCCATTTTTTTTTCATTGATTTGTAAAGGTTTTTAATTAATCTGAATAAACCTTCACCGCTAAAATGTGGATGTGAAAATCAGTTGTTAAATTTGTAGTGGACACAATTGTTATTCATCCTAACATTTATTGATTGTAAATTCATTCCAGATTTGTTTTCATTATAAATGTCATATTAATAATCTTATCTCGTCATACGGATGTGTGTAATTGAGATTCCACTTCTTATTATAATGATTTAAAGCTCATCATTTTTTAATTTTTTCCGTATATTTTGCCAAGAATAAGCAGGGCGAAATTTGTATGCGCATACATTTGTATTTTATTGCTTTTCCGGTTGTAGTCGGAATCGCCTCCTATTTTAGGTGTTTCCCCAACCGGAAACGGAATTTATTATTCTCTGTTTTATGATCTCAGCTAAGAGAAACCTTTGTTTTGGTTTTCCAAATGTTATGTTATTCAGGCGGCCGTGTTGAAAATTTACTTATAAATTACATTTGAGTGTTTGGTTTTAATTTAAATTTAGATTAATGAGTCCTGATGCAATTAATTTTTTGAATTTTTGTCAATAACCCGCTTTTGAAGATGTTGTATACCAGAAAAAAAAAAGGATAAAATTAGGTTGAGGAGTCACGAAATTAAAAAGCATTGTATCCGGGTGAAAGATTAAAATGCGAATGAGTTGTATTCACCGGTTCACTACAATTTTACAACAGGTTTTAGAGTTACACGTCACGAAGGCATCCTAATCATTATCAGGCGTAAACACTAATTAAGTTAATATAATGTTATAATATTCATTATAATTTATCATTGTTTTTTAATAATAATTTTTACTTAATTATTTTTTGTTAATTTATTTAACGATATTTACTGATAATTTACAAATGTAGTCGCTAAAGAGATGCACTAAAACGGTGTTTAATTCATAACTTTGTAGTGAATTTAATTTAAATTTTCGTATTATAAGAAATAATTCGACCTCGAGATTATGAAATGCAGCAGAGAACTCATCATTTAATGACTTTGACGTGATGTCTTCCCTATATCGCGGATAACTGAAAGGAGGACAAAGTTGAAATTTGACTCTCTTCTAAGCTCCCAATTTGTCGTCTGGACCAGTTTGAGATTTTTAGAACTGGACCGCTGAATAATTTGGTCTGCCTTTTCTCTAATAAGATTTATCATTTGTTTATATAATGAATGTGATACAATGGCGAGTTTTGGCTCGTTTTCTTTGTTCGGTTGTTTGTCTTTCAAAAGGAAATAGTGGTTATAGAATTAGACGTTACGATATATTCTTAATTTAATGAAGTGAAACAGACAAATCTATTCATCAGCGATGATTCCTTTGGCTCTGAGTTTTCGGAGAACGACTTGTTTGAAGTTTTTGCTGGAGTCGTCATTGTCTTTTTTGTTAAATTTCTGAAAAGTTAAGATTAGAAAATATGAGATAACCGATTAACATTGGTCGTCAAACAGATTATGTAAAATATACTTACATTATCGAACACAACCGTGGGAACACCATGAACCCTTACGGGGAATTGAGCGGTTCTCTTTCCGTTTCTAATTTGAAGTTGGTTTCCTTCGTTACTCTTTGCGCACTTTTCGACACCTTCGTAGCTGTATCCCAATTTCTGGGCGCACTATTATAATATAATAAAAACGTGAGTTATTGCAATTTAGATCACTAATAGGAGATATTATGGTGTATTTACTTGTCTTCCGGCGTTTGGTGGATATCTTTGAGACATACAGCAGGAAACAAATGCTACTTGTTTGAAGTTGTCAGTATGTCTTTCATTGAAGCAGGCGTGAATAACATTTCCCAAGCATTCGGGAGGTCCGTGTTGGCAAGAGATTGTAAAGGGCCTTTCGGTGTACTACAAGCAGAAGTAATATAAATGATGGCGTCCACAGGACTAAAAATTAGATTCGGGTACTTACCCTGGCAATACCGAAGGGAACCATTTCTATGTGAACATTGTCGCGGATTTTAGGTTCTTGAAAGGCGGGCCAAATTTGGTTTTTGAAGATTCTCAAACAATACGGGCAGAGAGTTTCATATAAAATGGTGACATTGAGTTTGGCTGCGCTGATCTAAAATTAAACAGTAATCATTTTATGGTTGTAATCAAATCCCAATAGTAGAACTTATTATATAAATACCTCGGAGACAGCGACAAAGAAGACGAGAAGACCCAACAAAGTTTTCATTTTTTGGCTTTCGAAACACAATAAAATAAAAAACTAAACAAAATCATTACATCGACGTCTTATTTATATACATTTCGAAAGATATGTCTAATTTGACTTATCAGTGTTGAAGTGCAGTTGGTTTTTTTTAATTGTTGAAAGAGTTTTTAATTATGAAATTTATCTGATGAATTTTCAGGAGAACCGATAATAAGCACTCCGTTTTCGGTGGCCAAAAACACAAAGATAAGGTAGAAAGCCTGACCCTATCTCGTCTGAGGAGTTTTTCCTAAATAAAAGTGATTCCCATTTTTTTCATTGATTTGTAAAGCTTTTTAATCATCTGAATAAACCTTCACCGCTAAAATATGGATGTGAAAATCAGTTGTTAAATTTATAAAATTAGAAAGTTATAATATTCATTATAATTCATTTATTAATGTTTTTTAATAATAACTTAAAATTTTTTTGTTCATTTATTTTTATTTATTCAACGATTGAATATTTTTATTTAAAATATCCCATTTTAATATTTTATGATAATTTACAAATGTAGTTGCTAAGGAAATGCACAAGTTTTCAGTGAATTAAATTTAAATTTTCCTATTATGAGTAATAACGGTGAACTTTCAAAAATGCTTTGCGCCTGATCAGATTTAGCCGGAAACGGTTGCTTGCGATTGCCTTAACGCCAGCAAACTAAGATGGCGTCGTACTGTTTGTCTTGTGAATGATTAAAAAATTATTTTAATTTTTGATAGATAAATAAGTGGAGTGAACGATTTCGAAATGGTAATATATTTGGGTTGTCTAATGAATAATAAAACTTAATAGTTTAATGCTAATTGTTAAAGTTCAATTTGGAAATTTTTATTTTAAATGTGAGAATTACATTGGTCCCAACCCATAATTCTGAGTTGACTCATTTCTTACTGTACCGTCATCAATGAATATATTAAAATGAGTTCACTGAAGTTATTTCTTATTATTTATAGAACAAATTTCATACATAGGAGGTGGCTCTTTTTAAAATAATCCAAACTTACTTTTTGTTATAATAAATTCGTTTTCAAATGTTAAAATTTTCTTTTTAATGTCTTAGGCCGCAACACTAAAGCCATATTTAACGGCCGTCCGGCACACGTTAACCGCTGCAATTTGTTTGGACAATTTCTCATCTCAAGTTGTTGAACGTCACAACAAACCTGAAGTCGAAGTGAGAACCAGTAAAGAGTTACTGTTGACTCCAGTTATAGTGAGTCGAAACGAAAAAGAAAAAGTTTTAATTGAAAGCTCAATTAATTCGGTGAGAATAAGCATTGCAGTAAAGCAAGCTGATGACATAGAACACATTTTGTGCCACAAATTCATGAGGTTTATGATGATGAGAGCTGAAAACTTTGTAGTTTTAAGGAGAAAACCAGTTGAAGTAAGTTCATCTGAATTTTTTCAAATTCTCCCCTCTCTTTTTTTGTATTGTCTTATTCTCTTTCCTTTTTTCAGGGTTATGACATAAGCTTTTTGATTACCAACTTTCATGTTGAACAAATGTACAAACATAAATTAGTAGATTTTGTCATACACTTTATGGAGGAAATTGATAAGGAGATAAGTGAAATGAAGTTGGCTGTGAATGCAAGAGCTAGAATATGTTCTGAGGAGTTCTTAAAAAGGGTTCGTTTCCAATTTATGCTTTTATTTTTTCCAATGTGCAGAAAATATACTGATATATTCTGACTGCTTTTACTGGTGCAAATTGTGCTCACTCAAAAACCAAAAATAGTTTTGTTGCAGGAATTTGTAATTATAAAAAAAACTTTTGTTTCAGTTCTGAATGTTTCAATACACAATCAACTGCTGAAAAACACTGCCTGTTGTACTTCAATTATGGGAATTGGAATTATCAGCTTTTTGCAATGTAAGGCAAGGAATACAAGAGAAAGTTTTCCTTTATCTCTCTCTCTCTCTCTCTCTCTCTCTCTCTCTCAGATCTTAGCCTCTGTTCCCTGTGTTCTTCCAGTACTCTTTAGAAAACTTTGTTTGAATGATGTATGCAAGGTTATTGGATCCATTAATTAATTTATATTCACTGAAAAAAAAAAAATGTAATTTTAGTTTATTAATTTATCTTTAAAGAAATCTGATGTTTGAATTGAAATGATGTCTTCACAAGTAGAGCAAGTAGAAGGAAGAGAAGGTTGTTGTTCATTGAATTTTAGGTAAACAAACAAAATATGTGATTGATTGATTTTGCAAGCCTGTCAGGATTTGGTATGAAAAACCAGTGTTTTGTAAGTAATTTATTGGTGGGTTGTATTCATTTTAAGACCCATTCAGGTGTGAGTTCGGTCCAGTATGGGTTTTTGGTCAGCAGATGATCGCAGGATAGGCGGCATGACTGTTTGCAAAATAAGCAACGAACATTTGCTTGAGATAATTAACGAACAAATAGAAGTCTATCGTAGTTTGACTTTATATTTAAGTGAACCTTGTTAAGTTTGAAAATTTATTTGATAAGCTCACTTAGGTGATCGAACGCGTATTACTTTTCCCTGCTATTATCAGATTTCTTTGATTTTTCAAAGTATTTGCTTTATACTCTTATAAAAAGTTATTTCTCACCTTTTTTTTTTTAAACAAAATATTATATTACTTTATGTTTTTTTATAGGTTTGCGTTTAATATATGTATTCTCGGATCTTTTCAAGTTTCATTTCTGCGATCCAATTTTAAAAGTTGTGCTGATGAAGTTTAACACTCAGAGGGGTCGATTCGACCCGATTTTCAACTCATTTATCTTTTTTGTCTAGAGAAGCCTTTTTTTGGTAGAAGAAATAATTGTCTAAGAAATAATGGTGATAAGATAAGTTTCTTTTAAGTGCAAATGGGGGTCCACAAAGCAATACATACGTGGCGTAATATCAAAGGGAAAATGAGGAAAATGAGCTTTTGTTTTTGAGTTTTGTCAGTTGTTGTTTGCTTTGGCGATTCTGTAATTGTGTATAATAAGCTGCGAAATAATGTCTCCAAGATTAACACTGAATGAATTCGAATCATCTGATGAGGGAAAAGGGAACGAAGGATAACTGACGAATCTAAACGAAATGGAGTTCTCAATGGTTTCTTTGTTATTACACATACAGTAGTTTATTCTTATTTGTCATTTTATCATATTATTATATATCTTTTTTACCTTTTTTTATAATATAGCAGTCAATAATAATAAAATAGTGAAAGTTATTCGAGAAAATCACGTCCTCTGAGTGTTAAACTTGAGTTTACTATAATCTGCAATTGGCGAGGTAATTTAGGAAGGTGTATCTCAATGTTTTGAGGATGTGAATCATGTTAAAGTTAACCTTTGGTGGTGCAAAGAAAACAATCGCAGATTTATGATAAAATATATAAACTTAAAAACACAAAAATAATTACAATATTGGGGTAATTTTTTGAGGATTTGCTGGACAAGTTAAAATTTTCTAAAAGTCTGCACTGACTCGTTTGCCAATCTCTTAGATTACCACTCGAAGATATCGTCAAAAGGCAAAGCTCGAAATTTTTAGCCGACAGCAGCTTTTGCTTGAAACTCCTCTGCACAGTTGAATTAGGCCCGGTGACAAATTCTCTGATGCTCTTACTGGAGATCACTTCCTTTCTCTGGTTGTAGGGAAGAATTTTCTCAAAGACGGGTGGCAGATCTTCGCTCGGGCTCTTCCTCAAGAGAACGTAGAAGTCCGAAATATCTTCTTTGGAGCTGACAAACCATTGAATTGAGATGACTCCGGGTTTCACTCTGAAAATAACCTCAATTGCTTAACCGCTACACTCAAAGACAATCCTCTACTCACACTTCGAACTGACGGAATTTCACGTCCGGGTTCACGTCATTGTCCTCGTCGTGAGACTCGTACTCTCTCGGGCATATCAGTTCCTGTTCGGTTAAATTATGAAGGGGTTTTCCCTCGAAATAGCCAGGTCCGTAGCATTTTACTTCTTTCCAGGATTCAGGTATGAAAATTTGGTTTCGAATCCAACGGTTGAGAGCCCGGCTCTGACACGTGCACTGCAAAGGGTTGCCTGGAATCAAACACCGCGTGAAAATTCTTCCCCTGAACAGGAATCAACCCCCTGTCTTCGATGCACTCACCGGAATACTTAAAATACGTTCCGTTGATGAGCAGTTTCATAAGTTCCGGGTAGAATTCTCCCAAATTGTTGTTCCGGAGGTCAACGACGCGAATTCTCGACTGAAGTTTCACCAACTCGGCCAGTGGCAGTCTGTGTAGTTTGTTGTTGGACAGGTACAACTCTGTGAGGTTTTCTGGAGGACCGAAGTACTTCGGGGTGAACTCCGTGAGGTCATTATGGGACAGGTCCAACACTTTGAGGGCAGTCAGGTTGGCCAAAACGCCTGAAAAGCGAAATGTTGTGGCGATTGCTCGATTCGAACGCTGCTGACGACCCCCCGGCTGTGCTCACCTCTTCTCACTTCGTTTATCATATTGTGGCTGACGTTGAGAACCTGAACCTTTCCTGTTCCGTATGTAAAGTCGTAGGTGATGACCGGAATGGAGTTGTAGCTCAAATCGATCACTCTCAGGCGGTAGGGGATGTAGGGGTTGCTCGGAAACGTTTTCCTCGTGATGAAGGAAATTTTATTATGACTCAAATTCACCTGAATGAATGATGATGAGTTTTGTTAATCTGCCGATGCTTAATTAATTAAGCCCGAATTGAAATGAACTCACTTTTTCCAGAGATAGGCAGTCGTCTAAAAGGCCGTGGGTTTTATTGTCTAATTTTTCGAGGTAGTTGTAACTCAGATCCAAGTTTCTCAGTGAAACCAATCCTAAATGCGATACAGAAATTAACATAAATGTTGGTTTCTTCTAACGGAAATTATTCATTTTTTCAATTAACTGAATTGGTTTTTGATATTCATCACATTCGTATGTCTGCAGTTGCGGCTATCGGAAATTAAATATTCTGTCTTTGCCTGAGCAAAAAGTGTTTCTTATGTTATCTCCGATAATCACAGATTCAGAGATATTGATTGTCGACCTTTGTCGAAATTGTCAGTGCGAAAAATCACGCACTGACCAAAAAAGTGGCCAAGTATTGTCTTGAGAATGTTGAACTTAAACTGCTTTTGATTTTATTTATTCTAATGCAGTGATGGCCAACCTTTGATAATGTGCGGGCCAAATTTGAGTTTGGTGTAATTTCACGGGCCACAATCAAATATGAATTTTTAAAATTAGTTTTTATTCTCTTCTCTTTTTATCTTTCTTCTCATTTTCTCCTCTTCTCCTCTTCTCTTTTTCTCTCTTTCCCCTTTTTCTTTTTTTCCCCTTTTCTCTTTTTCCCTTTTTACCCCTTTTTCCCTATTCTCTTTCTTCTCATTTTATCCTCGTTTCTTTTTCTCCCCTTCTCTTTTCTCTTTTTCCTTTTTTCCCTTTTCCTCTCTTTTCTTTTTCTCATTTCCTCATTTTCTCTTCTTCTCACTTTCCCCTTTTCCCCTCTTTACTTTTTCTATTTTTCTCGTTTTCCCCTTTTCTCTTTTTCCCTTTTCCCCTTTTCCCTTTTTCCCTTTTTCTCTTTTTCCCTTTTTCCCCTCTTTTCTTTTTCTCCTTTTCTCTTTCTTCTCATTTTCTTCTTTACTCTACGTTCCTGCTCTCACGGCTATTGCCTTTGCCTCTTTTTTCCGGCTTTACCCTTTTTATATTTTCATGCAAGCAGTCCTTTTGACTTTATGACCAAATGGTTTCGAAAGCGTAAGCGTAAATTTAAAGTTTTTCCAAAAGGTAAGAAAGAATTTAAAATCGCCAAATACGTATTTGAATATAGGAATTAAAAAGCGGGCCACATGCAACACCTTCACGGGCCGGATATGGCCCGCGGGCCGTAGGTTAGGCATCACTGTTCTAATGCATTCGTGGCAGATTTCAACATTCCTTTCTATACATACGAAAGCTGTTATTTTTTTTTTTAATTAAAAATTGGCATTCCTATTTTGGAAAAGTAAATGGTCGCCACATTTCGTCTCGAATTAAGGTTTCGCATTTGATCTAAAGCATAAAAGCTCACCCTGGAAAGCTCCATTCGGGATGAAAGTCAAATTGTTGTGACTCAAATCGAGTTGAAGGAGTTGAAGAAGACCTTCGAATGCTCTCTTTGAAATGTTACCGATGTTATTATGTGCCAAATTCAAATCGAAAACAATGGGTAATCTGCCGAAGGCACTTTTCGATAATTCCGTGAAATTGTTGTTCTGAAAATAAAATTTGGCTCGTTTTTCCAAAGTCCAGAGGAAGTTTTCCCGTTGTAAATGAAAGCTCACCTGCAAATCCAAATACTGTAGCGAAGATAAGTCGCTCAAGCTCTCCCAAGGAGCTTTTGAAATTTCATTAAAGCTTAAATTCAGTCTCTGAAGCGTGAGCAACCCTTGGAAACTTCCCTTCTCCAAATTGTTCCCGATCATGTTATGACTCAGATCCAGCTTTAGTAACGAATTCATAGTCGGCCATGTTTCTCCAGAGCCGGATATTCTCTCCAGTTTGTTGTGCGAGAGGTCGAGTTCCGACAGGGAAATGGGGATTTGGAACACTTTGCTGAGCTGATTGTTGCTCACGTTGAGCCGTCGCAGACTGGCCATCCGCGTGAGGGCTCCCCTGCTGATGTCTCTCAGTCTGTTGGAGCTGAGCTCCAGCTGCAGGAGAGTGGGCAGAGCCCCGAAAACGGAGCTTTTCAGCGACTCCAGGCTGTTGTGGCTCAGGTCCAGGTACCTCAGTCCGAGCAGGACTTGGAAAACCCCGTTGAAGATATCCTTAATCTCGTTATGGCTGACGTCGATCGTGTGGAGTTCGTACAGCTTTGGAAATGTGTTTTTCGGTATCGCCTTGAGCTGATTGTGGGAAACGTTGAGGATTTTGAGACCTGTCATGTTCTGTAGGGGAATCTGCGCGAGAGAAGTGAGATTATTGTAGCTGAGTTCCAAATGGGTGGCGTAGGTGGTGCTGTCAAAGGCCGTTTTGGGAATCTCCGAAATGTTATTGTGACTCAAATCCAAATAAGTAATATTGGCGCAATTTTCGAAAGCTCCCGCTTCTATTTTCGATATCGCATTGTGGGAAACGTTTATTCTGACCAGGTACAGGTCCTTGAAGGCGAGTTTTTGAATTTCGGTCACCAAATTCTGGGAAACGTCGATTATTTCCACGTAGTTGAGTTGGAAAAACATCTGATAGTCGATTTTTTTAATTTTATTCCTGGCCAAATCGATTGTTCCGATTCTCGTGACGGATCCGAAAGTTCCTCTCCCGACATCTGAGATCTCATTATCGCTGAAGAGGAGTCTTCGGATGAATCTCATTCCGCGGAACGAGTTGGAATCGAGCTTTTTTATAAAGTTGTGGTTGAAGTTTAGGTACTTTAGGACTGTGTTCCGGGCGAAAGTTCCCCTGCAGGTGAGAAAAACAGTGTTTATCATATAACATTCAGGAACTGCCAAAATGAAAGGAACAAACCTTGCGAGTTCTTTTATGTAATTATTGGACACGTTGAACCATCCGAGTTTGTTAAGGTCGGACACATGAGACGAATCCACTTTGGTCAAATTGTTGAAACTCAAATCCAAAAGTTCCAAATCTCTGAGTCCTTTAAACTGATTCCTCTTGAGCTCTCTGATGGAGTTATTGTGTAAATCGAGAGTTTTGAGCTTTTTAAGGCCGGCAAAAGCGTCCGCTGAGAGCTCCGTTATGTTCCCATCGATTATATGAATTCTTTCTAAAGTATTTTTCATCAGAGAAACCGCAAATATGTTTGGTTTAAGACTTTGAATGAAGTGACCTTGAATTCTAAGGGTTGTGAGGTTTCCCAGATTCTGAAAAAAAAAAATTTGAATGTTTTAAATGTAAATTAAAATTGTCCTACTTCGGAGGGACCCAAATTGTGAACAAAATACATTAATCCGTCGTTGATATGTTGCTTTTCGCCATAAAAGCCAAATAAATTAATCACAGGTGAGCACATAAGGAATGAAGGCCTCCTCCCTCTATCGGTTTCTCATTTTCAGTTCACTCACCTGAAAAGACTCCGTGGGATAATCTTGCAAATGGCTGTTTACCAAATGCAGTTCTTGAAGAGTTTTATTCACGCCGAGAAAGAAATGGTCTTCCACTGCATTTACGGGAGTGTCTTCCACGATGAGCTTCCGCACGCGTAACCCGTGCAATACGTTCCCGTACAACCTGACTAAAGGGGTAACAATCATGAATCCCTCCCGGTCGCTCTGGGACGAAGGCTTCCCAATAATTACCTATATTGCACCTGGAGATGTTGAGTTTCTCCACCAGCAACTGCTCACGGGCCAGATTCTTGAGGCCCACGCTCATGCTGGCCAGATTGGTGTTCTGGCAGACGATGGTCACCCCTGTGTCTCCCGATTGGGTGCATTCGCAGGGGTGCAGAGGGGCTTTGTTTTTCGGGCACTGGTATTTGGGCCCCGGGGGTATGTACTCCGATGCCACCTGCGCCCAAAGTGCGGCTGCGAACACTACCCAGAATTTGACTCCCATCGTCACCTAAAAGTGGATTTCATTTTAATAATCTCTCATCTCTTCTGATAATCCTTTTCCGTTCCTTAACCAACAATGTTAACGTTTTTGAAAACACGGTTATCTCTTAATTCAGTGATGGCCAAACTACGGCCCGTGAAGGTGTTGCATGTGGCCCGTGCGTTATTTAATTTACATGACATTTATTTTTCTTACTTTCAAGTTATTAATAACTTTATTTAGTTTTAATTAATTATTTATTTTTAGTTATTATTATTATTTCTAATTTTAGTTATTATTTTTCTATTTTTAGTTATTATTATTCGCAAAAACCCCGCGACCCTAACGGAAAAGCGGGTTAAAGAAAAGTAAAGTAAAAGTAATTATTATTTCATTTTTGTACGTTTTAACATTAAAACATTTTAGAATTAAAATTGTATAAAAATTACAATACTATTTTTAACCGATAAAAAATATGTATGTTTCCCTCAGAAATTTGTAAATTAAGTATTTTGTAACAGTGTCTCAATGTAATTGTATAATTTACTCCCAAATGCTTTTGCGCGAAATAGGGAAAATATGTTATTATATTATTATGAAATTCTTTCTTATCTTTCGGCAAATAGATTATTTTTATATTGTGGCCCCCGAAATTACACCAAACTCAAGTTTGGCCCTCATATTATGAAAGGTTGGCCATCACTGTCTTAATTAATTCAGTAATTAATCCGAAACTTTTGACTCGTTTAATTTAATAAATGAATAAATATTATAATTTTCGTAATATAATAAAATTTCAAAATACAATAAATCAAGTTTGGCCCCCATATTATGAAAGTTTGGCCATCACTGTCTTAATTAATTCAGTAATTAATCTGAAACTTATGATTAATGTAATTTAATAAATGAATAAATATTATAATATAATGCAATACAATTCTCTAAAAATTAGCATATAATATAACAACTCTTTCCGACTTTCTGCTTATAAAAGAAACAAGTGAGAGAGAGCACTTACATAAATAAATAAACACAAATACAAAAATAAATAAATATCGTAAAATAACAATACAAAAAAATACATTTTTAGTTTAATTTATGTAATTGTATTTTTCATCAATATACCTTTAAATTATTTTTCTTGTTTCCGTGTTATTAATGAAATATAAATTTGAAATTTCTGCATTTTGTTTTTCGATGATAATAGAGAATAAAAATTATATATTTATGTAGAATTTTTATGTAATAGAAAATAAAACAAGAATCGCTTCAAATAAATGTTATCGCAAATAAAAGGAAGGAAATGATAAACACAAAAATTTTGATAAAAAACTACATAAAATACTTAAATACATCAAAAGGCGGAGTTTATATTTTTTCACAAATTATTTAAAAATTTTGTAAGTAAAACATTTAAATTCGCGTTAATCCCGCTCATGCGCAGAACTAAACTGGCGAAAATATAAACCGTGAAATATGATGTTACGTGAGTTTAGGTTACGTTAATGCATCTTTTTCGGGGGCGTTGACAAACCTGAAATTATCTTCAGTTTTAAAGGCAAGGCAGTATGACTCATTATTCTGTTCAAAATCAAGGTTCTCATTAAAGAGAAATAACTGAAGAAAATATGGCGGTTAGGTACAGTCTTACACCGAGAAAGTGACTTTCTATTCCAGAGATTGGAGCACGGGAACAACGAGAGGAGTTAACTATCCACTTACCTCCTCTTCTGCTCCTTTTCTGTGTATTCCCTTGACGATGTCGTCATGTCTAAGCCTGGAACTCTGGAAAGCACACGTTCACGCACGAGGACATTCGCTTTCACATGTTCAGAGGTGAAATAACTTTCAGGTTCGAATGCGGAGAGCCGTGGAAGGGAGTAAGTGGGACATGACAGTGGTCGCGATTAGAACAGGTTATGTCTTCAGGTACGACGGTGGGGAGAGCGGCTCAATGGTGGCCCTGAAGATGGTTCTTCTGCCATGGATGCTCATTAAGGGCTGTACCTCTTCGATTAGTTAATAAAGAATATAATATATTTTAGGTCAGGCTTCGAACCTTTTTCCAGTCGGTCATTCGATCACTCACTCCTAAAAATCGACCTCTGAAAGGACCATAGACACATAATAGTTTTCAGTTCTCGACTCGACGTGCGTTTGCAGATGGGAGAGTTTCCAGAGATATTCTTCTCTCTCCGAGATAAAAATTGTTACAATGGATCCTTTAACAAAATTGAACTCGGTATAACCACTTGTCAATGAAAGCCCTGGCCATTGATATTCAAAAGTATTTCTCGACTTGCAAAACTTCCTGAAATTGAAAGAGGATTTTCTAATCCTAACCTGAGTTCAACCGAAAACTGGAAAAACAATCAATAAAAATACTTTTAAATTAATATATTTAATTATATTCCTTTTATTGTTTACTTTTATATTAATATACATAAATTAAATAAAGATATACTTTTAAGTCTTAACGTTTAAAAATACTTTTTTATGTAAAATATGTAAAATAAAATAATTGTATGTAATAATAATATAAAATGTAATTAAAATAACATAAAACAAATAAAAATAAAATAAAAGTTTTTATGTAAAATAAATAAATAAAAATCATATAAAATATCTTTTTTATGTAAAATAAAATAAATGTTTATAAATATGAATAATATAAAATGTATTAATATAAAATGTAATTAAAATAATATAAATTAAAACTAAAATAAAAGTTTTTATCTAAAATATGTAAATAAAAATTAAGTAAAATAAAATAAATGTTTGTAAATATGAATAATATAAAATGTATTAATATAAACTATTTTATAATTAGAATAATTAATAATAATATAAAAGTAATTAAGATAATATAAATTAAAACTAAAATAAAAGTTTTCATCTAAAATACATAAATAAAAATTATGTAAAATATTCTGTTATGTAAAATAAATGCTTGTAAGTATGAATAATATATAATTTGAGTAAAATAAAAGTTTTTATGTAAAATAAAATAAATGTTTGTAAATGTGAATAATATAAAATGTAATTAAAATAATATAAAATATAAGTAAAATAAAAGTTTTTATGTAGAATACGTAAATAAAAAGTATGTAAAATACTTGTTTATGTAAATATTAATTAAAAATTTTTAACTCATGTCTTTAAAAAAACAAATCAGTCAGATGAGTAATAAATTTTTGACTTTTGTAATTTAGAATTTCTTCGAGTGCTGTTTTTTTATTCTATGAAGTCAGTCTTGGAGTAAAAAATAGGAAAATACAATGAAAACTTGTTTCGCTCTAAGTCTTTATATTTCTGTTTCAGTTCAACAGGAAATATCACTCACAATATATACGCTAAAATAAAATCTTAAAAACTTTACTCAAATTTTATTAGGAAACATAATTAATGTTTATTAAAATGGCATTCCAGTAAATTAAAAACTGATTGGTGATTTCGCCCCCCATTTTAAGTTTGGCCAATTCTCAGTTCCGTCGCCGATGTTGGCGCTGTCAGACCTCCGACAGTTCCCGTTTTGGCTTCGCTGCAGGAACGCGCCCCGGGCTCTCCTGCAAAACGTCAGCAATGAAACGGGGTTTGGCCAGGTTCCCACGTGTCTCCTCACCTTCTCGAATGTTCTGCGTGACCGTGAACGTCTTGCCAGTGTCCAGGGGGACAGTCCAGTTCACGGGCTCCGGGGACCTCATTACGATTTGTTCGGGCGACTTAACCCTGGTCGGTTCCGGTGGCGATTTGATGATTTGTTCCTGGTTTGTCGGCGGGAAATGTTCGTTCTTCTCATCTAAAGTCAACAAGAGTTCGTATGGAAGTAAAGGAAAACCTCCTCACAAAAAACTCTAAGCATTTTAGTGCGGAAAGCAGAAAGCTGATATGAAGAAGAGAATGTCGATAGGGGAGCCAAGCAAGTGAAAACTTACTTCTTCTATCGGTGACCCACTCGATACAAAAGTTAGAGATCGGGAAAGGCACTTACCATTCTTATCCTTCTTTTTCTGTCGGGTGGTTTTGGAGTCACAAGGCACTGTTGTAACTAGAGAAGCTGGAATGACATGAAATTTGAGAAAAATGACGCTACAGGATAAAAAATAATTTGACGCATTTCAATGATTATTCTACGAAAGCACCAACTCTCTTCAAAGTATACATTTATATTTATGTTAACACAAAAGTATAATAACTTTGAAGACAATCGCTGCTCTTTTCACGTTTACTACTTTTACTAATGTGTAATTATTATGAATTTAATCTTTATGAATATTTACTGCTGAAACTCCTAAAAATGGTGAAATTTTTTCTACAAAAATTATGTATTCATTACTTTTTTTTTCCTTGAAAATTTTCTAAATAATATTTTATTCTTTTCAGTGCAGTGAAATTTTCTCGATTCAAAATACATTAATAATTAAATTTACCCAAAATTTTAATGAGAACTTTGTATTTTCTTCAGAACGAATTCGATATTTTAATATATTTAAATTTAATCGTATAAATTTTTGAGATAAATTATTTTTTCTGTATATATTTTAAACGATGGTTATCTTCAGTCTTCAAAAGTAAGTTTTTATTTGATTTCGATTCATAACAACGGTTTTGAGGACATTACCTCGTATTCCAACAATCTAAACTAACACTAACCCTGTCTCTAATCTAATAAAAGGCAAAAGTAAAAAACGAAAAATACAAACAAGCACAGTTGTCAATCCAGAGAGGGTTAAAGGTCAAACATTAAGGGCAAAAGGGGGAGAGAGTGTGGTGGTGGAAACATATGAAAGCAATGGAAAGGCAGTGCTGAAGGAAATGCAGAACTGCTTTCAATTATGAAGAATAGCCGAATGCAGTCGAATACTAAAAGCAGCTGTGTCGAATACTGAGTTTAGGTTTTGCTTTTAATTGCGATAGTTCATTTAAAACTGGACAAGTCGGAGTTAAAAATTTTGGGGAGAGTTTAATTTAATAAAAAACCACTTCTTTGGATTTCCCCTTTCGTGCTGTTTTTTTGTCGAAATACACAAATTAACTTGGAAAAAGTCTTACTTGGTCTCGGCCTTCGTTTCGATTTGTCCACACCTTGATTTAAACCTCTCTGTATTGTCGGAGGAGTACCGACTGCTGATTCTCGACTTGTCCTATCGGGAGAGGTTCTCTTTACGCCTAATTTTTTCACCTGATAATTACCTAGCAAACATTTAAAAGCAAATGATTTTCCTTAACGAGCAAGCCTGGTCAAGCAAAATTAAATTTAAAGAAAAAATACGATGTATGTACAGTTCCTTTCGTGCTAAGAATCTGTTTAACGTTAGAGGAATAGGGCTACAGCGATGCAAGACCCCGTCAGACATTTCCCAACACCGATACCTTTCTTCGGAGAGGTTGGCTGGGCCTTAGCTGACGGCGCCTTCGGGCTCTTCCCCTGGTGCGTGGCAGTCGTCACCTTTGCTGACCTCGCTCTTGTCAGGGATTTAACCGGGGAATTCTTCTTGTTTTCTTTCTCTTCTTTCGAAGGCGATCTGGAAAATTCAAATCCAGGATTTCATTTCGTTCGCATTGTGATTTGCTTTGATGCTTACGCGTCTCTGGAAAGGACACTCGACGCCAGTGACAGTGCTGATAATGTACTTCTTCTTGACACTTGCTCCCACAGCATTATCTGATCGTTGTATACTTGGGCTATGTGTTCGGGAACGAGTTCGGTGCCCCATCCTCGGTGCTGGAAGGAAGAGTTATCGTCACATTGCTGCCACTCTTCCACCCGTTGCTGACAAATACTCACCCTGTACTGATTGGCTTTTTGTCTCAGATGCATAACCTCTTTGTACCAGGACGAAGACGGGGATTCTGCTTCTGTCTGGTTGCTGAGTGAATTTAGCGGCACTGTTCTTTTCTCGAAAATTCCTTTATTTTCATCATAATCATAGGAATTAAAGGGTTGGAAGTTTTTCTTATATTCGCTCTTAAATTCTCTGGAATTATAAATTATGATTACAATCTTTTATTTAACTTCTACCGGCCACAAAAACAACATAAGAAGAAGGATCAAATAAGCGTAAGTTTATGATGGCATCTGTCTTTTATTTTTGAAACGTAAGAAGAATAATTAAATAAAGAGCAACCCATAATGACAGTCGTTTTCTTACTTTGCTTGTGACGGCGGTGTTGGTAACTGAATTTCAACGTAAGAAGATTGGGTTTGTGTCTTGATCGCATTTTATTAAGAAGACTGAATTACAAAGGTTTAATCGCTTAAAATAAGGATCTTCTAACAGTAATTTTGGAATTCTTTTTACAATTACAAATTTCGTGGTATGAATAAATGTGACGTCACAATGTTTTGGCGATTGTCTTTTGTTTTTTTAACGGTTTTTTAGAAATTGTATTAATTGCATTTTAACTTTTGTCTTGTCTACTCATGACTAAAAAGTTAATAAATAAATAAATAAGAGAGAAAAAGTTTTTAGGTTACAATCTTTTATATTAAAATCGCACTAAAAGGTAAAAAATTTCCTCATTCCTCTCTCGTTATGTACATTGAAAAAGATTTTATTTAAATAAAAGATGGCTGACTGTTTTGTACTATACACTCTGTAGTGCTCTGTATGTTTAATGCACTCAGCCATCTTTTATTTAAATAAAATCTTTTTTTATATTTATACATTTTGATGTATAAAAATTTATTTTTTTTCTCTTATTTATTTGAAATCCCTCACAGAAGAGTTACTCACCCGTCAGGATCACCGCATCTGGGAGTTGGTTCCTCCAGAGAATTAACGCTGTCGTTATTCGCTCTGGAAGGCTGCAGTACTTCTGCGTCGGATTTATCTGAAGGGTAACAAATTTCGAATTAGCTCTTTCTTTCTTGGCCGCCATTTTTCAAAAATTGACTCACTTTTAAGTCCCGCAGTTCTTCTGTGGACCGGAACGGTTTCCAATGAGTCTGACTCTTTGTTTTTTATACCGTTCATGGAAATTGATTTTCTTGGGTGGTCGGGTGAGTCTGTCTGCAGAATATGAGCTACCCTAGGACAGAGTGTTCTGCTTTGGGAGGAATCGTTCCTCAATGGCTCTGTCTGTATGGTACTCCCACGATCGGAGTGTACGGAGAAGTTTTTAGGTGCCTGAAAGAGAAAAAGCTTTGCCGTTCTCCGACGAGTTTTCACCAATGGGATAGACTTTACCTCGATTTCATTCTTAGAGAATATTTTTCTATCTTTATACGATCTATTTGGGATAAAGGAGTAAATCGGTTTCGTGTAAATCAATCTGTAAGACGGTTTTCCTGGTGGAGGACCTTCTGATTTGCTGCGCCTCGAATTCTTTTCCTGGGAAGCAGCCCACCTTTCCTCAGACTGTAACAGTTTATCCTTTTTAAAATTTACACGGCAAATATTAGCCGCCCTTCTCGTTAAAATAAAATAAAAAGTCACCCTTGCTCGGTCATAAAAAAATGAATTGTCCACTAAAGCTTCGGGTCCGTTTAATATTTTATGGGTTCTATAAGCTAATTCCGGATGTTTTTTTCTTCTGGGCAAAGCAGGCTCCTGAACTTGCCCTAAAATAAATTATATTTTACAAATTTGTAACTGACAGGCGTTAACACTCTCTTTCCCCGTACCTGAAAATGAATTTTCTGGCGGTCTTCTTATGACTTCCTGCCTAGGCCCAGTGTACTCATGCCACTGATAGGTACTTCTATATTCAGAGTGCAGCTGAAACGATCATAAATTTAAGTTTATAGAATTATATTTTTGTATTTTTTATTTATCTATTTTTTTCTATTAACTAATTTATTTTTATTTTGTTTTAATTCAGTTATTTATTTAGCCACCTTTACAGGCCTCTCTGTATTTGTGTTACTTATTTAGTTTTTAGTTCTGTATATAGCAGATGTATAAATTTTGATAGAATTTGTAAAGAATTATGTCCAAAAAAAAATTAAAGTTTCAATATTGGAACGGGGGAATATAGTTGTAGTTTTTGCAATGGTGACACATAAATGTCAGTCTCTTTGTTTTGTCAATTGGGGTTGTAATTCAATCCACCCTTAGTCGCTCCACACCCATTTCAGCTCTGTTCACAAAGGGCGTCTGTCATCCTCTTTGAAAAAGCTCAATGTTTTTCTTGAGCTTTTATTTTTCTTTGCCCTGCTCCTTTCTTTGGTTATATTTTTAGTTTTATTCAGATAATAATTTACATTACAAAGTATCGACCGATGGATGGATAGTAAAATATATATATAAAAAACAGTATTCCTCCCTCCGAAACTTATAGGTTTTTGTACACCCTTTAAAAGGTCATTGATTGAAAATTCTGTTGTGGATATTTCGATCAGTCATCGTTTCAGGTCCCCGAAATAAAATTCGAGGCGCACCTTTATATACCTCAACCATGAAACACACCGCTATAAAATCAATATATAGTTTTTCGCGCGGAATGTCAGTGCATTGAACCATCTAATTGGGAGATATCTTCTGCTGGGGATTACCTTGTCAACTGGAACAGAAGGGCAAGCACGGCACATATTCCAGAACGTTCCGATCATATCGCGAGGTTGACTTTCCCGGGAAAAATACAAAACTTTTCAAGCAAAGGGCCCAAAGCCCATAACCCAACACTAAATGAATTTTAAACATATAATTTTTTTATGCTCGTTTTCTCTTATAAAAAAAAAACGGCTGAACTCATTTCGCGCTCTTTTCGTCGTCTGACTTTACATCAATCAAAAGTTCACATTTCCGAAAAAGACACACATAAAACCTTTACTTTTCTGTCGTAATGAACGCATGCGTAAAACCACCACTCATTACCGAAGGAAAGCTTTCTTCATTTTTCTGTCGGGAAATCAATAAAAATGTCTGGAAATTTAAGTATGAACCCTCTGGCGGCGGTCATGCGAACTAAATAACATACAGATTCGCACACACAAAATGAGCTTTTCGTTTGTATTCGGTTGGGGAACGATTGCGTTTTATAATTTTTTAAAACTATCTGAAGGAGATAATAATGAACCGGAAACAAGAAAAAGCTTTGCAGCGGAAATTCTCCCGCTTTTTACACTTACGCTTGTTTATTTATTTGTCTTTCTTAAAAACGTTGACGTCAGCAGTCACATTAACCAATCTAAAATGAAAAAACAACGCGTGAGCACTTATATTTTCCCCTTCGCAAATAAATAATTTCGTTATTCATTGGCCCATCGATTACTTTTACGGCTCAGCAAACTGACCTCACAATTTAATTAAAATTTTTATTTATTCTCACCTTTTAAAAAGCCGCCAAAAACGGATATACAATTCAAATTGAATCTTAAGTAAAATACTCGCGATAAACGGAAAATTTCATCCCTTTTTTCAACCTCTTGTGTATATTTTCTCACCGAACTGAGTTTTTTCTGTTTGCAGTTTGATTTCACCACCTGACCAGAGGTGGGGGCGAATCATTCAACCCCTCTCTTAGAAACCCTTCGCTAATTGGGTTTCACACTGTTCCACCTTCGAAATAAGGAGGGGATGTCAGCAGTACCCATTTCTTCCTTTATTACTTCGTTTGAAATTTATTATTCTCACCCCTTTCATCCCTTTCTGAATTAACGTCTTTCTTTTAAAAAATTCGGGTGTTTTTTTCTTTAGATTTTGTCGAGTCTGAAAAATTAGAATAAAAAAGGGGGTGAAACGTTGTAGAGAGCTGAACCGATTGATTTTTTTTCAAGTCAGCAGTTTCCAACCCCAAATCATAAGAGTATAGGTAAAATACGCGAAGATTCAGATGTTGTTTTTATTTTCGAATTGCCAATTGGGGTTCGTTCGTCCCCTCACAATTCACACGCGACCATTTTTGTATTGGGGGAAATACAGCGGCGTCCTCAGGTCAGCTTATTCGCTGCTTATTATTTTTTTTTATTTCAAAAATAATTCGGGAAATTCCCCCGATTCGTTAAAGGTTCAATAAAAAAAGAGAAAAAATTCAAATTTAATTTCAAGATTCCACAACATTTTTTTACAAATTTCCTTTAATATTATCAATTTTTAAACTAAAATAACCTAACAAAAATTATCTTTTTTTTTTTAAAGTCAATGTTTTTCTTAAGTCTCAAATCACAAAAAAAAAATCTTTAATGATCACCCAACCCAATTAATTACACGAAGAGAGAAATAAAGAATTTCCGTAAAAAAAAAACTCCTTATCAATCAAAGCAACTGATTTGTTAGTAAATTTAAATTTTTTTTTTATCAAATAATTTACAATTATATTAAAAACGATTATCGTAAATCATTAAAATTTTTTTTTTTTACATTTATAAGCTGACGTCTGTCTTTAACGACAGACAAATGCGTTTCAAAAAGGGTTTAATTTCACTGTACTCAAAGGAAATGATTCGGGAAGAGGTGAACACACGTTAATGAGTAATTAAATCGATTGTAATTAAACCGTCTTTTGTCTTAAAGGATTCCCATTTAAATGGTTTTAATAAAAGATTTTTCGATGCTTTTCTTTTACTAAGAAAAGTGTCCGAGTATTTTTATTAAAAATAAAATAAAAGCACTTTTGATCCACCATTTTTTTATTTTTATTTATTTATATTAAGCAACCCATAATTACAGTGATTATTTCAGGTTTATTTCAGTTAATTTATTCAGTCTTTCGCTTACTTTTGCGTTCTTTTCCCTCCAAAAATTTCTTTCCTCTTTGAACTGTTTTAAACTTTTCGACATCGAAATGCTGACTTTTTCGGATAATCACTACAATTAATGAGAATATCTTTAGAAAAGAGTAAAACACGAGAATCAGGGTAAAATCCACCTCTTCCTGAAAAGGTTTTAAAATTTCAAAAGTGACATAAAAATGAAATTAAACCTTTTCTGAGTACAAAAATTCTACGAGAGGCTACGATTCGCGGGTTTAAGAGAGAGAGAGAGATAGAGAAAAAAAAAAAAGATCACCATATTGATTGTTAGTCACCTGATATTTACAAGAAACTTTTCATAATTTACATATGGGTTTTTCATGCACTGTACAAAATTTAAGTCCATCCGGGTTTAAAGAAAAACCGGTTTCGTTATTGATTTTCGGTGGCGTTTGCCAACGAAAAACTCTTTCGGATGACAATGCTGACTTTTGATGGACAAAAAGTAGCAGAGATTTGACATTGAGTGGGGGCTCGAAACGCCCGAAAAGCAGAGTCTTTTTCATTTTCCACTGTTTTCGCACTGAAATAAATTCAATTTGGGTGTGCAAACGCATAACGCAACACAATTCCAAACGACTTTTAATGACCTCAGTTCATAACCGTTTTCTTTCGCAGAACTGAATGATTTTAATGCGAATCAGCAAAGCTTTTCCCAATGTACAATACAACATTGCACTGAGTGCGAACAAAACTGAAAATATTTTCTCTGTCACACGCCTTCTTAGACATACTTTTTACTGCCTTCCATTCAAACTAAAAAAAAAGCAATATCGGTGAGATCATTATTTCTGACTCATTCAGGTCCGTATAGATAAAAACGGTTGTTACACTGAGAGCACAAAAGCTCCGGCGATGCCACCCTTAACAGTTAGGAACAAAAGAGTCCATCGAGAACTATTTCAAAATGGCTCCTTATTTAAATAATCCATCGATTGATAATAAAACCTAACATACGAGATTTCATAATAAAAATAAATTAAATCTAAAACGAAAATTGATGTCCGAATTATTATTAAATTAAATTACACGTCAAAACTCTTTTTTTTAGTTCGAAAATTAGTTTTTGTTCGAAACATTAAAACAGGCTCCTTTAAAACAAGGAAATTCAGCGAGTCAAATAAGAATAAAATAAAACTTAACATTCAATCTGCCAACCGTCGACGATAACGTTAAACATTTTCCTTATTTGGGCAAGAAATACGATTGGTTCATGTGAGAATTCATCTGATGGCTCCTAGTGTTCGTCGCGTAGAGTTGCTGCTGAAAGTTGTGAAATTGCTGAGCGTAGTTGGGGTCCGCAACGGTGGGGCCCACAAAGGGTGAATTCTTGAAATTATTGCCTTGGCTCATGGAGGGAGGCAAGGGTTGACTCGCGTCCGGGGGCATTCCCAGGGGAGAGGACTTCGATCCCTGAATGAACATGCCTCCCGGGTTCCCGCCGGGGCCCAGAACCATCGGGTCGCACCCGGGCCCCGGGGGGAACACCGGCCCGCCTCCGCCGCCGCCGCCGCTCCCGCCCATCTGCGGGACTTTCATCATGCCGCCGGGCCCAGGACGGAGCTGTCCCCTCAGAGGACCCACGGGACCGGGGTTCAGTACCATATTGCCGCCCAAGAGCATGTTCGACACTGAATTCCCCATCATATTATTGCCCGTTGAGTTGCCGACCGGGCCCCCGCAATTCATTCCCGGATTGCCTCCCGGATTTACTCCGTCCATAGAATTCGAATGACAGTTTGGAATAAAGGAAACTTTCGAGTCCATACTGTTCATCGGATTAGTAAAACGTTGTAGGAAGTCTAAACTAGGAGGGCCGCGAGTGTTCGGATTCGGATTGTTTGTGTTCGGCCTGGCCGGGAGATACTGAATTGTATTCGGAGTGCTCGCTTTCACTTGCACGTTCATTCCATTGTAGGTGTTGGGGCCCATCATTTTCTGAAAGCCCGGGCCCCCGAAAAACGGTGCCACGCATCTCGCGGGGGGGTTGCCCATGTTCTGCTTAGGCGAAGACGTGTTCAGGAATCCTGGCGGCATGTCCATCATGGGCCCCGCGCACGAGATGATCGGGTTGTTCGGTGGAAACTGCATGTTCTCCATCGGTGGATTTTCATGGGCGATCGGGCCCATCGGGCCGCCGGGCCCCACGGGACCCACGTGTTGCTCCATGTGATTCATACTGCCGACCATGTGCATGGAAGACGAATTGTATGACATCATCGGCCCTGCACCGGGGCAGGGCGGAGTCGTCTGACTTGTGAGTTGCTGACTCATTTGAGCCAATGAGGTTATCGGATCGAAATGCATGGATTTGTTGTTCGGAGGGCAGCTGATACCGTTCGGATTCAGAGGCAAGTTTTCTGATCTGCAAGGGCTTGGCCCTGCCGTATCTGGACTAGAAGGCACCGTCGTTGCATCTGAAATTAGAAATTGTATCAGTACAGCCGTCTTCTGGAGAAAAAATTCACTGGTGAAGTAATGCATACCCTTTGATGTGGGAATACTAGGCTGAGATTGTGTCGTGACGGGAGTGGTACAGGTGGTACTCGTCGATGTGGCTATGCTTGGGAACCTAGGAGAAGTTTCTGGAACCTGCGAAAGGGGACTGCTTGCTGCCCCATTTGGAGTCTTACACTTGGGCGTCTCTGATAAAGGAGTATGGCTTCTGGAAAATAAACAAAGTAGTAATTAAGGCATTGAAGCACAACACGCCGCACAATCATCTAAAATGGCGACAACTTACACTGGGGAGTTCATGTTTGATTCCTTCAAACTGGTGTTCGGTTGCTTTTGTATGGTCAACTCCTGACCTTCAAAAGTGTTCAGATAATGAATTTGTTGGGGAGAAGGCACTGGCATTAAATTAGGTTCTTTATTAGATGTTGCATTTTGTTGCTTTTGAAGCTTTTGCTGAGCTAAAGTCGGAACCGTCCGAGAAAACAAATCTGAAACAACTTTCCCATTAATAACATTTACTTATCGATGACTAAAAATAATCTCAATTTGACTGAAACTTTCTGCGACGGTTACCTTTATTAGAAAACTCCAACCCGGTCTGTGATGATTCTTTCCTTGAGGAAGGTGTGGGAGACTGAGAAGCAGACGAAACTGGGGTTTCGGGATTATTGGACAAGAGTTTTGAGCAAGAGGGGGATCCTTGATTGTTCGGAGGGCTGCTCATTTTCACCCCATTTCCCGGAGTGGACGCGTGCTTGTTCACATCCGATGGAGAATTCAAATCTGACGAAGTCCTTGGGGATGGCAGGGATAAGTTTGAAGTTGTGTTACTCGGGGAACCTAAAACACACATTCGTGAGTACTCATAAAGTTTGTTACAGAGGTAAAAAGCAAGAATTTTAGCTCACCTGGATTCGGACTAGGTACAGCAATGGGTACACTAGCAGATCTGGCCGTTTGATGGTAAGGAGGAGGCGGTCCTTGCATTTTACTGCAACTTCTGGACACGGGACTGTCTGTCCTGGATCCTTTCTTTTTCTTCTGTTCTTCTTGAAACTGCTGATAATGCTTCTGCCATTCCAATTGAGCCGCGACCGAAGGGAATGTGTTTCCTCCAGATATTTTCTTAAAAACGGATAAATGAGTTATTCATAACCTTTTTATAACGCAATACCGATCATAAATACATACCTGCAGCACGTGAGAATTTTGATCTTGGATTGCGTCAATATTTTCAGGAGTATCTAAAGCATTATTGGGCGGATTAACTATATTATGATTCATGGGATTTTCCATCAAAACATTTCGATTAGATTGTCCGTTCATGTTTCTTCCCATAAGTCTATTCATTGGGCTGTTACTATTACTATTACCACTACTACTGCTGTTACTGCTGCTATTATTATTATTGTTACTATTACTATTATTACTGTTATTACTATTACCACCACTATTGTTATTATTGTTGTTGTTACTACCATTGTTGTGGTTGCCGTTATTATTACTATTACTATTATTATTATTACTGTTTGAATTATTAGCGTTGCTACCGCTGCTATTATTATTACTGTTGTTATTATTACTATTATTACTGCCACCTATTGTAGTATTATTTACACTTTTCATTGCCATCTGATTTTTCACTTCGTTTGTGTCTAATGAATTATTTCTATTGGGATCTTCCGGATTCGCGGGGACGTTTCCACCGGGCACCATTCTCGGATTCCCGAATTCATCTGTGTGTTGAGTTTGATTTTCGGGGAAAAGCATTTCCTGCATTTTCCTAAGCGTAGCCAACTGTTCTGCTCGATGCTGTCGTTGTTGCGGCGTTAAATTTTCCGTAGGCACTTTTGTACCGGTGAGGGTAAGCTGCGAAACTCCCGGGAAATGATTCGGATTCATGGGATTATCCACCATTGGAGATCTGTTCATCATGCAGGGTTTATCTCTCTCTACGTTCTTCATCGGACCCGAATATCCCATATTATTCTGGTTCATGTAGCCCTGAAAATGATTAACAGCCGTTGAAAAATATGCCTCATGCAAATCAACTCGTTGATTGTATTACCTGATTCCATATGTTCATAGAATTCATGGGGTTGACACCACCACCCGGAAAATCTCCGTGCCTGTGATCTCCCATCTCCCTATTGGCGGGAGGAATTTCGTTCTGTTCGTTCAAACTGTCTAATTCAGCCATCGGACCTTGTATGTTAGGGGCCATGGGTCTCGGTCCCGGACCCGGTCCAGGCACCGGACCGGAACCCGGCCCGGGCCCCGGCACGGAACCGGATACCTGTCCCATTTCGCAGGGGCCCGGCATGTTTCCCGGGATGGGGCCTCTGGGACCCATTGGCATCTGCCCCATTGCCTTCATATGAGCATTTCCTCCAAACACTGTTTTTTGTTTTATTTGAGCTAAATTATTCAACCACTGCGCCGGACTTTGCCGATTGAATTGATTAAGTTTTAATGGATGTTTCTGAAAAAAAAAATAAATAAATAAAATAAAAACAGTTAGGTTGGAATTTAAGAATTTGAATTTTCAAATTAAAGGGTGAAGTACCTCCAGGTATTTTTTTGTGCCAGGCTGAGCACAATGATATGCAATTATTGATGGATATTGTCCCTGCAACACTGACTCCGCAGACTTATTTGCCAATGCTGTTGTAAACACAAAGATTTGACTTTGCTGCTGCATGTATTGAGCTTCCATTGTCCCTGGTTGCTTATTAATTACATTGCTAGGAAGGGGTTGAATCCCTGATCCAGTTGGCTCCAATCCTGTTCCCTGATTGGCTGAGGTATTAGGATTTTGATTGCAAAGACCCAAAATTATATTTTCGTTTGAATCTGAAAAATTCATTTTTTTTTAATATTTTTATAATTTTTGAATTTATTCTTTGTCAGAGATCATACCTGGGGCAAACATATTCCCATCAGGAGGCATGTTTTCAGTTTTGATTTTCTGTGGTATTATATTCGACTGAAGATCTTCTTCTTCTGAAGCATCTTCAGGTCTGGTACCGATTTCTGTTTTGGGGTCAATGAATGGCCTGTCTTGAATTTTACCCACATTTACAGATTCCATTAATCCAGACTTTATGTTTTTTCCATCACCAGCCTAAAAAAACAGAATCAATTATTACACACACACTGCAAACACACACAAAATAAAAAGAGGAAACGGTTAAAAAAAGTCTTACCTTTGAGCAAATATTAGAATTTTTAGGCTCATTTTCACACAAAGGTGCACTGAGAACTGGTTCTTTTTTAAACTCAATGTCCAGGTTTGGCTCATTTTTCACTCCTTCAACACCCTGCAGTGGTGCTGATTTGTCTGGTTTAATTTTATCTTTCATATTTTTAATAAGTCCAATATTTTCATTAAATTTGTCAACATTGTTTCTCTTATTAACTTTCTTCTTTCCTCTTGATGTTGTTTCCTAATATTAAACAATACTGTTAGTTTAACATCACAGGTGCACCTAGGAGATTGTATATAAAACACAACACAATTATAAAAATGTATTGAACAATGGAAATGAGAAGTGATACAACTCCCAAAAAGCAAAAGTTCGAGTTAACCCATTAAAACCCCTAAAATTTGATATTGATGGGTTACTGCAAAACATTAATTACTCAAACATTATTTAAAAAATCAGATTTTGAAAATCAGTTGAAAAATCCTGGAAATCTCCTCCATTAAACAATTTTTTATGAAACCATTATAGAATTTAAAATGGATTACACAAACATGAGAACTATTTTTTTTTTGATATCTGATTAAGTTTACTTTACAGATGATTATGTTGATAATTTACTTTTTGAAGATGAGAAAATAGGCATATCTATTTTAACCAAAATTATTATGATAGACAAAATCTCAAGGCTTAGGTTAAGGAAAATAAAAGTGCCAAAATAAAACAAAACTCAATCATTCAATTCAACGTCAAACAATTAAATTAAAACACACTTATTCACTGAAAAAATGGCTTATATTAAAATAATTATTTAAAACTGTGAAGCTTCAAATCTCGGCGTTAATTGCCCTAACAACTAAATTTTGATTAATGATTTTAAAATTTCGTAAAACTCTCAACATTTACGGGGGGAAAAACCAATGGAAAAAGCACAGAAACGATATTTTCACATTTATCCATTCGATATTGATAAAACAATTTGAAATGAAACTCATAAGCAGTCGAAAAAAGCAATCATATTATTATTTTTACGTGAAAACAAACTAAAACATGTTTTGATTCCACTTCGAAACAGAGACATGGATGTAGTTTTCTTTTTAAATGACTATTCCGAGGTAAAAATAAAAACGGGACGGTTAATCCCACGAGATAAACGAAAATTATAATAAAAAATTATCATTTTCAAGCTTCTCTAGCGTTAATTTTATAAACATAATAATAAACATTGTTTTTATTCGCCACCCGAACACAGGCCTACATGGACGTAAAGTGTAAATCTATAAACATAATGGTAAATTAATCGAGATTATTCCAAAGAATACCCACCATCATATAGAAAACAACCGAGAAAATAATTGTGTTTAGCACCGTGAACCACGTTTGAGTTTAGTATCCATTTAAAACGCGACATATATAAATATTTGTTTCATACTTGGAAAGCCTAAATTCTTTTTTATTTTGTCTTTTACATTGCAAGCTGTTTATTTCCACCACGTATTTATCTGGTTTTGAAATAAAAGCCGAATGACCGGAAACGAGAGACGATGCTTATTGCCACTTCAAAACAAGAGTGCGTTAGAAGGAACGGGAGAAGCGTTTCGGTAAAAATGAAACTTTCTCTGTCTTCGATCGACAAATGAAGTTTTCCGGGAGTTTCCTGTATTTTTCTGTTTAAAAACCGGGGTAAGTTCACTTATTTAAAGTTTGTTCGATTTTAAGTTATTTTTTTTTTTCATTTTTTCGAGGGGTTTAATACATAATTTGAAACGAATTTAAAATTTTGTAATCCGTGGATCCGTCACGTGAACATCAAAAACTGATAACTCCTCAAAATAACAGCCTAAGGCGTGTTTTCAGCATCCTGTGGTGTTTAATTTAACAAGTAAATGTATTGAGAAAGGGATAAACTCACCGCTGGGAAAAGACATAATTATATTTTTTTCGCTATCCCGGCCAAATCACTTCAGTCTTGTAAGTTTTGATTGGTTTAAGTCGGGAGTTGTTTATTGTTGAAAATTTCAGTCCCCCCATTTAAAAAAAAAATCCCATAACTTTTTCGTAGTTCGACTGAATTTTTTGACCTTTGCACTCCCCGTACATATTCAAATGCATTCGAAGGGCAATAAACTTATTAAATTTTCGTTGCACCGTTTTTACTCGGTTGTTTGATAAAAAATCATATAAATTCACTCTACGAATGAAATAACGAAAGGTTTAAACTTTTGAATGTTTTAACATTCAGATTTGACTATTTCTGTTCTTAAATTCAGGTTTTGTAGTTTTTTTTTTTTAATTAAAATTTGTTATAATCAGTGATAAGTTCAGTGGACCTCTTTTAATTTATAAGGCGAAAAATTAGTAATTTAGGAATCATAAATTTGCCTTCAGTTAAATATATAAAACTGTGATAAGAAAATGATAAGAGATCATTAAGATAAGTTTTGTGTCATATAATTTATACTAAAGGAATGGTATATATTTTTTTAATTAAAAATAAACTTTACTATTTATTCAAAAAATTAAAATGGGGAAATTTGAACCAAATTTGTGCATAATTTATAAAACCAAACAAAACCGAAGTTTCATTTGCAATATTTTTTGATTTTATATAATACTTTTTATATTATGATTTTTATTATAAAAACTGATTGTTGTGATTAATATAAGCCCTATTTTTTCAGATAAGATGGGTCACAGTTT
Source organism: Brueelia nebulosa (assembly GCA_028293925.1). NCBI lineage: Eukaryota > Metazoa > Arthropoda > Insecta > Psocodea > Philopteridae > Brueelia > Brueelia nebulosa. The sequence continues at coordinate 866,478 of JAQIBA010000017.1, read as the reverse complement.
TATTTCATTGATATTATTTATTATAACCATACATATAATAGTCGGACAATCTGACAGAGGAAGACCGAGATTGAGGGGTGAGTTTAATTTCATTTTATTGATTTAATTAAAGCAGTTTCTGTGTAGAAAAATTGGATTTGTTGAACAACATAAAAAAAAAATTATCTAATTTCCTTTTGAAGAATGATTTGAGAAGTCAGGCTGGAAACATTTCAGACATTAATTTGTTTTCATTCATCAATTTAAACTTTCAAATATATTTTGCAATTACGGTTTTTAAAAAAAAGTTAATTTCGGTTCTCATAATTAACTTATGGAGAATGCGGCATCAAATTGTCGCAAAATTATGTGTAAGTGTTGCAAATTGAAAGCAATTAAAACTTAATTGTCTGCAAGAATGCTGAAATAAAGAGAGAGAAAAAATTTTTTTTAATAAAAAGATATGCATGCGGTTATTAAATGTTACTCTTTTCAAACACTATCATTATCACAATCAGGATTAGGGCAAAATGATTTTCTTTTCCAATTTAATCCAAAAGATTTCTGTAACCTTTAAACGTCCAATTTTGAACAGAACCATTTGGCAGCATTTCAGAATTGAATGTATGTTCAAAAGAATAAAAAACGAGCGGAGTTTCTCGGAGAGGAACGCTCGAATGATTGTTAGCATCGAACAAAAACCATAAATTTATGGATTCTTGTTCATAATAAACACTTTATCAAAAGTTATGACTGGATTGTTGTGACCTAATCGAATGGCCTCGACAAACCAGGCTTGAGTTTAACTCATTTTACTTTTTGAATGTTTTAACAATAAGCTTTTTTCTCGTGAAAACCCATTTTTGGGGGGTTTTTTTTAACTCTTTTAAATCATTAAAAAAAGAATTTTCCTCAGCAAAAATTAAATTCAAGAATTAAAACTGAAATTCGAAAATGAAACACCATTTTGAGCTCTGCGATATCAATATTTTTGTATTTTTATTGCCTAAAATGACTGCATTCGAAAGTCAATATCGAACTTTTTTATTATTATTTTGAATATTAAAATATCAATCAATAAATACTTTATTTTTCCCTCGGGCATTAAAGATACAAAATTGTGTAAAAATTTGTAAAATAATTAAATTTATGAACTTGTATTTTGCCTTTGCTGTGCTGAATGGCTAGGAAATGACTAGAATCTTGTATAAATAAATAACAATAATATATAACGGTAGTAATGAATAACAATTAAATTTTGACTGTTAAAATAATGTCTCTCCTGAGATAGTTTTTACGATTAAGTGTAAATCTTTTTAGTGAAAGTCGATTTGCAGCCAAATTTTAATCAAACTAAGGTAAATGAGATGAAATTATACTAACACGAACTATTCTTTCATAGGATTTTTTGGTGGGAGGTAATTTAACGCCTAAAAAGTCCCAAACCGTTGTGAATGAATGGATAAATTTAACAGCGGAACAAGAATAAGATAAAAAGAGCGGAGAGGACTTTGACATTGAGGATTAGTGTGTCCCTGAAACATTCCCAGCTTTTGAAACCTTTTGCGGGGCAATCTTTCCATGAGAATTCGCCCGGACGGGACCCCTCGCCCTGATCGCACCCTAAGAAAACTCTCTGGAGGTTGAGAAATGTGAAGCAGGGAGAATGACACGCTTATCAAGTTTTCGCTTAAAATGCGAGTTCTGGTGCGAAGCAGGAAGTCAAATAATCAGTTTGGAGTCTCGCTTCCATTTTAAAGCATACGAACGATAACGAAAAGCGAAGAATACATTCGAAAAGAAAAAAGATTTGCATTTCCATCTTGTCCCGAATATTATTCTCAGTCATTTGCCATGTTTCTGGCCAATTTACAAGTGTTTTCACACAATTAATTTTAAAAGGATGACATAATACGCATTCATGTGAATTTATATCCACATGTAGGAGCAGCTTTTTGTGTCTTGGAGACTCCCCTCAGCATTTGCGGATGTTTCTTTCAAGGGAGTCTGCCCACGATAAAGCTCGGAGTTATTGAACCTCGCCTCAGTCATATTATTAACGCCTCTTTATGGGCAAATCTAGGTCTCTTCATAATTCTGACGCGGGAGGCCTTCTGCTGTAATAATACTGTAATTTTTATTTCCCTGTGGCCAAGGCCCACGTCCCGAGGAAATGTGTCATGAGCTTGGAGCTTTTACAGCTGTCTTGTGTATTTTGTCAGTTTAATAATTCCTTGAGCGGTTGCCATAACTGAAATGTAGGCGACGAATTCGAGGGTTTGTAAAAAATCTATTGTTCGACAACATCTCTTTTCCCTTGCTGAGAATCCTCTGATAACTTTTTCAACATTCCTCTGCCAATCGGAACCATAAGCTGTTGGTCCTTGAGTTCAGGACGAATATTTCGACAATAGATTTTGACATTTTTAATCCGTCTTGATGTTGACACTCACATTGACGTTTCAGAGCAACTACGATATTCGAGAACGCAGACATGCGAAACTGGTTCCTGTTACCCCGCGACAGGAAATCTTCTCATAGGTCGAGAAAGTCAGTTAAAGGCCTCTTCGACGTGCGGTATAAAAAAGCAGGTGGGTGGCTGGTATTAGACCGATATTTCCTTTCTAATGCACCTGCGTCGCCCATAAAATTTTAATGACTTTAATTAAAAATGTTGGTCGTTCGAAGGGGCTAAATCAAGTCCAGAATTTCAAGTTTCAGAAAGTTTTTTTTATGAGTTATTACGAATAAAAAGACTTAAGGAATCGAGACGTGTTATGATTTTAATTGGGGGATTTATTTTCAGGAGAGGTATTGCATAGTTTCCCATTTGGAAGAGCCTAAAAAATGCTTCTGGTGCGATTCGAGGTATCACAATCGATACGACAGAACTCTCAGCCATAATATTTCCAATATAGTGGATATTCACCCTAGAGAGTGAGTGCTTATTAGATCGGATTAATAAGGGAATGTTTTTTTACGTAAATATTATTCACTTGAAGGTTGGGAACGTGGTGGCAGTCGGAAAATGGAGTGGAGAACGTCACCATCCAGCTGGACATGGAGGCCGAATTTCACTTCACTCATTTGGTGATCAATTTCAAAACGTTCAGGCCCGCGGCCATGTTGATCGAGCGATCTCAGGACAGAGGCAAAACCTGGCACGTGTACAGGTATTTCGCGCACGATTGTCTGAAGGTGTTCGGGATGAAGCCAGACATACCGAGGAGTTTGAGCGACGTCATCTGCGAAGAGAAATACTCGTATGTGAATCCGTCCTCGGGAGGGGAAGTGAGTATTCCGAAGAATCGTTCACCCCAGCGATGGATTTTTCATCTGACATTCATAATTTTAGTTAATATTTCGAGTTATTCCGCCAAACATCCCCGTCGAAGATCCCTTCGCGACGGAAGTGCAAGAGTTGGTTAAAATGACGAATCTCAGAATAAACTTTACAAAGTTGCACACGCTGGGAGATAATTTGCTCGACAAACGAGAGGAAATTCAGGTACAGCACGCCATTTGGTTCTATTAAGAAAAAACAATTGCAAAGTCTGAAGAGACTTCCCAAGGTATAATTCAAGCGGTGTTGATTTTTCAGGAAAAATATTATTACGCCATTAATTACATGGTGGTGAGAGGTTCTTGTTCTTGCTACGGCCACGCCAGCAGATGCCTTCCCGCACCTGAAAAAGCAAACACATATTATCCACCGGATATGGTTCACGGACAGTGCGAATGTACTCACAACACAAAAGGGTTCAACTGCAATGAGTGCGAAGACTTTTACAATGACTTACCATGGAAGCCGGCATTTGGGAAATCGCAAAACGCATGCAAAAGTGAGTGTCTTCCCTTTATTGAAACGGACTCCCAGATGAGGAATACTTTATTGCTTTTCCTCTATTTTTAGGATGCAATTGCAACGGTCACGCTTCGTCCTGTCATTTTGATTCGGCGGTTTTCGAACTCACCGGCAACGTGACGGGTGGCGTCTGCGAGAATTGTCAGCACAATACTCAGGGACGGAACTGCGAGGAGTGCATACCTTTCTTTTATCATGACCCGGCGTATAATATTCAAGACCCGAACGCGTGTCAGCGTGAGTTGAATACCCGTTTTTGGACTGTTGCGTAGAAAATCAGAGTTTAGCGGGTTTTTATGTGAAACAAATACAGATTAAATGAATTTTCACAGCGTGTGATTGCGATCCAAGAGGTTCCACCGATGACGGAATGTGCGACTCGCATACTGACCCCGGGAACGGGTTAGAATCCGGTCGTTGTCACTGCAAACCGAATGTTGACGGTCGAAGATGCGATCGGTGCAAGGACGGATATTGGAATTTTAACGAAAACAGTACCGAAGGATGTCAACGTATGTATGTCTCATGTTTTTGTACATTTCCTTTGGATAAATCTACGTCATTTAAAATTTGGTTTGTGAACTTCAGCATGCAGTTGCAATATGCACGGCACAGTGAATAATCAAGGATGCAACGTCCGGACGGGCGAATGCACCTGTAAGAGATACGTGACCGGTCGCGATTGCAACCAGTGTCTTCCCCAGTATTGGGGTTTGTCGGAGGATCGAGACGGGTGCAAACCCTGCAACTGTGATCTCGGAGGCGCTTATAACAACGACTGCGACGTCATCACCGGACAGTGTCACTGCAGACCTCACGTGGTGGGAAGAGCTTGCAATCAACCGGAACAAAGCTACTTCATCGGCCTTCCAGACTTTTTGGTTTACGAAGCGGAATTATCAAAAACATCAGACGTAAGATAATTCAATACACACATGCGGGTATTTTGCATATTATTCACGAGGGAACACTTTGCAGGACGCTCAGGTGGTCATCTTGGAACCGAATCGAGAAGGCAGAGGAAACGTTTGGACCGGAACGGGCTACATGAGAGCTTTCGAAGGATCACAATTGGAGTTTGAAATCAACGATGTGAAGACTCCAATGAAGTATGACCTCGCCCTCCGATATTCTCCTCAGCTTCCCAACGGTTGGGACGATGTCAGAGTGACCGTGGATGGGTTAGATCCCTTGGATCCCAACGGTCCTTGCAAGGACACCGTTTCCAATTTCGAAACGCATCGACTGCACCTCCCAGTCGAAAGCAGAAGCGCTCAGCTTCCGAATCCTCTTTGCTTCGAACCTGGGAAAACGTATAAAGTACGTTTGGAGTTTCGCAAATACGATCCCGTCGTGGAAACTCCCTCCGCTTCGATACTAATCGATTCCGTAAGTTTAAAATGATTATTGTTAAACCGCCGTTGGAATTATTTAAGTTCTTCATTACTAACTTTGCAGATCGCACTTCTTCCGAGATATGATGAAATAGGATTTTTCACGGGAACTCCTGAAAACCAAATCAACCACGATGAATTCAGGCGTTATAGATGCGGAGAAATATTTCAATACGCGAGCAAATATCCCAATCGGCAGATCCCGACAATTTGTCTCAGACATTTGCAGAGTATCGGAGCTTATGTGCACAATGGAGCTTTTCAGTGCGAGTGTGACCCCACAGGTTCTAGATCATTCGAATGTGACCCCTTGGGCGGTCAGTGCGATTGTAAGCCCAATGTGATGGGTCGCAGGTGTGATAGGTGTGCCCCAGGGACTTATGGCTTCGGTCCAGAGGGTTGCATAGGTAAGGTTTGCGCCTTTCGTTGAAATCTGTTTCTATTGGATTTCCTTCGATTGATTCGATTGTAAACTTTCAGCTTGCGATTGCAACTCGTTGGCTTTGGATAATTTTTGCGATCAAATTACGGGTCAGTGTAAATGTCGACAGAACACCTATGGTAGAGTATGCGATCAGTGTCAAATTGGTTTTTGGAACTTTCCTAATTGCCAGCGCTGTGAGTGCAACGGTCACGCTGACACCTGCGATTCTAGAACCGGAGTGTGTATTAATTGTAGGGATGCAACGTATGGCGATCGTTGCGACCGATGTATTGAGGGTTACTATGGGGATCCCAGGCTGGGAATAGACATTCCTTGTCGATCTTGTCCTTGTCCCGGAAGTCAAGAAAGCGGTCACTCGTTTGCTTCCCGGTGCTTTCTGGATCCCAGAACTCAGGATGTTGTGTGTGAATGTCACGGGGGCTACGCAGGTAATTCACTTTGGGTTCGAAAGTCGCTCACTTTCGAATAACCGTCGTGGATTTGTCCGCACTCGTCGACATTAGATTTCAGTGGACAAATGTTTCCAATACTCCTACTGGTTTTCATATGGTTCTTATTTAATTTCAAACCACTTCAGGTTCACGTTGCGATGTTTGCGCTGATAATTATTATGGAGATCCAGACCTTCCTGGAGGTTCTTGCCAGGCTTGCAATTGCAGCAACAACGTCGACATCACAAGACCCGGAAACTGCGATCCAAAAACTGGTTATTGTCTCCAGTGCTTGTTCAACACCGAGGGGGAGCATTGTGAAAACTGCAAGGAAGGCTATTACGGAGATGCTATAAATCAGCAGTGCAGAGGTAAAAGATTCTGCTGTGTTTAATTAATTCTGTTTATGATTGTTTACTCAAATTGTTTTACTCTTTCAGAATGCATTTGTGATCTTCTGGGCACAAACAGTTCCGCCGGGTCTTGCGACAAAACTACAGGACAGTGTCCCTGCTTACCGAACGTTATAGGTTTGTCCTGCGACACTTGCAAAGAGAATCACTGGAAGATAGCCAGTGGCAATGGGTGTGAACCATGCGGATGCGATCCGGTCGGATCATACAGCGAGCAGTGCAATTATGTAAGTTTTCATTCGGTTAATAAATGGTGTTTTTTACAGTAAGAAAACTAATAATTTAGGATGTTTAATTTTTTGTTTTTGTTTGCCTCAGTTCGATGGTCAGTGCAACTGCGCGCCCGGGTTCGGAAGTAGGCGATGCGATCAATGCCAGGCTTATTTCTGGGGCGATCCGAAAGTTCAGTGCTACCGTAAGTCGTCTAATATGTGGCGGTGTTCGCCTGCCGAAAGAGTTCTAACTCGAAGGTGTTTGTTGCAGAATGCGAATGCGACGTGAATGGATCCGCGACTCTGCAGTGTGACAGAAACAACGGGTCCTGCGTTTGTTTGGAGGGCATCGGGGGACACAAATGCGACGAATGCGCCCGCGGTTACCTTGGCAATGCTCCGCACTGCAGGTTTTGCGGGGAATGCTTCAAAAATTGGAACGATATCTTGGAAGATCTCATCGGTAAAGCGCAATAAAGTCACCCGGTCATGGGCAAACAATAAATAAATCCACGTTTATTTGTGTGTTGCAGTTCAGTCTGAAAAAGTCATTCTCTCGGCTTCGAACATAAAAAATGTCGGCGTTCAAGGGGCATACACTCACAAGTTTTTGGCGATGGAGAAGATTCTAGATGACGTTCAAGAATTGCTGAAAAATACAAATATGTCGGCGCAAGAGTTGGCAACCACCGAAAACTTAATCACTCCGCTCCGAGAAAAATTAAAGGAAGCCACCGAAAAACTAAACAAAACCGGCGATGTTTTGGAGATTACCGAACAGCAAATCAAATGGGTCGACTTAGATTTGGCCGATTTGACGACGCAAATGAACAATTTGTTGGAAGCGACCAAAGGGCTGAAGGAAAACGCGACCAAATTGCAGGAAGCCAACGTCGAAGGTTAGACAGAGTTTTTCCTTAAAGTCGGTTACCTCTGTCCGTTCTTATTTTAATTTTGTTATTTTATTTTCAGGTGCTCTGAATTTGACGAGAAAAGCTCAGCAGCAGTCGCGAGAAGCTGAAATAAAAGCGATACAGTTCGTCGAAAATGTTCTCGCCAATTCCGAACGACAGTGCAAAAGAGCGATGACCCTTTACAACAGATCCATCGACGAGGTCAATGCCATGCGAAACAATAATGAACGAACTCTTAACACTCTGCGAAACCGTCTGAAAACTCTCAATGGGAAAATCCCAGAGCTTAATGAAAAAGTAAAATTCGTCAAAATTTCCTTTCTCGAATTCTATTGAATTTTTCATTTAATTTTAATTTCGCTTACTGTTTTCAGGTTTGTGGGAAAGCAGAAGTCTGCGACGAAGCATGCGGTGGTGCTCTATGTGGAACCTGCGGGGGAATCTCTTGCGATTTGGGAGCAGTTACCAAAGCAAACGCTTCGTTCGAACTCGTTAAAAAAACCGATCAAATCATCAAAGAAAAGGAAGGAAAGGCGGAAGAGTTGCTTCGGGGCATAACGCAGGCGAGGCAGGAGGCGTCGTCCGCGCGCAATGCTTCCCTGGAAGCTCTCATGACTGCAGAAAATGCCAAAAATGGATCCGAAAGAGCAATCAAAGAGTCTTCGGAATTCTTTTCCAATTTAGAAAAATTTCTAAGCACTCCCGGAGCCAAACCAGCCGATATAAGAGCCGCAGCCGAAGAAGTAATTTCACACGAGAGAGATAATCCTCGAGACTTTGTCCACAAATTTAAATTCGTACTCTCTCTTTTCAGACGCTTCAGTTGGACATTCTGAGAGAGCCCGAGCAAGTGAAAGAATTAGCCTTGAAGATAAACAGCGCGGTTGCAAAACTGACAAATATTGACGCCATTTTGGAAGAGACAGACAAGGACAAAGAGACGGCGAGCAGTCTCAAAGAGAAGGCGATCAAAGCGAAGTATGTTCGAGCGCTCTGAAACCGGAAAAACAATGCAAACGTCAATCTAATGATCTCATTTCAGAACCGACGCAGAAAACATTCTAAGCGTTTTGGATCGCGTGAATAAAGCTTTGGAGGAGGCTGGAAACGCTCAGCAGAAAGCAGGAGACGCCATTAAACTGGCAAACACTGACATTGCCTCGGCGGAAAACGACTTGGCTCAGGTGAACATTGCCGACCGCGGGGTTGAGTGTGCGGGAAGTCTAAAATAAACGTGTTGTTACAGATCACAAGTGAGTCTAACGACGCTCAGTCCAAGGCCAACGAAACGGCCAACACAGTGAAGGAGTTGAACGGTCGTCTGAACACTCTGAAGAGGAAATTTCTGAAGAATCAACTCAGCGCTTCTGAAATCAGCGAGGAAGTTGACGTTGTCACGAAAGACGCCAACAACACGTTGACAGAGGTGGAGTGTCGCGGATTATCACCAAATATTCGGACAAATTTTTTACAAAATGTGCATTTCAGGTTCAGAAATTGCAAGATCAGTACGGTCTCGCCGAGGAAAAACTTGCGAACCAAGCAGGAAAAAGTTCCACTGCCAAGGAAAGAGCTCAAAGACTTTTCGACAGAGCGAGTCAGCTGTTCGTTAGCACAAATGCCAAAGAAAAGGATCTGAAAGGTAATTTTCACTCCGAAAATAATTTAACCAAACACTCAAATTCTCATTTTATTTGTTTTTTTTTTGTTTAGACCTGGAGAAATGGTACGAAGACAAGGAGACCATGTTCCAAGACTTGAACGCAGAAATGCTCGGACTCTCAAACAGAATGAACGAATACATAACGATAATCAGCAGTCGCTCCAAGCATTACAGTGAATGTGTGTCATAGTTACATGCAGAGATTCGTTGTAGTTTTATTTATAATAATGAAAAAAACCGCGTCGATAGATCTGGAAGGGGGACAGTAGAAAAATCGAACTCCTTTTCAAGTGTTCCACTACCGCGCCCCCCCCCAAAAGTATTCTCTGTATTTATTTCGCATGCATAAATTGTACAGGCAAACAATGATCTTTTTTGCTTCGACGAATTGTAGAGTGCCTTGCAATATCTCTCGTGTAGATAAAAGTAAAATGCTGGTCGAAAACGGAAGGACGAGATGCTCGAGGATATAATATTTTGACGGTGGTCGAATGGGCCAAAGGCGGTTGGGAGCATTTCCGTAAAAAGATTTTTACCAGTCAAAACTATTTTTATATTGCAATTAAACAGTCAGATTATTTAAAGCATTTATTGCCGTTATTACGCTAAAAACTATTTTTTAAAATGTGCTTATATTTTAATCACTGAATGAGATTCTCTTAAATATCTGCGAAAGTCTTATTACGAACTGTAAATCGGATTCTTTGAAAGACTTTGCGTTTCCATTGTTGTGTCGATACAGATTAACCCATTGAGTGCTAACTACGAGAAATAGTGGAATTTTTAATGCAGAAATTTTATACAGTGACGCTGTTTTTATTTTAATAAAAATTGCATTAAATGCCATAGTAATATTTTATCAGTAACTTTTATACATTGTAAAAGTTTAATGTATTCTTCAAAATAAAACCTGGCCACTCTGGTACTCAATGGGTTATGTAGGAAGACTTTTCATTCAATCTAATTTCACATTCCTGAATTCTTTTTGCGGGATTTCCTTCCCGTCTTTTTCGGGATTCCATTATTTGCATTCGCATTTGTCATTTTAACATTAATAACTGCAAAATAGTTTATGTTAATCATTAACAATAGTGTATTCTTTTCGTAAGCCGATGTTTTGAACTTTTAGGATTTTGTTTATATTACACCGATATAACGCCGTTAGGATTTTAGACTTTTTAGATTTGCAATATGTTTTGCAAAATTATTGTAAAAATCGAACGGTAAAGTCTGTTTACGAATTGAAATCGTAATTTTTATAAATTTCTTCGCAGGAAAGCAAATTCCACATTAATGGAAAGTTTTTTACACTTATAATGCCAAAGAATTTAGTTTTTCAATAGTTGTAGTGAAAAAATACCATTTTTTAAGTGCCTTATTATACACTCCGTTTTATTACAATTATTTTTAACCCACCGAAATGTTTTAACAGTTAAATTTTTACCATTAGATTATAATTAAAAAGTCTGATTACCGTTTTTAATAATCGTTGAATAAATCGTAAGCAATTTTAGCGGTCACTGAAAAAAGTACAAAGTGAGTTTATTTTGCTTTTCTGGAAAATGAAATTTTTTAAATGTAACCGTTAAACAATTTTAGTGCAATTGTCTTTCAGCGAAATGCGCCCTTTTTTGGGACACGAAAATTATAAAAATTTTTTTGACTGAATTATTTTACCAATATCAGTTATTTTTATAGTTTTTATATTAGTCTGATAAAATATATAGGCCACCATTTCTTGTATTTCTCATTTTGAAGTGCCTGAATTGTTATTTTAATTAAAGAAATTACTAAGACTTTTGGTTAATAATGAAGTTGATGTTTTAATTAAGTTATATAAGTTCGTTTATAGTCTTTTCATTTACTAACGTATTTACACCGCCATTTTTTCTTTAAATATCACTGCCAGTGTAAGAGATAGTCTAATTTTTTTTTTTAAATAAATGCTTTGTTGGTAAATTTATTTTAATGGTTGATTTTAAACTTTAATTTTACCTTTCCAACGGATTTTTTAATTTTTGCTGTGGTTCACAGCATTTAGGTTTTGGTGAACGTTAAATTTCCCTGAGCGTTCCAAAACCAACGGTTTTTTATGATTAATGGATAATTATTAATGGATACGCCGATTGAGCGTTGAGAGATTAACGTTGTGTTGTTGTATTCATTTACAATTATTAGTACGAAATAATCAGGTGAGTAATTAAGAGTAATGGCTGCAAATGGTGGCCAAGACGACGAGTGTAAACAACGCTGTAAATCCCGTCTTTCTGAGATTAACCGTTAATTTTATAAGTGCGATTGAGGTAAATTTTTTAATATCCGCCAATAGTGTTTTTTATTTATAATAATATAAGGATAGGTTTTGTAAATTTGTAAAGAGAATATTCTTTTCACAGGAAAAGTATAATCATTTCGGGTAAAGAATCTTCAGTTAACGTACATTGAATTTTAGGATAAAATGGATACGCCTTTACATAAATTATTTATCGATCCGTCTTTGGAGAATGATTTGAAAAAAGAAGAAATGGAGTGGTTTAAATCGAAGATAAACTCATTCAAAATTGTGGATAAGGAAGAGAAAACAAAAGCAGGTTTTTTTGCGACCATAGACAATAATTAACCTCTCTATGGCTAAATATTCATAACGGAAATATGCAAACGGATAAAATGTTCGTTACAACTTTTAATTAAAATAAACTGTATTTTTAGAATTTCATAAAGTTGACATTATAACCGAATACGAACCGGAGAAAGTTCCCGAAAAACCGAATGCAGTGTACCTTAAATTGAGAGAAACGGAAACCATTTGGTTGTTTTCATTAACTTCCTTCTGTGAGGACAACGCCGAAGACATAGAGAGAGTTCGTCGAGAGAATCAAACATACGAAATGGTAAATGAATTCTGTTAACCCGTGCGATCGCGAATGACTGATTATTTGTACCTTCAACAGAAGAAGACAAAGAAAGAAATAATTCGGAAGCGTTGTATCGGAGACGGTCAAACTCCCTGCGGGGTAATTAAGTCGACTGGGGTTTTCACCACAGAAATAATTACGAGGGACGCTGCTGTCTTTGCATCTGAATGGGACCTTTATGATACGTACAACGCATTGGGTTTGTATATTTTCATATTTTAATTAATTTGTTTTGTTTGTTAATTACTGTTTTTTCTGATTCAGGGGAATGCGAAGTGGTGCCATCGAAGAGTTATCTCAAATTCGTGGAACCCATAAAACAATCGGTAAAATTGTTCCATTTTAATACTTTTAACTATTTATTATAATTGGAAATTACAATATGTCAGATATGCTACTAACGAACTCTCCAACCGACGCCATCATTAGTGACGTCACTTCCTTAGGATTTAATTAAAATAATTATTAAATAAATTTCAGTGCATTTAATTTTGACTTAACGGTTATTTTAGTTAATTTTAACGTAATATAGAGTGAAACTTTTCCAGGATGCAGATTCTTCGGGAGGAGATGCGGTTTCCAAAGTGTTTAACAGTTCTCATTTCCGTTATGCTTCGCTCGTAACGGAAAGACTTTTGGCGTCCAATTGTTTCCAGGCAAAGCAGTCGATATTCAAAAAGGACTTCAGGACATGATGTGAGTTTTGTCGTTTTGTAACGGTCTTTTTGTAACGGTCGTTTTCTTCTGGAGTTACTTTCACAAATATTCACAAAATTTTCCATTTTCCAGATGACCTTCAACCCACACTTTTTACGTACTCGATAGAACCACTCTGGAGTTTCCAAAAAGAGCTGGAAATTCCTCTCGCGGTCACAAGCATGGACTGGAATCCGTTAAATAAAGTCCTCTTGTGTAGCTTTTCATGTAGTAAACGATCCAATTGAACGGCTGGAACCTTCTTCATACTTTTCCAGGATCTCTTGGCAGTCGCCTACGGTGACCTCACCTTCCAGAAAGAATCCATCGGTTTGGTCTGTGTTTGGTCTTCGAAGAATCCCCGCCAACCCGAACGGGAATTCCACTTCGAAGATGCCATAACGTCTCTCCATTACTCCAAAGTGAGGGCGAACATTCTGGCAGCGGCCTCCCGAAGAGGGAATGTATATGTTCTGGATGTGTCCAGCGAGGACGGGACGTCTCGGGTTCTGGGAAGGTTGTATCTCAATGTTGTTTCGGTCTTGGAAAGGTGTAAATTGTTCCCTTTGACAGTTCGGAGCCTGTCGGGGGCCCCATTTGGAAGGTGGAGTGGCTTCTGCTGCGGGAGTTGGTCACTGCAAATGAGCGATTGCTCACTGTGGGGGAGGGCGGAATGCTGAAGGTGTTCTCGACGTCAGCCGAGGAAAGCACTAAAGGTAAAAAGTGATCTCACGCTAAAGTAAAAACTTATTCTGAAATATAATCAATTATTTCAGATATTTTAAAACTGGAGTATGTGACCTCCACTCAAATGTATCCGGAGAAGATTGAGAAAAAAATGATGAGGCGTCCTCTCGTTTTCCATGAAACGTTTCACAGGAAAATATTTTCAGGGCTTTGCTTTTCAATTTGTGAGAGCAGAAACATCTGTTATATATCAACGAAAGAGGGCGTCGTATTAAAGGTTCAGTTTTATTTTAAACTTCGATTTTCTGTTTCTTCATGGCGTCTTCTTTTTTCTTTCAGTGCAATTTGAGAAACCCGTCTTTGACAGGCGGTTCCTTCCTCGCTCACGAAGGTCCTGCTTACGTCATTCAGCACTCCCCGGCCACCGATTTGATTTATTTGACTTGCGGAGCAGACTGGAGTGTCAAAGTCTGGATGGAGGGGATCACCCAACCTCTTGTGACTCTCCATCAAAAGGTTCCGATCCTCCCAAACCGGAAGAAGGTTTTCGAACCGATATTGTCACTCCCATGACTCTTTCAGGCACCGGTGACCTGCGCGAGATGGTCTCCGACCATTCCCACTTTGATAGCGTCTGTCGCCGATAGAGAACTCTCTTTATGGGACATCGGGAGGAATGTTCTTTCTCCAATGTCGGGAAGAAACTTCCAGGAATGCGGGAGGATCTGCAATTTGCTGTTCTCTTCGAACGGAGCGGTCAGTCACGTGACATCCCCTCGTGAAGCCCAATTCTGGACTTTCAGTGTAATTCTGTCTTTTCAGAATATAATGATTGGGAGTGAAGACGGACTGGTGCATGTCGTTCATTTGTCCGAACTCCCGAGGATACCTTTCTTACAGGTATGAACTAAAAGAGATCTCTTGACTGCTGACAAAACCGGACAACCCATTGTAAACGGACCAAAAGATAGGATTGAATTCAGTTTCCATAAAACAACCGAATTTAAATTTTCCAGAAGGAAGCTCTAATATCAGCAATTAGAAGAGTTCTCTCACGCAACAAAGACGAATTATACTTGAAATTTTCCAAAACGGTTGAGTCAAACAGAGACGAACTTAAAACTCGAGTGCTTACTCAGCTGTTCAAACCAGGAATTCAAAAATAAAAAAAAAAATAACAAAACTTAAATAATAAAAATTATCTGGTCTTAAATCGTGACCAGTATTTTAATTTATTGAACGCTAAATTTTACCAATAAATAATATTGTATTTACAGGATTTTAAAATTTCTAAATAATTCTATACAAATCAAAAAAAAAAAAGATAATTTTCATGAAATAACTTATTACTTCTGTTCCTGCTCGGGTTTCTGATTTCACTCAGTGTGTGATTGTCTCCTTTGGTGCGCATTCCCTCCGACTATAACAATGGCGTTGTGATGCTTATTTGACAAAGGAACTGCGCCAAAGGTAAGGTCGAGCATAATCATATTGCTCAAATAACCGTCAAAACTAGCTATTTAATTATATATATATAAAAAAAAATTTAAACACTATTTTGTCGAATCATTTTTAAATAGCGAGTTTTTTTTTTATATTATTTATTTAAAATAAAGTTTTCTCTACATAATACTTTATATAATGCTCTTTTACTCTATGCTTTTATAGTTATTTATGGTCGATAAAAATCTCGAAAGAAAACAACTTCGATCCGTTCAACCGCCGGATTCTTTCGGCCGGTTTTTCCAACGGACGAAAGCTCCCGAAAGCGTTACTTTTTATCCATTTTGGACATTATGTCGCCCAGGAGATCGTAGCTTTCGCTCTTTTTCTTCGCCATTTTCTTCTTGACTTTCTTCACGTGGGTGTCGCTTTTCTCTTTGGGCGCGACGCAGTTGCCCTGAATGTGTGCGGGGTCGGGGTTGGTGTTGGCGGGGGGATCGGCGAGGGCGGAGGGCGGGGGCGGGGGAGGGATCGCGGGGGGAGAGTCGGGAGGGGGCGGCGGCGGCGGCGGCGGGGGGAAGGGCGGCACGTGGCTCATGAAGGCCGCGTAAGGCTGCCTGAGATCGAAATCCACTAACTGGCTACTGTTGGTTTGACAATTCGTGTCAAAGTTTGGAATTTTATTGGCGGTCACTTTGTTTTCACCGTTACCGTCCGAAACGTCATTCGGCATTTCACAACGGTTTTCTTTTTCGTTCGGCCCCGTCGACGACTTTTTCAAATCAGCACTGACTTCCTCTTTCACTCGAATCGTATTCTCCGGACCGAGAGGGAGTTCCCCTGGGATTTTGGGACTTTTCCTCCCGTTTTCCCCGACTTCCGGATCGGGGTTTTCTTCTTTGATTTTTTTACTCGACGAATGATTCGGACTTTCGCAGTGTTTCCTTTTCGAACCGGTTTCGTCTTTAACGGTTTTCTCCTCAGTCTTCACGGTTTGAGAATGATCTCCGTGTGGCTCCCTGCAGCTGTCCCGTCTGCTACTCTTCGACGAGTCCTCGTGCCGTCTCTGTTTCGAACTGCTGCTGCTGTGCTTTGACTCGCTGCTTTTCTTGCTCGACGACTTCGCCTTCGGAGACTTCTCCCGATTGGATTTGTCACCTTTCGAACTGAATTCCGAACTTAAATTCTTGACTTCTTTTCGATGACTGGAATGACGCTCCTGACTTTTCCGGTCTTTTTTCGACGGCGTCCGATCGCCGGATGATTGACGATTGTGAGAGTTTTGACTGGTCTTCTGGAATTCGTCTTTCGATGGCCGTTTCGGGGGCGGCGATCTGCCCTCGGATCGGGACCGCTCTCTTTTCTTGGAGGAACTACTTTTCTTTTCCTGATCGCCGGTTGGCGTTCTGGGTTCGCAGGCCGACGATTCCGGCTCCTTCTTGTGGGACAACGGCGTGGGTTGTTTTTTCGACTGGTACTTGTGCATCTTCCTCGGAGAATGTTTGAACGGGGAGTACTCCTTCAGTCGGTCAATTTTTTTAGGAGTTTTCAATCCCGATTCCTAAACACAAAACCGATTGTGAATGCGCTGAGGTTTCACTCGAAATCAAAATATTTACAAATTTTAAGCGGTCAACTCACCCCGTTGGTAACTGCTGCCAATAAATCGTTTTCACAAACGGGCGGGCAATAAACGGCCACGTTTTTCTTCTCGTAAAACACCTGTCCCTTGTTTATTCCCGTGGGAGTGTGCAAATTGGGTGCTCCGAGAATGGAAAAGTAATCCCGATACCTAATGTGCCAAGCTGGAAGGGAGGGAAATAAAATTGAAGTTCAGGAAAATCCAAACCTCTAATTCCAACGGTGGGGATGTAGCTTACCAACGCTTGCAACGCTGCTGATCGTTTGAAACTGATGAATGATTTTCCTGGGGAGATAATACACGTCGTTGTCGTGCAGTTGGAGATGCGCGTAACGGATTCCTTCGCGTCGCAATGTGTTCAATTTGGACACCTGAAAATTCAATATGGTGTTGGGTTAAACCGTCAAATCGCGATGAAATGACATGTCAAATGTATGATTCTACCTCAATCCATTTGGTACACTGAGTTTGAGGGGGCTCGTATAAATCCAACATTAATATTTCCAATAATTCGTTATAATCCTGAGCGTGAAAAGCGACCACGTCTTTGGTTGCGCGATTCCCGTGCTCCGGATGACCGCAGTTTACCGCTTTAAGAACACCTAAAAAATTAAATAAAAAAATCCAAACATGAAATAATCACAGTGGGGAATTATTTAAAATGAATGCCAACGATGGGAGTTTTTCCTCTAAGATAAAACGACTCACCGACAGCAGCAGTTGGCGCAGTATTGCTGATACCATAATCCACTCCAACTTGATCAGCATGTGCTTTGGTTCTGTCTTGAAACAGAGATTCTCTAGCTTCACTAAATCGAGAACCTCCCACGTAGGCCAAATTATCCAGTTCATTGTTCCGCCTGCAAAGATTTGACATTAGCATCCTTTCATTTTTTCTCATTCTGATAAACAGGGCATTCTTTTACCGTTTCTTGGGTCTTGCGCTCTCTTTCAAAGCCTCGTTAGCAGGTAACATTTGTTCTCCAGGGCGCACCCAAAAAATAGGCCCGTCGTTGGATTCTCTAGGATTGTCAGTTTCCACTACGGATAGGGAACTCCACGGCATCACCTAAACGTACAACAAATTCCCTTTACATAATTCGAATAATTGTTATTCAAAATACTTCTACGAAATCCACGACTTACTGGTTTCATGAAAGGACTTTGCTCCAAACGAGCTACAAAATCAGGAAAATAAGCTCCCACTTCTTCCCCTAAAACCCCACATAAGCTCAATTGATCCAGCGGAGCGTACCTAAACGTGCCGTTAGAATAAGTTTTGTACACCTGAAAAAAAAAAAAATTCACTTTTGGTGGTCTTAAACAAGACAGAATGACTGTTAACGTAATGAATGCCTCTTACTTCATCTCTATACTGAGCCATTGTGGTGGTGTGGTTATCCCTACTTGCTAATGAACCGGTTTTGACAATTAACGTTGGGTAATGGTCCGCCATGTAGTCCACAAGATCAGGTAGATAAGAAGCAGCTCCATGAACAATGCCCATCACATGGCAGGCGCATTCATTTTCGTCCTCACTATAGGACAGCTGCAAAGTCAAAAAGGGTAAAATACAGTTTAATGTAAGCCGGCAACTGTATGGCAAACATCACTCACCTTTATAAACTCGTTGGCGCACTCTTTCATTTGAGCCTCTGTTAAATGGCTGATTTCATCCATGTAAAGATGACATACAGATGCTCCCCCATTTCTATCAACTTCTATTCTGATGTACCTGCCATATTTCAAATTGGCAAGTTGTGGATGGGGCACCCAGGGCACTCTTGTGAAATAAGCATTTGACGGATCAAATTTATTCTGATTCATTTCCGAGTTAATGTCTTCCGGTGTGCACTGTATTTTAACACTGTGATACTTTTTTGATTTCTTCGAGTGATGACGAGAGTGGTGGCGAGATTTACAATGACATTTGTCCTCTGGTTTGTGATGACAACTTCTGGATTTACTCCTCGAGTCTGATTTTGATTTGCTTTCGTTTTGCTGACTCTTTGAAGAAACTTCACTGCAAACACATTTGACAATGAATTGAACATTCGATTTTAATATTACAAAATCAATGTCAGAACCACAACTCACTTGACTTTGCTTGGTACAGAAGATGACACCTTATGCCTGTCTTCTCCTGACTCCTTGTACTTATGGCGAGATAAAGATGACGATGACGGTGACTGATGTGATATAGATTGAGAATCATATTTTTTTGACGATGAGGAAGAAGAACATGACGATGATGATGATGATACATGATTATTTACACACTGATCCTTTTCTTTAGATTTATCCTTACTGGGTTTGTGATCACTTGTTACATCTGAAGAATTAACCTTTTCAGCATTTTGAAGCTGCAATTATAAAATCATTTTCATTTTGGTTTAACATTCATTAAAAAAAAAAACTTGTTGAAACTAACCTCTTGAACTTCATCCTGTGATTTCTCCTCCTTGGGCTTAGTGATAATACAATTTTCATTGAGTTTTTCATTATTTGGTTTGTCTTTTAAGTGACCATCATTCAATTCCTTCACAGTCTGAGATATTTCAATGAGATCCACAGATTTCATGGAATCCACACAGCAATTACTTATTATATTTCCATTTGTTCTCGTATCATTTTCATTTATTTCTTCTTTTATTTTGACATCAATACTGTTTTCATGAGTTACACCATTATTAATTCTTTGATATTCAGATTTGATCATAATTTGGTTTTCACTTATCACAGTTGAATGAATTTCTTCAGATCTTTCAAAGTCTGAAGATGAGTTTAATTTTTCACCATTTGGCAAGCTATTCACATGCAGATTAGCTTCATCCACTGCCATGACAATTTCATGTAACTTTTCATTAAATTTAATTATATTAAAACTTTTGCCTTTCTTTGTTCGTTTCAGCAAAATAAAATATAATAAGAGTCTCAACCAAAAATAAACAATAAACAAACATTTCACATAGTGATTATATAACTGAAGCACAACCAAATTATATGTTTGTTGAATTTCACATTTAAAAATTACCAAAGTAAAAACTCTTGTTTTTATTAACTTTATTAAATCCTCAACATAATGTTCTCGAGTCTGGCATAATTTATTAAATAAATAATCTTGATTCGATAAAATGTTTATGCTACGAGTTTGAAGAGCTTCAATCAAATTGCGAAAAGTATAAAACAAACAGAGTGTGGCTTCAACCAACCAACGTAAAACCACTTTTTTATTGACAGTGATATTTTCTATTAAATCGCTCAATTCATTTTTAAGCAGTACTGAAAGTTTAGATGAGCAAGATGGCATGATAAAATCCAAGACGATTTACTTTAACCCTCCAGGGTGTCGAATGACTGCAGTCATCACCTTTTTTCTCAATCCTGAAATTAAAAAACAATTTATATTAATACATTATCACAAAAACAACACTCAAAACAATAAGAATGTCTTCGTGAGTATTTCGATGGGAAAAAAAACAACGCAAATGGCAGTTGAAAACAACAAATTGTACGCTGACGCCAATTAATAATTGTTTAGCCGCATAAAAACAAAAATACAAGCAAAATAAAGCGATACACTCACTTTGATTTTTCAATGCTGCTTGAAAAACTCTTTTTAAATTCATACACATAAATGAAAATCAAAATGACAACATCGAAATGCTTATAATAAAACGAACCTATTAAATTGGTTCGTGCAACATTTTACATCGAAAATGGCAGTCGCTTCGTCAGTGACGTCACACAATTAAATTTCCCTGCCTTCGAAGCGGAAACAATGGATAGGAACACTAGCGCTCCTAACAGTCGTTTTCAAGTTTAAATATAATTCGCGCCTTTTCAGAATACCAAACAGTTCACTTTATTTTAAATAAACATTTTGCAGGAATCTGCAAAAATCTTTAATGTTTTTTAAAAAGTGTTGAAATAAACAATCAAAGATCCATGTATTGTTAAAATCCACTTATAAACCAATTTTATTATTTCTCATTAACCGTAAATTTTCCGCCATTTGTTATTTCACTTTATTCTTTACAACGGTTACGGAAAGTGCTCATTAACAGCAATTTAAAGATAATTTGTCAGAATAATTGAAGGTAAGAAATTTCGGTTCTACTTTTTTGTTCTTTGTAAAGAACATATAAACTTTTAAAAACACTCGGTTACTCATTCTAATTCAAATATAATACTTTGCTCTCAGGCACGGAAACTTCCATGACTGAGACAATTTAGGGTTAAAATAAAGTTAAATTCCGATTTTATAATAAAAATTTTTAATAAATGATTTGTAAAAGTACATTAAAAACATTTTTAGCAGTATAAGCAAGTAAAATGGATACCATTAAATTACAGCAAGATTCAGTTAATTCTTCAAGTCAATTTTTAAAAACCATATAAGCCCACCTTAGGTAAAATAGTACATTAAAATTTGTTGTAAAATACCTTAAAACTTATACTAAATCACGAGACCGTTACATTTGGTATCAGAAATTTGAATTTTGGCCCACCTGGATACATCACTTTTATTTCAGTACTGAATTCTTAGGTGCATTTAACAATTCAATTTGAACAAAACAAATGTGGAATTGTGTGTTCACCATTAAACATGTTTTCAATGTTAAAATGAATGCCTTGACAAGAGGAATATTTAGCAATAAACTTATGTCATTTAACTGAATGCGAATTATCACAATTAAAAATACATTATAATAAACGTTTATCTTCCAAATAACTAGAAAAGTCTCAGGATAATAACCAAAAAAAGCTTTAAACTGGGAAAGTCACTGAATTATTACATATAAATCACAAAATACCTAAAAATGTAGGCTTAACCGAAACATACAATTTATGTTTACAAAAGTACGATGAAGGAAATTAAAGCTTTTACGGAAAGTAATAATTCATTGTGTAAAATTTATTTCTCAAAAAAATATTTGTAGTAACCGCGTGTATATTACGTGCAGAATTACAAATTTCATAAACATAACAAAGAAATAATTTTACACAAAAAAATTTTACAGTCACTTATAAAAAATAATGATATTTACAAGTAAAATCAGAAGAATGGAAAGAGTAAATGGAATAGTTATCTATAAACTATTTTTTTTGGATAATTAATAATATCAAGAAATTGTTTGTTTAAATGTTGAAATTTATACAAAAAAATTTGCTGATATAAAATATGGAAAGAATGTGAAGAAAACATGTAAATTTTCATAACCCATGCAACTAAATTTAAAAATCTAATTATTCTCAAATACAAATATCCTATTAAAAGCTATACAAAGCTATACAGAAAACAACATTAACAGAATTTTCTTTACCTCAGGAAAGGCATGTATAAAGTACAGTAAAAAAACTAAGTAGGGAATGGAGAGCATTAAAATACAGAACATCTCAAAAAGATACATATAAATGCCATTTTCACCAACTGAAGACTTCATATCTTTCACAACAATAAAGGCACTATTATTCTGGAAAAATTAACAGAGTCTGAATGATTTCATTCAAGTTTTAGGAGTAAGAGATGGACATTTTGATAATTCCATCAACAATAAAGCAGTGGAAACATCAGATTCTTCATGTAATTTAAAATTTTTAGGCTTGGATGCATCATAATTGTCCAAGACAAGTCTTTTATTATTAATACTGAAACCATTAATTGAGCTTTCTTTTGTATTATTATTATTGTTTCTGAAAGTATTTAAAATATTATCCTTTTTAGGAATTTCATTCCTTCCTATTATATATTCATTTTGTTCCGATAATGGTGTGCACTGTCCTGAGTGCATTAAAACCGTTGGACGGGATTTATTTAATTTATGAACTTCATTGAATATGTCAGTGAGACTACATACAGGAGGATTTGAATAAATTCTTTTTTCATTTTCACCTTTTAAATCATATTTGCTTTGTACACTTTCTGAATAACTCTGTTGTGTGATTTCTGACTTTGTTTTTAATCTTCGATAATATGAGGAATAAACATCAAAATTTTGAATATTCATTTTTTCTACTTTGACACCATTTGATTCTTTTGTGTTTTTCTGGCTATGTTCAATCTGAGAAACAGGCTGATAATACCTTACAGGAAGGTTTGTTTTACAATTATTGAGAAAATTTTCTTCTGCATTGGTTCTTTTGTTTTCAGTTTCCGAAATATCTTTTTCCCAATGAATGGGTCTAACAAAATTATCTTTCAGTGATTCTTGACAAGCTTCCCTCAACCAGCGCTTTTTCACTGGTTCTAATTTGGTCACTTCTGGATCAGAAGCTTCAAAAGACAAGCAATGATCTGAAGTAGATTTACCCTCATCCTTCTCAATATCTTTAGAACATCCTGGCTTCGAGATGTGCATTAGTTCGGAAATATTTCTCTTTGGAGACTCCTCCAAAATCTTACCTGAGTTATTTGCAATATCACTTAGTTTTTTTCTGGGACTGCCATTTTTAGGACCTTCTCTACCAGTATCAATTTCACTGGTATTAATTTCATTTAATATTTCTTTACGAGCTTTTGATTTTTTAGGGGATTCTGTGTTTTCCAAATCTTCACATAGTGATGAATTCCTTTGCTTTTTTTCTCCCTTTTTAAAGCATGGAGTTGTCATTTTATCTTTTTTATACCTGAAAATTATCTTCATTTAGTGAACTTTTTTACATAAACTGTGCATGTTAAAATATGGTTCTTTTTATATTACCTTTCAAGCCATCGAAGCACTTCGATATTCTGTAATGAGCACTCTGTTGTTCCAAGTTCTAAGAGATTATTATCAGCCTCACGAACTAAGGCTGCACTGGGATGGACTGAACAATGTCTGTTTGCATGTTTGAATCTGGCTTCACAGCCAGTCACTGAACATTTAAATGGTCTTTCACCGGTGTGTAGACGTTGATGTGTTTTTAAATGCCCACTTTGTGTAAATGCTCTTGGACAACCTGGATAGTCGCACACATATGGTTTCTCACCTGGGAAAATATCATTCATTGAAAAACAGGTAATATTGGTGAGTATTCAAAGAAGGGGAAGAACATACCTGTGTGTGTTCTCACATGAGTTTGCAAAGATTTCTCCCTGGGAAAAACCCTCATGCAAAATCGACATTTAATGGCACTGGGGGATGAGGATCCCTCCTGCATCATTGTTGTCACGGCATCTGCTCGAGGTCTGCCTCGACGTCCTTCTCTACTGGACTGTTCATTGACAGGAGACACTACACAACTTTCTAATACAAAATCACTTTCTACTTTATATATATGTTTCATTCGTAAAATTACGTTTCCAGTTGTCATTTCACTTGAACGTGAAGACATCCATCCACGAGTGAATACTGCTATAAATGTCCAATTATTTTCCCGCGACTTAGAGAAAGACAATTTGCTTAGTTAAACTTCAAAATAAAACAAATAAAGAGTGTTGTCAATCCAGTTTTAAAGAGCAATCACGAGTGAGCTAAGGTTTAGTTAAAGGATAAATATAAATACTATAAAATTTAAAAAATTTCAAAATCACACAAATAATAAACGCCTCATACTTTCCCTGTCTGCTTTTACGAGCCAAAATAAGAGGCAACTCACGCATACAAAGGATTGAAGGAAGTTTCCTTTAAAAACTTTATCAATTTTCATAGATTAAATAAACACAAAGAAATAAAAGTATCATTTCATTTTCATGAAATGATTTAATTTAATTGCCCTTTACTCGGTCTTCAAGCCTTATTAAATTTTTAAATTTAATTATATATTTAAACTAAGAATCAATTTCTATAATTAAATATTTTTTGATCACTGAATTAAGTGCTCTTTTGTTCCTAATAATATTCTTTATACCATGCATAAATATGTACGATAATTTTTAACATTAATGAGAGAATGTTAGAAGAATCTGTAAAATAGCGACTTTAAAGCAAAATACTATTCATATTTTAATTGAAAATAAAAAAATTTCAAACTTAAAAAAAGGCGGGGAATGTAATATGTAAAACAAATATAAAACACTGATATATAATTATCCTTTACATTCAATTAAATCTAAACAGTAAGAAAAGAATTCATATTTACAAAGCTTTTATATTTTACAAAGTTCACAATAATTAAATAAAATTATTGAAACCGAATACTTTCAAAGGAATTTTCCTTCATGAAGAGTAGCAATAGCCGATTTCCGTTTCCGGTGAGGGAAGAACGCCATTTTGCAGTTTTATACAGCTTAATGGTGGATCGTTGTATAAAGGCTAAAGGTAGCCATAAATATCTTAGACATCCAACGTTTTTAGTTGGAAAAATTTATCATGGAACAAGAGTACGTAATAGGGGTTGCCAATCGTTATGCCCTATTTTTAGAAGACAACTCGCCTGAAGAGGATCCGTACGATTTAATAAAAAACGCCGAGGCCGAAAAGGCTAAGAAAAAAACACTGAAAAGTGCTTCGGGAGAGTCGAAGGAGAACAAAGGGAAGCCTGATTTAAAAGGGAAAACTACTTTACCTTCAGCCCGAAAAGGACAAGGGATTAAAGAAACGCAAAATGTAAAAGCAAACGATGCCGGAGCTGTTAATAAACCTAAACCTCAAGGTGAGTTCATTTTATTTATGTTGTGCGAATTAGCCGGGTATCGAAATCCAGGGAAATACAAAGAGGAGAAACTTGAAACTTTTTCCTTTTTTAATAGATTAGCGTTATCGATTTTATGCTGAAATAACAAATAATTTAGTTCTTTGATTTTTTTGAAAATTTTTATTTTATTCAAAAGTTTTCATTTAGTTTTAAGTTATTATTCTAAACTGTTCTTAAGCTCTTCAGGTATTTTGGGTTTATTTAACGGTCTTTTTGTCTGTGATGCTCAAGCTCAAATTTAAAAAATATTTGAAAAGTTGTAGTTTTATGAAATAACGTTTTCTAGTTTTGCATGAAGAAACGTGATACCATTTAAAAATTAGTGAAAAATTTCAAATGAAAAACAGGTATTTTCATTTTTAAATAAATATTCATTCCCGCAGACAGACGGTTTAATTGAAAAAGAAAAATATAAATATTCAATTACTGTTGCTCATAAACTGCTTAATATAACTTTGT
Organism: Brueelia nebulosa; assembly: GCA_028293925.1. Classification (NCBI taxonomy): domain Eukaryota; kingdom Metazoa; phylum Arthropoda; class Insecta; order Psocodea; family Philopteridae; genus Brueelia; species Brueelia nebulosa. The sequence goes on along the minus strand of JAQIBA010000017.1, from coordinate 840,701 downwards.
TTGCGCCGAATAAACTCTCGCTATTTTCAGATATTTCATCATATTTTACAGATATTTTCATTAATTATTTATTATGGATTTGGTTTTCATTTAGAAGAGAAAATAATTTGTTGAAATGACTCTCTCAAGGAAAAAACTCTTGGCCACCATTGGCCACTAATAGTGGGATTAGCTCTGTCGATTGGTTTGAACCAGTTCGTTCTGTTGAGAACTAGACCGGGAAATGCGAGCAGATTTTTATTTTATTTTGACCTAAATACTTTTGTTGCTTTTTTTTTCATTTTCTTTGTCGGCGATGCAAAGGTAATAAAATTAAATTGTGCCGTGGGTTTTTTTTATTTCAGTTTTTATATGCACATTATTCAGGTAGTTGGAACTGAGTTTGAATTCCTTTTAAGCTTCTTAGTCAATTGAATAAGTTTAAAAAATACAGAATTTGTTTTAATGCAGTTATTTAGTTCAGAGGAGAGCTTTTATGCTTTTACTTTAAATTTCATGCATTAATTAAAGAATTTTAATCTGAAGTGTAATTTTAGTTCAAATACTTCAATGCGATAAAATCAAAACAAAGCCACTCAGTGTAAAAAAATTCATAAATGCTTATTTAATGTCATTTATTAATAGCCAAAATGTTGTTGATTACATAAATCTAAATTTTTTTCTTGATGACGAAGAAGAAATTTATGTTTGATTTGAATGTAATAATATATTTTAACAAAAATCAAAAGAAAAAATTGTTTGTTGTTTTTAATTCCCCCTTTGCATTTCGGTGTTAATGTGTGAATGTAAGCTATTGATAACGACTTGTTTAAAAAATCGCCTTCGGTTTCAAGAAAAGGGCCTTCAGTGTGACGTTTCACTTTTTTATATTGAGATTTATATTTTTGTTCGTTTCCTCAGTCTGAATCAGCTATGAATGTCAGCAAAAGAAAATTGTCCTCGTTTGTTGATTAGCAATAAATTGGGTGTAGCAATAGTTTGAGATTTATATATTGCGCACTGCCCCGGGGGTTGATAAAAATTTTGCTGATAAAAATAGAAACCGACCGGTGTGAATTTCCCACTGAAGGCGTTTTTTGTAACGGCTGAGTTGTCTTGAAATTTTTAGGTGTGAATTGTTTTGATGTTTAAGATGGCGGATTAAAAAACAACAGAGTCGCCGGAGGAAGGAAACCGGGTGACAGGCCTCAGGGGGATCGACAATCGACCACCGGGGAAAATCCATTGCGAACGGTCAAGTTTGCGTCTGGAGAGCCTCAAGGAGAAAAGACAAACAATCGCAAACCGAGGGAGGACAAAGTCACAGGAGAAAGGTCAGTTTTCACACGAAACCTAAATTTATGAAATTATTTCTTTGAGTGTTGCTTTTCCGTAAACTGCTTTCGGAGAAACAACGCTGGCGTTATTGATAAACGACTCCCTCAGTTTGATTAAAAGCAATTATTTAATAGTGTGAATAATTTCAGGAATGGCGATATACCAAGAAATCGTAATTTTCGAGACGGCGACCGAATATTTAAAGGACCGGACTACGAAAATCGGCCCCGCGGGCCCCCCAACGAGGAGGGACGTCGTGGGCCCCGGAGGGACGGCGAAAGGCCCTTCCGCGGCGACCGCCAAGGAGGGGACGGGGAGGGGAAACCGCCCAGGAGAGAGAACCGGGAGCGTCGAGACACACAGGACCGAACAGAGTTCCCCCGGGAGGGAACGGAAAACGGGGAGAGCAGACCTGAGAGAAGACCGGGACCTCCTCTGGGAAGGACCAAAGGGAGTCGACAAGGCGGGACTGGAAGAAATTTCGATAATAGAGGCAAAAGGGAGTTTGATCGAAAATCTGGATCGGACAAGACGTGAGTGGGGGTTGTTTTTTTTCTTTATGCACGGAAATAAAACGCCTACTAAAGGGGGCTTTGTCGATTTGTTTTGCTTTTCTTTTCTTTGTAATAAAAAAAGTTAATGAGATTAATGGAAAATAAAAAACTTTCAGTGGAGTGAAAGCAGTGGATAAGAGAGAAGGTGCTGGAGCTCACAATTGGGGAAACCATAGAGATGACTTGGAGTAAGTGTCTCAAACACTGAATATTTTAAATTACGAACTCAAATACTTCCCTCCAGGTCAAAATTAGTAATTTTTTAAAATGGGCTTAAAAAAAAGTAACCCGGTATTGCATGCTTTACTAAAATACAACTCGCGACGAATGTTGAGTGTACGAATTGTATTTTGAAATGACTCGATTGTGTTTCAGGGCGGTAAACTTAAATTCTACCAATGCATCAGAGGAAAACACGCTTTGGTCAGAAACGAAGACGGGGTTCAACGATGTGAGTGAGTCAAAGTAAGTGTGAGAGCCGGTTTAAATAATGTTATTTAAATTATTGATCCGGGTTTGAGGGAATTTTATTTAATTTTCAGAGAAGGGGAAAAAAATGCAAACGAAAGCGAACCGGCGCCTCCCGCTGAAGACGAACCCAAAGAACTCACTCTGGACGAATACCGAGCTCTGCGAGGTAAGAGGGAACTACCTCAATACAATATTCGGAAAGCTGGAGAAGGAGAGGACTTGACCCAGTGGAAGAACATGTACGAAATTAAAAAGAAAAAAGATTCGGAGGATCATGAAGAAGAAGAGGTGGGTGTGTCACACACGTGTCTCCGTAAAAATGGATTGTTTTTTTTTTTAACAACGCGAAACCATGTCGCAGGAATACGATGCCGCTGAAAACACTCAAAGAGGGGCCAGGCAGCGTCTCCTCTTGGATATCGACATCACTTTTTCAGATTCTCGTCGCGGTTCTCGAGGAGGACGTGGAGGACGTGCTCCTCGTGGGGGAATCAATTCAGCTTCATCGAGTAAGTTTTGCTCCCCTCACGTGACTCACCTGATATTTAGGGGAAATATTTGAGAATTTTGTTTTTTCCTCCCCAAATAGATAATAGAACTCGGCAAAGGGATGGACAGAGACGTGGTCGGGATGACAGAAATGAATACGGCGTAAGTGTTTTAATTTTTACAGTTTGAAGTCTTATCTTTTGTAATGAAAGTTAACTTAGATTTATTAAATTTCATCGGGTCGGATGGCAAAGAATTGTTTCACTCGTGGAATGTTGAGCGAAAATCGAACGGCACCGGTCAAAGTCGAACCCGTTTCGTGAATTAATTAAATGTTTTGGTTTTTCTTTTCCAGGGCGGACGAGATCGCGAATATCGCGGAAATCGTCAGACTGCCCCGAAAGTAGACGACGAACACGATTTCCCATCGCTCGGGTGATTCACGCTCGTAAAAATTCGTAACTGTTACAGCGCAACGTAGGAATTTAAATTGACTGTTTTTTTTTCCTTTTTTTTTTCTTCTTTCTCTTGTGAGTCTTCTTATCCTCCATCGTTCTCAAACCTTTCATTTCCCAATCTTTTGTCTATCATTAAATTAACTAAATTGCATTAGGATATTTTATCATTTTTTTTTTTTTTGTTTTTTCTCGTCTGATCGCGAACCGATTTCATTCATTCATTTGAAAGTTTTCTCTTGGATAAACCGATCTTTACCATTGTTGAATTTTTTTTTTTTTGAAAAATGACATTTTTTTTGTAAATTATTTGAAAAGAGAAAAAAAAGAGAGGTGAATAATTAAAACGCGGAACAATAATTGTATTATTAAGAGAAGAAGAAATTGGGATGTTTCAAAATCAGTATGGATTACCACTAAGTGGATGTTGTTAAACTGTGATTTGTTTTTCTCCCCCTCCCTCCCTCCCGCTGTTTACTCTCGATTGTCTTCTGCTGTCCATTGACTTTTTTTTTCGCTGTTTGGGCAAACGTCTGTAACGCTTTTATGTGATGATTTTAATTCTAACGGAGGTGAACTTATTTAAACTGTACTGATCTCGCTCAAGTTTTTTTTTTTTTTAATTTAAAAGAAAAAAAAAGAGGCAAATGGCTGCTGATAGGCTGTTGATGAAAAAAGGGAAAGAAACAATCTCCATCTCGACCATTTTTATTTTATAATGAAATAATGTTCGATGTTGAAACATCCTTTATAACTGTTTTAAAATAGCTGTTGATAGAGTAAACGTTTTTGATTTATTAGGTGCGATTCGAAATGGATTTTCTCCAGTTTTTTTTTTTTTTTATTTAAAAATTGTTTTTGGAATTTTTAAGCGAATATTCCTGTTGTGTATCTGATTTTGTGTTTTTATGAGAGAGGGGTTTTGGGGCGCGTTGTCATTTACGATTGGAAAATATATATAAAAACTCCTTTGAATATTTTAAACGGTTGGAATGTTTGTCGCTGTGTCGAGGCTTCGTTTACTTAAATGGGTTGAAAGGGTTTTGCGAACAAATGTGAATGAATTTGGGAGCTCTCTGAGATGGAGGAGGAAAGGCGTGTTAACTGTGCACCCTTTGTGGTTTTGTGATCATTTGAGGGAAAACTAAAAAAAGTTGAAAAATGGGATTCCATTTGTTTGCGGAAACGAGGAAGAAATGTTCTCGTATGTTAAACTTATGGCGGAGGTAATCTTCAACCGTTGTGATTGTTTTCCCGAAGTATTTCGACCGAATGTGAAAAGTGGAAATTATGTTTAATGTATATTTCGGAGGATTTAAACTTAAGCAATAATCAGGATACACGCGGAAAGGTTTTTGCTTTTTTTTTTAAATTTGAATTGTTATTATTCGGGTTTGAGTGAGTCGAAGCGTTATGTGAGACTGTCTTTCTTCGGGTATTTGTCCGCCATTGCTCAAATTTTCAACGCCAACACATTAATTCATTAATCTGCGAACGACTTTGGCCAAATTGATACGTACTACAATCATCATAACTTCAGTATTTAATGAGAAAGTGGTTTTTAGGTTTATTTTAATAATAAAACCTATACAATGATAGTCTTAAAAAATTATACCCAACACTTTGGGTATTTTTTTTTTTCATTTTCAATTGAGGTTGCGACATTTAAAGAAATTGTCTCACAAAATTATATATGTAAAGTTTTGACCGAAGTTTAGACAGAAAACTCCGTGAGTGTTGATTTAACCCTAGGGTTTACCGTAGGTTTCGGCTTTGGGGTGCGCACAAACACATGTCCGCTTCTTCCCTAGGGTTTCTCGGGTGACCCACTCCGAGTGGGGCGCCTCTCGGGGCCCCACAGGTGAGATTCCTTCGGCGACCGAAGGAAAAGCAAAAGTGAGATGAAACCTTGAGGAGGTTCGTCTCATTTTTCCCGTATTTTGCATAACTGGAGAAAAGGAAACGAACTCAATAAAAAAAGGGTTACAAACAAAACGAGCACGATGTTATTTTCGCGAGTAAAATTTTGTGTATTTATATTTAAATTAGAAAAAGGATAACTTAACGATTCTCTGATAATTTTAGGGAACTTATTTCGCAAAGAAAAAATTGCTTTGTTATTGAACGATCTTAGCAAGAAATTTGATTTTGGCCTGGCCGCAGTCACGGTGCGCATTGTGAATATTTTTTTTAAATATAAATTTTTGTAGTTCCTCTTATGTAAACTTTTTTTTTTATTATTTTTTTTTGTTTTAACGACAGGTTTTTTTTTATATCGAAGTCGAAAAGTCGCGATCACCGTTGCCTTTGGCAATATGTAAGCAATTTATTAATTTGTTTTATTTCGGAACAAGAATATAGTGCCTCAAGTTGAAAAAAAAAATAGTGTCGAGCCGTACGTGCTAGTCTTTTTTTGTCTTATAACAGGCGCTTTTTTGTGGAAAAAAAGAGATTTTTTGTCGGAGAAAATTTTGCTGCTTAAAATCCGCCGCCGTGAGCGAAAGTTTTTGAGGATTTGTCTGTCGAAGAAAGCTGACGGCGGTTTTGTTTGTTTTATTGTTTTATTTAAAAAAGTGGGTTTGAATGATGAGAAATTTGTACTCCGCATGCTTAACCGAATGAATTGAATTTTACTGGAGTTTTTTTTTTTTCTTGAAAAATTTTTTTTTTCTTTGTTTCCTTGAGAAGTTATAATATATATTATCGAGCTAGTGAGAGAGCTTAGTCTTCAAATTTCAATACTGACTTTTTATTTTTTAATTTTTTTTGTAGTCAGTACCTAACATTAAAAAGATAAGTTTTTGAGATTAGTTTTTGTATTGTTTTCCTTCTTCCTCATTGTTACTCCGTTGAGTTTGGAAAAGTATTTCTGTTATTCGTTTATGACGCTGTTCTCTTTCTATGCAGTTTTGCGATTCCCATTAGTGTCGAAATTTGTAAGAACTCATTATCAGGTATGCTGTAGGCCTTTATAAGTTCGCAGAGGTGAAAGAGAGAAGAAAAACCGCTGATTTTGGCGTATATAGAAACCCCTCAGAATTGTGTTTAATGAGTTTGTATTAATTTATGTACAGTTATTATATTATAACTTCTACATTAAAGTTAAACTGGTAAAAAATGATAGGAGCGCTCAGATAAGTTCAGTAAGATGGGGATTAACACAAGGTCAAACGATGCAATTTTCGTCCGTTGTGTGTTTAAGAGTCAGAGCGAATTTTTTTAATTCCTTAATTCGCGACAATCATCATCTTAACGCCAAATGTAATTTTTTAACCAAATAATGTGTAAGTTTATGATTATGTGGGTTCTCCTCAGAGTTTCGACAATTCAGCTGCCTCCGCTTGCATTTTCCCCCGGAGAGTGGCCACATCGTCGTCTATTCTCACGAGCAATCGAATTTTCTAAAAGGAAGAGTTTTTCATGGATAAAGCAGACGGATAAAAGACAAAATGAGAGGGAATACTCACCGTTCTAAAATCTCCCGGTGTTTTGTACCACAACCAGACCATATAGCCCGGGATGCAAAGCATGGAAGAGAGCCCGGTGACCCAACCCAGAAGATGACTCCACAAAGGATATTCATAGTCCATATAAGTGATGGGAGTCCATTGTACTAAATTGAAGATGAACACACTCTGAAAGGAAAAGGGATGATTAGTCCCCGTGGGATTGAAGGGACGTAAGGGATACTTACTATGCAGATGAAGGGGCAGGCGAACACCCAGCAGAACTTCCACCAGGCGATTGGGTAATAACCGATCATTTCCTTAATTCCGTCGTAGAAACGGTTCACTCCGAAGGCCCACGAAATGGACACGCATTCGAAGAATATCAGGAATAGTAAGCAAAAACCACTCACTGCATACGAATCTAATATTTGAAACACGTACATTCCCCCCTGAAAACATTTCCAATGTTTAATATCGATATTTCCCCTTTGGAAAGTGTTAAACCAACCTGAGATATGCAGGATAATCCTATGATGTACGACAGCACGCACACAATGGCGATGAATATCTCTTTCTTGCGCCTCAACAGTGTCGGCCATTCGTCGACCATCGCCGTCACGAACCCCTCCATCGTGCAGAACTAAAACATCCAAACAATCAGCGGAGTTTCGGAGGAAAACGGTCAGCAAAGAACAGACCTGCGAGTCCAGACCGATGAGGAGCAGCATGAAGAAGAACAGGCACGACCACACGGGCGACCCCGGCAGCTGCAGCACTGCTGACGGATACGCCAGGAACGCCAGCCCCGGGCCGGACACCGCCACCTCCGACACCGGCTTCTGCTGCTCGTGGGCCATGAACCCAACCACGGAGAAGATGACAAAACCAGCGAACATACTCGTGCTCGAATTGACGGAGCAGACGATGAGGGCGTCTCTGGATAACACACCCCGTATTATCGTAAATACATCGGGGGGGTACAGAAAGACTTACTTGTAAACGTTGTTTGTGAATTTGTTGTAACTCCCCAGGGCGACCAAAGTGCCGAGTCCCAAACCGTAGGAGAAGAATATCTGCGTGACAGCGTCGATCCATACCTTGGAAATGATTTATGGTAGTGAAAAGCTCTTTAGGGGTTCATTCCACCCTTTTCCATTACCTGTGACTCATTTAGTTTCGAAAGGTTGGGCATGACGTAAAATCTAATCCCTTCTCCTGCACCGGGTAGAGTTATTCCTCTTATGAGAAGAACGGTTAGAAGAACATAGGGAAAAAGAGCAGTGAAGTAGACGACCTGAGAGGATTTGAAACGCGTGAGGTTGTGTATTTTTCAAGTCAAAGGAAAGTTATCCATTGATGACAAACTTACTTTACCCGTCCATTTGACTCCTTTCCAAATACAGAAATAGCAAAGGATCCAAACCAGGAGAAGCGTTCCCGCGAGTTCCCATCGAATGTTACCGATGTTATCGATACCTGAAGAGATCTGCAGAGCTCTACGCCTGCGATCAATCAATGAAAGGGTTTAAATTCACGTCCGGTCGTGAAAAGTGGTCGACTGTATGTACTCACTCCCAAAATTCTTTGACCGGATCCGTCATTTCCCTAAGCGTGAAATTATACTGGTTGACCTTGCACATTTTGGTGGCAGTTCCATTGATATAAGTATCCCAACACAGGAGATTCTTCCTGTCGTACGGATTCACGCAGTTAGGTGTGTTCCAGTAATTGTTACAACTTCGCCAAGGAACATCTGCAAAAGCAGGAATTAATTTGCCAGCCTTCCAATGGACAACCGACTCATTAATTATCGCAATTAATACCAATTTCAATAATTGAGAAAATGCGAATTTTATTAAAAAATAACACGTTGGCATTTATTGGCTGAATGAGTGAATTAAAGAGTTTCGATGGACGGGAATGAGGGGGGTTTTTCTCACCCTCGAACGGGGGTTGACAACTCACCGTATCTCATGGACATGAAGAAATAAAAAATGGCCCAGGCAAGGATAACAATGTAATAAATATTCATCCAGCAAGACATGACAGCGGCGGCGTAGCCTATGCCCTTGAAAATGGGGGCGATGCGGAACACTCCCAAACCGCCTATCGTGAGCATTTGGCCCATGGCAAGTTCCATGAAAAACATAGGAATCCCCGCCAGGAACAAAGTCATAAAATAAGGGATCAAAAACGCACCACCACCGTTTTTGTAACACAAATACGGAAAACGCCACACATTTCCGAGACCGATCGCTAAACCGACCACCGATAATATAAAGTCTAATTTGCTGCCCCATGTCCCGCGGTCGGGCAGATCTAATTTCGGCTTCGTCGGGACCGGATCTGCGTTGTACTGATTCAGCTCCAGAGAAAGGTGGTGCTTCTCGTTGGGCAAACACTCCTTGGCTTCCGTCATTATGGCTAAGATGGGATCCACGTCCGGGTTAAATGAAGATCATATCAGATGGGCATTAGATTTCTGAAAAACCTGGAAAATAACTCGGTCAGGGCGGATCAAAGCATTATGATGTTATCGATCTGAAAGTTTCTACTTACAATTTGAGAAAAACTGAGGAAAATTCTTTTCACAAACAAAAATGACTCCCAGTCTATAATATAACACCACTCAGTATCCCCCCTTTGAGGACAGTGGGAAATAAGAGTAGAAAGTCAGACAGAGACGTCTTAAGTAGAGTTTCCAACCACTTTGCACCTCAATATTCATTACAATTTCAATAAATAAGATACTATAATTCACATCCTCATTATATTTTTATATTTTTACTATCTCACATTCGAAAATCATACTTTGGTTGGAAATCATCGCCACTTATCGTTTCGACATATACAAATTCCTTTCATAAAGGATTAATAGTATATCATTATTATATAAAACTTATACTCTACTCCATTTATATATATTTTCGGTTCGGTAAAAGTCTGTTTTAGAATTACACTCAGTGGAAATATAAGCCATTCATAATACCTTCAGAAGTTTTCATATTAAAAAAAAAGGAAACTTTTGATGGAAACCATTTTGAATTTTGAAAAAAATCCGTCCGAATTAATTTGGGGATTCGGAGTGATAAAACTAAGCAAAATTCTACTCGTGTTTTGCTGATAGTTTCAAAATTAAACCTAATTAATGTAAATTGTGTAATGGTGTTTGCTGAAAGCTCCCTGACAGGACTAATCTTTCCCAACGGTGGCACTCGTCGAAATTTAAAAGCTGCACAAATTCCAGAAGGTTTGTTTGGTCGAAGGGAAAACGGCCAGTACAACCTTTTATTCGGAGAATTGTTATCTGATAAGAGACAAAACTCGAAAGCTCCGATTATTAAAACTAATACGAACCAGAAATGGCGATTTTCCAGCAATGAGGTTATCCTGATTTTGCGTTATCCTCAAAGTTTCACCTGTCAGGTACGAACAATGCTGTCGGATTTCACTGATGTTCGGACGTACTTTTCCCCGGAGAGCGACACCGTTGATTGTCAAATGCAGCAGCACCCGGAATAAATCAACTACTCAGAGTGCTCTGCTCTCAATAAAATTGTTTGGTGCAAAGAGGAGACATCTTCGGGATTGCTGTCGCTGCTGTCGGGACTCCTGTCGCTGCTGGTTGGTTTTTCCATTCGGTTTTTGTATATCAAAATTATTTTATCTGCCTGGAAGAAACAGTATTACAGGAGTTTATGGAATGTTCAGTAAGAAAAAAAGACTTTTTGGGGGGAAAATTCGGAAAAGTTGAATGAAAAATGGCCCCAAATTTAGATATTTCCACTGAGTAGAAAATAAATAACTGAAAAAAGGGATTTTCCACTCTGAATAGACACTTTTAAAATCCGACTCAACTGAATATATAACACCCATCTGTTGTCAGGAGTTCTGACCAATTCCCGCAAATATTGGGGGTTGGGTTTCCGCCCCTATTTTGCAGTTGTTGCGGTCGAAGAGTGAGGGTAGGCTCGAAAACGGTGCTGTAAATTCTAAATGAGAGCTGAAGGCCGTTCGCACTTTTAGTTGATCATTAAATGAGTCTGAATGATTGTTTAGTCACCGAATGGCGAATTGAAAATTACAATGCGATCCCGTATTTAAAAAACCCCTTTTGTTTGTATTTATTGGGATTTTTGGTTTTCTACCCCTAAACAAAAACGTTTGGTTTGCTTCTATTCGTGTGGGATTTTCCGAATGAAAAAGATTCTCTGCGATAATCAAATCAGCAGTATAATACTCCTTTTGGCATTCATTTTAGAGACCATTTCTGTAGTTTTTCTTTTTATATAAAACTTTATACATTGTTTTACTGAATTAATAAAATTGTTTGTTAGTTGTAAAAATAATAGGAATAATAAACCGCATTATCTGAGAATTTTATACTCAAATTAGATCAAAAATGAGGGGTGAAGTTATATAAATTCCTAAAAAGCTCAAACTTGGTCAAATTGTTCAGACTATAATTATATTATATTATAATGAAATGAATAATTGAATTATACTATAATGAAATGTCAAAAGTCCTCAAAAATCCGATGTCGGGGGTTAAAGGTCAACAAAAATTAGTTTTTCGCCATTTTCAGCAAAACGGTAAGTTTTATCGTAAAAATAGCTCAGTAAAAAATTGTAGAGAATAAAATTATCTACAAAAATTGTGTTAATACTTTTCTTCTTAAGAGTCACCGTTTCTGAGATATAACGATTCAAAAATTTGGATGAGTTGTAAAAATTTGTAAAAGTAAAAATAATTAAAAAAAGTAAAATATTGATTTTTCAATGCCCATAATTTTTTTTCAAAACAACCAATTTCGTCCAAACTATGTGCGGCTGAAGAGTAACATTAGGGCTTTAAAATGAGCCACGTTTGACGTTTCTATCATCAAAACTTTGGAATCTGTGAGGGCTCAAAGTTGTAGAGGAAACGCCATTTTAGCCATTTTTGCCCAATTTTGAGGCCAAATATCAAAATAGTGTCACCTCGGATTTCTTTTTATCTTTGGTCGTTGAAAGGGCACATCTTAAGCTTTCGAACGCATTCTATTTCTTTTTAGGGAAATCATTCTGAGTGGGTAAAATTGACCCTCAAATGTTGCCATTTTAAAAATGGCCACAAATGTATCACCCAACTTTTTGAATCGTTATATCTCAGAAACGGTGGCTCTTAGGAAGAAATGTATTCAGACATTTTTTGTAGATAATTTTATTCTCTACAATTTTTGTCTGAGCTATTTTTACAATAAAACTTACCGTTTTGCTGAAAATGGCAAGAAACTAATTTTTTTCACTTTTGACCTCCCGCCATTTTTTCCCGATATCCGATCGTTGATCTCTTTGAAATTTTAAGTATAATTATACTCCAAAATTCAGCTTGAGGCCATAGCCTCCGAAGTTTTCATGCTAAGAACGTCAAACATGGCTCATTTTAAAGCCCTAATGTTACTCTTTGGCCGTACATAATTTGGACGAAATCGGTTGTTTTGAAAAAATGTTATGGAGTTTTGAAAATTGAACTCATCCAACTTTTTGAATCGTTATATCTCAGAAACGGTGACTCTTAGGAAGAAAAGCATTTATACATTTTTTGTCGGTAATTTTATTCTCTACAATTTTTGTCTGAGCTATTTTTACGATAAAACTTACCGTTTTGCTGATAATGGCGGAAAATTAATTTTTTTGAACTTTAACTCCACGGCATTTTTTTCTTTTTGAGGACTTTTGACATTTTATGTATAATTATAGTCTGAATAATTTGAGTGGAATACAGAGATGAGAGATAGAATGAGATGAGCGCTCTGAGAACGCCACTGAAAGGTGATAACTGAGGAAGAAAGTGGGTCACAGTGGGCAAAGGGCATTTATGAATGGCGAGGAAGCTCCTGATAAACGGTCTCCCATAGTTGGGCTGGAAAATGTTCCCCCATGTCGAGTGATAGAGAACCCCTCGGATCCGGTGTCAGGAGGTCATGTGACCGGATCCCGGTTATTTCAATCACAGAATTGGTTACTCTTCGCCGTAATATATCACTCGGGAGATTGCCCAATTCCGCAACTAATGTAACTGCGGGTGTCTGAGGAGCGACTGAGGACCGAATGGGAGCGGAGCAATTAGAGTGGTGACCTAATTGTTCCTTCGGCGTTTCCTCCCAATGGAAGGCTTCGCATCGGGGCCTTCGAGATGCTGACGTAAGAACGCTTTGCTGAATTTTACACCAAACATTTAACTCAATTAAGCTCCCATTTGCTCCCCAACTTTGCCTTTAATTCGACGTTGTCGTTCTTCATTTGGATTCGAATCTCAGCTTTCTTTCTTCTCTTTTGAAAGAGAGAAAACAAAAAATGGACGAACACACACAAAAACCGAAGAATAAACAGTATAATTTCATAACTGATTTATTTTAGTGCACTTTTATTATATCTAAAAATAATTAACTGCTTTACAACAAAAGATAAACATATATATAATTAATCATCGGAAAAGTTAAAACTAATTCTCTTTTTTTTTTTAAGAATAGTGAGCAGTTATTTGGGTAACTAAAGTTAAAATATTACATAAGCGCTATCAAGAATAATAATATACATATTATACAGTCTGTAGGCTCAAGGTTTTTTTTTTATACAGTCGATTAAAAATAAAATAATTAAAACGTGAGACCGGAAATTATTTTTTTTTATATGATAACATTAACCGACATTTTGGAACTTTTTTTTTTTAAATCGTTGATATGTGCACTCATTCGTGCATTGTTCGCATCGATAAAACTTTATTGCTGACTTCACTCAAAAGTAAGCTGTGTTCACTGATGATATCGGTGAAATCCGTCTTTATTTCATAATTGTTTATAGTCGGGTTTTCTGCTGTCCAAATGAAGTGCTGACTGATTTTGGAGTGCTTTCATAACACTACGAAGTATAGCGAGATGAGTGATTATATACATTTTCAACTGTATAAACAGCACGTGATGCAGGCAGTGGAGGCGCTTTAAGGATTTTTAATTATTTTTCGCTACTTTACATTACCTAAACGACTACAAATTCGGCCTCTACAATGCAAACTTGCATCATTTCCGGTTTATGAATCACAATTTCACGTTTCGTTTTATATAGTCTTTAAATTTGTAGTTTACGGATGGGGAGATTCGAAAAAAAACGGTGAGAAAAAGCAAAACGGTTATGGGAATGAATGAATAATATTTGGAATGTTAAATACTTCAGCAATTCAGCAATCGAAATGAGAACTTAAATCGGTAAAATAAAGAGTTTTGAGAGAAGAATAGGAACTTATTGAAGAGAATTATCCAAAGGCAAAGCAGTACAGTATGAAGAATCGGTCATACAGTATACATTAGAAAGGAAATGGCAAAAATCACCGGCAGGGCGCGTTGCAATCTGCCTGCTGACCGCAACCCTTTCAAGAGAATGTGACCCAAAAAGCAGGAATTGACGATTATTTTCAACAGAAAAATCACGGCCGCGTCTGAACTCCCCGAGACATTCTTTGCTAATGACTTAATCAGCAAATAGACGCCTTTTGACTGTACCGAAAGGCCACCCATGGAAAAAGTTAGCAAAGATGGCAGACGACTTTCCTGCTTACGTCACACATATAATATATATATACACTTACGCATTCAAATGCATACTAATCTTTTCGATTTGTACTTTATTCGTATAATTACATGTAAATGATAAAGCTTCATTACCATACGTTAGAGATTGTTTCCTAAAAACTGGAAATTCGCTCTAAATTGTTCATTAATTAAATCTCTGGAAGCCTCACATTCCGCTATTGAATGTTTTGTTACCACAAATAATTGTTCTGAGACATATTTTCATAACTTTAACTGAGTTAACAATTCCCAATTGTTAATATTTTCATCGCTTTTTAATATTTCTAATTAATGAAAACACAAATTGTAAAAAATAAATGAAAACAATGAAATGAGCTCAGAACAATTAATTTGAGATAAATTAGTCGGACGGAAAGGCTTCAAAGGTAAAAGAACAAAACAATAAATAAACCGTTAATTAATAACAAAAAATATTCGCCTAAAACTATTTAATTTCTGTACCGCTAAATATTTTTTAGTCACATAAAATTTTTATATTTTTATTGCTTTTAAGGCAATTATCTATAAATATTATTCTAATTAAGTGTAGATAATCTCAGAGCAAAAATAGGTTTTTAGGCCGTCTGCAGACTTTTCGGGGATTTCGGAAACTTTTTTAACCCATTCAGTGCCAATTATGTGATATCTCGTAGCGGAATTTTTCATACAGTAACTTCAGTATAGGAATTTATTACAGAAATTTCAGCATGAGAATTTGTTACAGTAATTTCAGTTTAGGAATTTGTTGCAGAAACTTCAGTTTAGGAATTTGTTACAGTAATTTCAGTTTAGGAATTTGTTACAGTAATTTCAGCTTTAGGAATTTGTTACAGTAATTTCAGCTTAGGAATTTGTTACAGTAACTTCAGTTTAGGAATTTGTTACAGTAATTTCAGTTTAGGAATTTGTTACAGTAATTTCAGTATAGGAATTTCTTACAGTAATTTCAGTATAGGAATTTCATACAGTAATTTCAGTATAGGAATTTTTACAGAAATTTCAGTAAAAGAATTTCATACAGTAATTTCAGCACAGGAATTTGATACAGTAAATTCAGTATAGGAATTTGTTACAGAAACTTCAGAACAGGGATTTGATACAGTAATTTCAGTATAGGAATTTGATACAGTAATTTCAGTATAGGAATTTTATTCAGCGACGCCAGCTACGAATTATCAGTTAGTGTTCTTTTTTTTTAAATAAAAATTACAATATCGTATCAGTAACTTAATACAATTATATTTTGTATATAATTATGTATTCTTCAAAATAAACCCTCTGCAGGCAATACATTCTAAATTTCTCTGGCACTGAATGGGTTAAAAGCTTTGAGCGGTAATTAATCAGCGAAGCCTAACACGGGTAGTCGCAGCATTATTAAAAACCTACTTTCACGTGATCACGTTCTCTGTCAGCAGGATGGCGGATTTCGCCACCGCCTGCTCGAAGCGGTGGAAGGGTAACGTTCCGCGGTGGCAGTGAACGTGCATCGATTTAAAAAATATTATTTTACAACAGCAACCACGACAACAAAGTTTTTCCTTAATTAAACCCGTTTCGCCTCAGGTTCATATCATCGGGAACCTTTGAACAGAAAACAAAAGAAAAAATATCTAAACTAGAAATTAACTATTCAAACTGGAGAATGAGAATGTTTCGTTGACGTAAAGCTTATTCTAAATTTACAGGCCTTTTTTCATTTTGATTCTCATCCGGTGACTTGTCGCCATTTTCCCGCCCTGCCATGTCGGTTACTGTGTCATCACAAAGGAAACCTTCTGAATAAAATAACAGCAATCGAGAAAGTCAGCGATTAAAATGAGAACGGACAGCATCGAAATGTATTATTATTATGTTCCATAAGCGGAATTTCCCGCAGATTGCGTCGCCTCTAATGGATTTTCTCACCGAGTCCTTAATGAAGTCAAAACCGTAGCTCTGGTCGCTATTTAACCCCCCATCCGCGTATAACTAATTAAATCAACTCGACGTCCACCGGTTTATTAACACTAAAATTTTAGAAAGACGTTCATTCCGTCGACCGCTCCGCCTTTTCCACACAAACTTTTCAACAAACCCCCGTTTCGAAAATTTGAATAAATTCTAAGTGTTACTAAGCTACAACCATTCCCTGACTCCCTGATAAGGTTTCGCCTCGAATAAATGTTCGAAATGCTCGACCAGACTTTCCTCCGAGCGGTCATTGTCTTCGCACCAAAAGGCCTCCGTGAAGGAATCGGTTTCTTCTGCTGACACCAAATCCTGGGAGCTCTTCGTCCTCTTCCTGGAGCCTTTCCTCGAGGACCTTTTCCTCGTCTCCGCCCCTTTCTCTCCTCCTTTCCTCCCCTCGGACTTTCTTCTACTCAGGCTTTTATCACAGAAATGTTCTCGGCTTTCTTCGCTCATTTCCGCCACAACGATAACTTTAGACCCTTTTCTGTCGTCACCATGAGCGGATAAGGGAGCTGTTCCTGATTCGCACTGAAGGTCTTGGAACTCGAAAGAGATTCCCGAATCCTGTTCGATGGATACCTGAAAACGCTTCATTCATTTGAATTTTATAAGGTTGATGTCGAGCACAGATCGGAAAGTAGTTACCAACCCCTGAATCAGGTTCAACCAAAATTTCTTCGACTGTTATCTTCCCCTTATTCGCTGCAGCAGTGGGTGAAGACGTTTCCAGAATAGGGCTAAGTTTACCCCGGGCGGAAAGTTGGGTCTAGCTCATGTTGAGTTCCTCCACGCTGGGGCTGCAGTTCGTCTCCCCGTTGGCGGCCTGGTGGGAGGACCTGGGGCTCGACCTTGACCCCGAGGTCACCGACTGCACCGAATGGGCGGTCTGGGACCTGCATCCGGTGAATTTCATGCTGTAGGCCGCTCGTCCGGCACCCGAGTTCTGAAAGAGGAAGTCAATTCTAACCACTTCCGGCCCCTGCATTTGGACCCTTTTCTATTATCAGTTTACACCTGTCGCGACTGTAAGCTAACTGCTTACTTCCAGGGGCATAATAGAAAACAATACTTACTGCGATGTTACTCACCGGCGCGTTCGACTGTCGGACATTTTTACTGGGTTGAAACATGACTATGTACACCTTCGGGGTGAACAGACACACCAGGGCGACCGTCGCTGAGATGTTGATGCACATGCACATGCTCGCTATCTGAATCTGTCAAATAATTAATTAATTAAGTAGCTGACCGGTCATTGAAGGAAAAACACACAAATTATCCCTTAGCGCAGTGGTTTCCAATCTGTGGGGCGCGAGAGACCAATAATATATTCTTTTTTTCGTTCTGTTATTATATTTCTTATAATAAATATATAATATGTATATTATTTTGTAGCATATTAAATAAATTATATCAGTTGAGTATTTACGAAATTTGATTTTTAGATAAGTTAACGGGGGGCAATAATTTGTTTTTTTAAAAAGGGGGCGCCGGTACAAAAAGGTTGGAAACCACTGCGTGATGAGGTAATGGGTTAAGGCTTAACCCTTTGAGTGTCACCTATGAGATATCTCCGGAATTTTTGATACAGGAATTTCATTCAGTGACGTCAGAGTTTAAATGAAGAAATAAGTGACAAAGGGAAAACAATTATGAGCACATGCGGGGGGTAAATTTATGTTAAAATGGTACAGAAAGGGGTGAGTTTGTCCACTCATTACACCGCCAGCTGAGGAAAGATGGTTTAAGACTTTTAACCAGAATTTTTTCAATATTATTATCGTCGCCCAAAATAACTCAACCGAAAATCCGGGAAAATTAGCGATATGAGAAGACTCAACGCGGACAGCCACCCCCGAATAAATTCCCTCAACTTTTAATATATTTTACCATCCTTCGAGGAAACGTGAAAAAGAAGCCGGGAGTTTTTTTTTTTATTATGAGCAAAACAAACGAGAAGGTTCCCATCGCTCGAATACCTGGCTCAAGGTTATTTGCATTTTCCATCTCATCAACTTCCGCTTCCTTTTCTCCCTCCCCTTTCCCGGCCAGGACCTTTCTTTTCATATCAGTGATTTTATAAATCACTTTTTGCGGTCCTTTAACCTTCAGCGTCGTTACTTCAAAACCCCTTTTATACAAAAATTTAATTTTTTTATCTTAAAATCATTGAATCTTTTCCCCCCCCGAGTTGGATGTTAAATTCCAGGTGCAACATTTGGGAGAACTCACCCTGAGTGCCTGAAATTTCACGGGGGATGTGAAAACGAAACAAAAGGAAAGAGCGAAGAGGAAAGTCAAGACTATTATAAGGGTTATTTTGGAATTGTGGGGGCTGATGTAAGGAATGAAAGCAGTGAGTTGTGAATAAAAGGAAATGGGAATTGAATAGCGGAAACTATGCGTGAAAGCCGGAGTGGAGAAAGGGTTGGGGAGTCCGTATGGGTTGCGCAGATGAAAGATGGGTTCGGGCGAATGCGATGAAATTGGATTGAAAAAAACCCAAATGGGTATTCGTGGGTGAGAACTCGAGATGAATCCGAAGATGAATGAGTTCCTTCATGGAAATAAATTAATGAAAAGGTCCCGTAGGACGAATGGGAGTCTCACTTTGTAGTCGTTGTTCGTTCCGAAGTATATGGGAACGAATGCGAGCCAAACAATGCATGTGGAGTACATAGTGAAGCCGATGTATTTGGCCTCGTTGAAATTTTCCGGGATTTTCCTCGTTTTGAAGGCGTACAGAGTGCAGAGTATTATGAGAACCATATTGTAGACTAACGACATCATGAGAGAGAATGTGGACACGGCGCAGGTTGAAACAGCCGTCAGCGGATACGGGTATATTTCCTTTGTGTCGGGTTTTTCGATGATCAGCCAGACAATAGTCCCAATCAACTGGACGGACACAATGCCTGTAATTAACAAGAAAAACAATAATTACTCGAGGAGGAGTGGCTTAACGTGGAAATGGCCATTCATAATGAGCTCCCGATGTTGACCGGTTTTTCATTGAAGTAACACAAACGGAGGTGTTCCCTTTGTTATAATTTCTTTCAATTATGGTACTTTCAAAAAGGGAGCCTGGCCAGGTAGACTTGCTTTTCTCCGTTCTCATCAGCTTCTTTTAATTTATTTTCAATCTCACTTTTGTTAATTTCCTTTCCCTTCCATTAATTTATTTTCTTAGATTCCTCAGCCTCGACATTCGGCTTCTTTCAAAAAGGTAATCCCTCTTTGTAATTATTTCCTGGACGAGCTCAGAGAGAATTTATAAATCCACCCCAGGCACAGATTTCATTTTTCCTTTATAGGCCTAATTCCATTGTTTCCAAAAAAGTATACTAAATTAACCCTTTTTCACTCGAGACCTTTTTAGCTTGCGCGAACCACCAACTCGAGACGATTTCGGCCAAATTGGGCAAACGCTTTACAACTGCTTCAAAAACATTTATAAGCAAACAAACGTACATGAAATACTACATGAAAATACAGGAAACCGAAGGAAAAGAAGAGAAGAACGCCAAAGAAACAATGCGATATACGAAAGGAGTTGAATATAAAGAGCATAAAAGAGAAAATAAAGGAAAGAGAAGAAAAAGATAATCAGAAGAATGGGAAGAAGCAAAAATGGAGAAGAATACACGAAAATACTAACAACAGAGAAAAGAAAGATAATTGTAAATTTTGATAAATCTGTATGTAAGTCAAAAATATATATTATTATTATTATTGCATATTATAAATAAAAAGATGCAGTTACAAAAGACCACAGAGTCGTTTTAAAGTTTTAAAACACTCGGCCGCCCCTCGATGGTGCAAAGGGTTAATATATTTTTATTAACGACAGTATAAAATAAACGAACAATAAAGGCAAATATTATCCTTTTCCTGTTAAATAATATAAACGAAGATTTATGTAAAAGAGGTAATAAACGAGTAATTACAAAAAATTAAACTGAATTGAAAATTTAACACAATTTAAAACTGGACATTGGGGACGTTTAGTTATAAACTATTGTAAATTTTTTTATCAATAAAATCCAAAATGTCCTTTTCCCTTATTAGTATTTTATATCATTTGCTTTTTCTTTCATTGGTAGATATTTTTATCTGTTATTAGTAAATATATTTTAAAGATACACTCTCTTATTTAATTAATATTATATTTATAAATGTCTTAAAGCATTTTAATGTAATTTCACTTTGTAATTAACTCTTACGGGTGGAAAACTACAAATTTAGTATTGTCAGTATACTTTTGAGCGCTACTGTATCTATTGATTACTTTGACTTTTTACTGTATCTTTCACAGAACCATTTCAGCAGTGTGATTTCAGTCTCTGTCCAAACGAGAAATCTTCCTGTTTAGAACTGAGGGAAATTCCAGTCATTTTCATTATTCTCCAGAGAAATTTATATGATTTAGCAATCATCTACTTAAAAAAGGCGGATTGAAAATTTGTGTAAAGATGCATGAGGGGTGGGATGTAAGGGTGGGATCCACCCCATAGGCTCGGAATCGATTTGCGTATAAAATTCAGATAAGTTGGCGGGGTTTCAAAACGCCGAAAAAACGTCGGCGTTTGGGGGCCAATAATTTTTCTCTCTCATAATTTTAAAAGCTCCGGGGTTATATTTTATAAGTTCCATGTTAAAATCCTTTCATTATTTTTCAAACTTATTTTAATCTCGCCCCCCTTTTTAAAAGCGGAACCGTTTATTCGACTGAACTTGGCATTAAGTGAAATTATATTGAGAATTTGGGCCGGGAATTTGAACCGGAAGTTCTCGAGGAGACCTTTTTGAAAAATTGCAATGAACCGAGAGAGACAAAGCATTGCTTTACTCGCGACTTCCTCTCTCCTCTTTACTCCCTTATTTTATGATAAAATCGATAAATAATATCGCTTACTTTTGGGAGAAATTCGAGGGGAAGCAAAATCGAAATGTAACTAATTTTCATTAATGTAAATAATTTGAAATATTTTTTTAAAAGGCACAAAATCAAAGCCTTATATATCACAGATGAAAAAATATTAACATTTCATTTAAATAATTATGAGTATCCAACTATAATACAGTAAAACTCCAGAATTTTGTTTAATGAATTAATCAATAATGAAAAATGAAAAACCCGGTTTGTGGAAAGTAAACAAAGGAACTTAAAGAATAAAGATATTAACAAAATATTAAACGGAAGACTCAAAATTTCGATAATGTAAAATGAGCCTTTTTTAAAAAAAGGATAACAAAGACCAATGGAGCCGTATTAAGATGGATGAACAGAAAGCCTTCAAGTTTCTGACAAAAATTAGTACTAACTCTGATTATCTGCTTACAGAACGACCGGTTATTGCACTTCTCTACCGGATAATAAATAAACTCGAGAATGTACCTAAAAGCCTATTAAAATACGATAAAGCTCAATCTTCCACTGTTCCTTGGGGAGAAGGGGAGGAAGTCAGCATTCCAGTTGAGAATGTTATGCTTAAAACTAATTATTTCCTTTTTTCCGGTCCAAAAACATTTGACCGGATCATATCATACTAATATATAAATCTGTTAAAGGAATTTGTGTGTGTGCACTCCGTTCTTTGTTACCTAAGATCTATAGAACCACCGAACAGATTTCGACCGGACTTTTTCCAAAAGACGCGCATTTTTCCAGAGAAGGATCTGCGAGAAATCTCCAGAAAACCTGTTTAGGTTTCGGGGAAAAACCAGATAACTTTACGAATTCCTTTCTCTGATGTTAAAGGGTTGATGTTCCTTTTTTTGCGTTCGGAACCACTTTGAGTACAGTGGCAAAGGGAATTAATGGCATTTGGGATTTGGGAACTCGGAATTATATTATTACTGAAATTCTGAATGCATCCACGTTGCTCATGGTTATACTGCACTCTTTGTATAATAATTTTCACCTAATTATCAGCGAATTGTTTTTAGATTTGATAGTAATTAGTTTGTGTGGATTTAAAGTTAGTAGTTTTTCAGATTTTCACAGAATTTGTTATAGAATTGATAGAAATTAGTTAGCGTGGGTTTAGCGTTAGTAGTTGTTTCAGTCTTAAAATGTTAATTTTTAGGACTGAGTACGATTTGGACAGTACAAAAGTAACTTAATTTACAACAAAGTAACTAAACTACAAGTAATGTAAACAACAAATAAGTAAACTACAACAACTTAACACTTAACTACAAAAAGTACGAGACAGACAGGACAGAAAATGACACAGGCCTCAATAAACTTTCTTCCACTGCCATTTACTTTTGTT
Source organism: Brueelia nebulosa (assembly GCA_028293925.1). NCBI lineage: Eukaryota > Metazoa > Arthropoda > Insecta > Psocodea > Philopteridae > Brueelia > Brueelia nebulosa. The sequence continues at coordinate 818,125 of JAQIBA010000017.1, read as the reverse complement.
CAAACTCATTATATTATACTGACACATAATTATGTAGTTGTTATTATCCATAAATAAATGCACTGTTTGTTCAAAAACTGTACATAATTTTTATGGTTTAGTGCAATGGGATTATCAAAGTGCATTCAGTTTTTCAAGAAATGTATTACTGTATCTGATATTAAAGTATAGATTTAGATATACCGTATAGTCCTAATATACAGCCAGAGGGGGCTGAAGCGCTCAGGGGTGAAGTCCCCTAATTGTATAATAAAAAATAATAGAAAATTTCGAAAGTAAACAAAAATAATGGACATTAAACGAAAGCGTAGGGGTTGGAAACTATTCACAGTAATTAATACAGTATAATTAATTGCCATTCCAATTTTGGTTTTCAAATTAACGATCTGCCATAACCGCAGAAAGTACTTATAAATAAACCAAATAAACCTCCGGCTACAGTTCTTAAATTACTTTCCGATTCCGAGAAAGAGATAATTATAGACTCAAAGACTGTCAGTAATTTCCTAATGAATTAGTTCCGCAAGCCGCCACTGGCGATGCTGTAATCTCAGCTGTCAGCGGTCAATTCAAAAGATTTCCGTCTTTTAAAAATATAATTTTCACGGGAAAACTTACCCAAAGAGATGAGGACCTGAGACCTGGGAGAAGTGTACGACGGTCTTTTGATGCTTTTGATCCCCCTATTGAAAATCCTCGAAATCCTATTGGTTTTTGTGAAAATGGCGGAGTAGCAGACTGACAGACACAGACCCAGGCCTATTCGGAGAGTCGTGCAAGAAAAGGTGGAGGGCTCCGAGAGAATGACGAAGGACATCATGTAACAGGACAAAATGCCGCTCAAAAGCACCTGAAAGAAGAAAGAAATTCAACTTGAGAATATTAGCCATCTGTATTCTTCTCGAATGCGGAGACCTTTTGTCTTATTCTTTGCAATATTGCCTCTTTCCCCGGAAATTGCGTTAAATCGAATTCTTCGCTCGTAACGAAAATAAAAATTTTTTTTCGCTGACCTCACAGGAATTTAATAGAAAATAAAATTCTGTTTCTGCGTAGAGAAAAGGTTCCTTCGGTTCCGCGAATGCATAAATCACTCAATTAATATACAATCAAATGATAAACCTAAAAGTTTAAAAGAAACTAATTAATTATCCAAATTAAATTACTTTTGTATTCCCTCTTTGGGCAAAGAAAACCCCCAAAAAGTATCGATAAACCGACTCTAATGATAAGTTTCTATCAAATTCATGCAAAACTAGAGATTCAATTAATTCCTCAAAGGAAAATTCAGCGATAAGAAAAGAATCCTAAAAAGAGTTCCAACGGGAAAAAAGTTTGTTGGGCGCCAAATCAGCTCATCATAATTTCTTCTAATTCGTTGTGATCCCCTTTTCCCCAACTTTTGCTTATTCCCTTTTTTATAACGTTTTTGCATTTGACAAAATTTAATGCGGTGTATTGTTAAGGTTTTGACTTTGATTAAGACTTAAGGAGTGGGAGGCGAGTGGGGCCCACCAAAAGGGGGCCTTCAATGTCTTCGGGGGTCAACCGTGTAAAGGATTCGCCAAATGAAAAGGCTGTGAGTTTTGATCTTTCAATACCACTTTTTCAGTGTTCCTCAGGGAGGAGAAAAGAATGGCATGTGTTCCCGGGGGAAACAAAATTCACTTCTTGTGTAAAGTTGTGACTTAACATTGTAAATACTAAAGTCGGGGTGCTTGTACTCAGGTTTTCCCCTTGTTTTCTTGAAATTTCAAAGCACACGCGTTGAATTTTTAAATAAGTGCGTTGAACTCAAGATGTAATGTAAAAACAAAGAAAATATATGCCGTATTTGCATTTTATTTTAGAACTGAATTATTTTGTTTGCATATTCCAATTGAAAACGAATTGGAATATTTCGGCAAAAAACCCAAAATTCTCGAGTTAGACTTAACGGCCATTATTTAATACTTTAAAAGCACTTATAATTATAACTAATATTATATTATTCCTTCCAAGAGTCATTTTCGGGTCGACATTACTTTAAAAAACCAGAGATCAGTAAAAATTCGGGTTTTCTGGCAGTTAGTAAGTCATTCTTTTGTATGTGCCCGATTATATCATATCAGTTTATGAGTTGTTTCTAAAAAAAACAGCATCTCCACACAACAGTCCCCAATTAACACCTCCTGTCTCATAGCAATTACAAAAAGCAAACAAAATCACCCCAACGTTTTATACACTTAATCAAAAGGACAACTCCAACCCTTCAGGAGAAAACTTTTTCTCTAAGGGTAATACAGTGTGGATAAGTTTTAAAGTTTACGACTTAACTTTTTAGCGTCATTTTGCATTTAAAAATCACAAGTTAATAGGTAAGAAAGAAACACGGGGGGGAAGTTGGGGGTAGCGGGAACGATGGGAAGGAAAAAGAAAACAAAAAGCCATTACGGGAGAAGTTAAAGGCTATAACAATCTCTGGCTGGAGTTCAACCACGACCTTCTCATCTCCGCTGTATTTCTCTTTCTGTTCTTCTTGTGGCACGCACGAGGCCGTTTAATGCGGCAACAAGTTACAATTACAAACCGTCTCTTTTGTCAAAGGGTAACTGCACAGATAAGAGGAGGAAAAAGCATTTGAAACGTCTGTATTGCTTCTTCTTGTGTTACTTTCCTACAAAAACAACTATTTTTCATGTTTTGGTTTGAGATTTTTTCCAATATTTGGCAAAAATATGCGAATGATAGGCGCCGGGTCTTTTTCCACCATTACATACTTTCAGAAAGCTTCATAGTTGAAGTCGGGACCGAATCGAACCTTCGTGATTTTTCTAAGGGGTACAATTCGAGTTCCACAAATAAATTAACCCTTAACGGTCGTATGTCTGCTCTCAGCCACCACAGCTAGGAACTGCACGAATCTTATACTGTATGCATTCCTACATCAGTGTAAACTTTTCCTGAGGGAACCTCAATGCCTAAAGAACTATTACGATGCTCCATCGATTGGAGATAACGAAATACTATCTAAACAAAAGTTGTCACCAAGCCTGCATGTTATGGAGAGTTATAAAGCATAATTTTTATACTAAAAACACACCATTAGATAGATGCCTGTATTGTATATATACAGCAGCGCTCAAAAGTATTTTGACAATATAAAATTTGTAGTTTTCCACCCGTAAGAGTTACTTAGAAAGTGAAATTTCATTACAACGCTTTACAACAGTTACAACATTTATTTATGTAACAGTTATTAACATTTATTTATATTATAACAGTTATAATATTTATATAACGCTTTATAACAGTTATACATTAATTTAATTAAATTTTTAATTAATTACTGATTATTTATCTAATTTATAATTTATTATTTTATTTTTTACTTTAGATATTATTTTATTTTTAATTTTATTTTATAATAGAAGACACAAAGAGTTTATTTTTAGAATTATATAATAGACAGAAGACTAAATAAGAGTACAGTATTAAAGTAAAAACAGAAGACTAAAAAGAATGTTACGTTTTGTATATTATTAATAGAATTGATAACTAAATAACACATAATAAAATCTTACAGTAAAATAATTAATTAAATTTTGTATTGTCAAAATACTTTTGAGCGCTACTGTACCTCCATATCTAAGATAAATCTAAAAATTTTCAAAATAATTACTAAATACAGTTTATCTATCGTAAACCAGCGTTTTATGTATCTTTGCTCTTTCGACGGAAATTAATTCCGGCCAATAGATACCCATCCCCAAATTTTATACGACCGCAAAGGGTTAAACAAGTTCCACATAAAAAGACTCAGGGATTGTATCATAAAAGTTTATCACACGGTCATTCGGCCTCTGTCGTTTGTTAGGAATTAATAAAACTTTCCAACGCTGACTCCGATCACAAACGTAAGAAATCCGTAAGAATTTAATAACTATTCTCAAAACCAATGCACTTAGAAACTCCAATTCACCCCTAAGTGATGATACAATATGGGCCAAAACATATGCGGGAAAGAAAGAGAGTCAAAATATAGTTTCTTTTAAATCGCAAAGACAATTTGTTACTGTTTACTATGCATAGAAAATGTGAACCTCGCTTATCATATTGTCCCCCATAATTTGCGGTTTTAGTCAGCAAACTACGTGAACCTCTCAATCGTCGCGGAGTGAATAATCGTTCCCATTTTTATTTTATTATGGCTTTTCCCATACTTACATAGCAGAGTTCCCGGCCGGAAGCCATGATAATCGGGGTGTTGTTGTACTTTATGAACACGCAGAAAGTGAACAGGGTCATGAGGATGCCCATCGCGGAGAAGACGAGGGGGACGATGGCCCAGGGGCTGTGCCAGGGGATGACCTCGGCCTTGAGTTTGTAGCAGTTTGTTTTGTTCTCGTTGGGCGCCCAGCCCGGCTTGCAGGACAAGCAAGAATCGTTGAATACATATGCGTCATCTCTGCAGGACACGCAGCTCCAGCAGCACTGATCCTGTTAAGGGAGAAGTATTATAATGAGTTCCAAAGACCTTCTCCTGTGGAGGACATAAAAAGGGTTTTTTTCTCTCTCTCGGGTGGAGTCTTTAAACGGTCGATCAGCTCCCATTTAAGTGTGCATTAAAGTTATCCCCTCAGCATGTGAAAGCCCGTTGAGAACAACGCCTTTTTCCGTCGGCAGCAAAAACACAGCAAAAGTTGAGAGAGAATGAAATGAAATTTTGATTTCACGTACAACAGAAACCCTAGGGATGATCGCGGGCGCCATGTTTGAAAAACTGTCTTTTAAAATGAAAACGGGAGTTTAAATTGGAATTCAGAAGCTTTTGTAAAAAAAAACCTCCCTTTGTGTCACGTAAGAAAAATGCCTTTTTCCAGTCTTCACCTTTATCTCAATAATTTAGTGAGTTTTTCTTCGGGGAAAGGATTGATACAGACGGAGGGGGAGGGGGGAGGAAGGCGGGGGAGGCAGGGGTGGCGGGCGACCGATTTCGAAAAGAAACACAAACTGCATCAAAAGTGAATTCAACCATTAAATTGGATATTTCGTAAGGGGGAACGGACCCATCCAAAACGTAATTATGAAACTCATTAAACTTAAATTGACGTTCAGACACCCCTGTTATTAATTATTAATTAAATTTCGGCTCATTAATTAAAATGCAGACTTGCCTTGGCAGGAACGATTTATGGCTGGAAAAGGGAAGAAGAAGACGACGAAGGAGAGCAAATTTCTGATTTCACCGAAGTCCAAAGTGCGGCGTTGTTAATAAAAAATAAATATTCGGCAGCAGACTTTAAAAAGTATAAAGGAAAGGGTGAAACAGTCGAAAAAGTGATCGTTTTCTGTGTGGAACTGTCCCCAAAGGAGCGACAATCCTCGCGAGGATTTTGTTCCTTTTTCGACACGGTTCAAAACAAGCTGCGGTTTTAATTAAAAAAAATTAATAAAATGTTTTTCTTTAATTGAAGTTTTATTTTCCCCTTTTCCCGTTTTAAACTTTATTAAAAAAATTAAAAAGTTAGAGACCCGAATGAAACCGTCAGAGAATCCCGTCTTCCTTTTTATATATTTTTTCCTTTGAGAAAAGATTACGTTAACGCGGCATTACGATGGTGACGGATTAAGAAAACATCCTGTTAAAAATGGAGTTGGGAAAAACTTTTTTTTTAGAATTTTTTTCCTTTAATTTAAACTTATTTTATTAAGAAATTGTGAGCGGCGTAACTTTTCATTATTAAAAATTCAAATTTACATAAAAAAAAACACAAAAAATTATAAGTTTTCCCGCACTAAATTCGAAGACTATAGTTTATATGCTATTACAGTTTTTTCTAAGTTTATACATCAGTACGCTAAATTTATAGAACAGTGATGGCCAAACTTTCATAATGTGCGGGCCAAACTTGAGTTTGGTGTAATTTGGCGGGGCATAATGTATCCGAAAATTAAATATGGATTTTTATAATTAGTTTTTACACTTCTCGTTTTCCCTTTTTCTTTTTTTCTCTTTTCCTCCTTTTCTCTTCTCATTTTCCCCTTTTCTCTTTTTCTTCTTTTCTCATTTTCCCCTTTTCTCTTTTTCTCTTTCTTCTCATTTTCTAATTTTCTCTTTCTTCTCCTTTTCTCCTTTTCTCTTTTTCTCTTTCTTCTCCTTTTCTCTTTTTCTTCTCTTATCATTTTCCCCTTTTCTCTTTTACCCTTTCTTCTCCTTTTCTCTTTTTCTTCTTTTCTCTACGTTCCTGCTCTCACGTCTACTGCCTTTCCTTTTTTTTCCGGCTTTACCCTTTTCACATTTTTATGCAAGCAGTCCTTTTGACTTATATGCCCGAATGGATTCGAAAATTTTTAGAATTTTGCCGAAAGGTAAGAAAGAATTTAAAATTGAAAGTTATTCTAATATTTAACCCTTTATTTAAAAATAAAATGGACTAAAATCACCAAATACGTATGTGAATATAGGAATAAAAGACCGGGCCACATGCAACACCTTCACGGGCCGGATCTGGCCCGCGGGCCGTAGGTTGGCCATCACTGTTATAGACTACACGTTATTCCGTACTACATTCTATTCCTTTTTAAAAAAACGATTCTATTTTTTTTAAATTCGAATAACTTCGGAAAATTTTTTAAGTTTCCCAGAAACGGTTTAATTAATTAATACTTTACTGTGAATTTAATTAATTCAAAAAAGTAGGCGCCGATTCTAATTTGAGTGGGCCCAAGTTAAATCAATTAAGAAGCACTGACATTTCAAACAATATTCGGCTCTCTCATCCCGTCAAAGCTCTTCATTCAAAAGTTACTATTTACTGTCTCTCATGCGCCATGATAATTCCAGAATAAATTCAATTTATTTTATGGGCAAGTGCCACTGGCTTTCTGCCCGGTCTCCCTCACCCCTCCCTCCTCCCTCCCTTCTTCAAACACCCGGCTACCGCCCTCGGTGGACGGCTTTCCCTTTTCGCCCCGCCGCCGCAGCCAACAAACGTTATTCGCAGCTGTATCATCTAATTCAGTTATAATAATTGTGTCCTTCTTCTAATTATTTCTAATTAATTCCGTGGGATTTAATTTTCACTTCTGTTATTCACAAGAACCGGTCTTGAAGTTAAAAAAATAAATAAAAACGTAAATCACATGAGGGACGGGTGACTGATTAAACTGTCTTTTGCTGACGGGCGGGAATTAAAAATTCTCTTCCTGGGGGAACACTCACTGAAATTCTTAATAAGGGAAAATGAAAAAAAAGGACAAATCGGTTCGTTTGTCGTTGGTGAGTGACGGGCTGCTCCGGGGGGGAAGGATGGGGAGGGGGTTGGTGATCATCCCCCGGTCGCTGACCCCGTCAGAGAGGGAAAGAAATAACGGGCGAACATCCGATCGAACAAATTGACACTCATATTAAAGTTTATAAAAATACAAAACTATTTGATTAATTATTGTTAAAATCTCTCAATCATTTAAACCGTTTTTGTTATTCTCCATTGATTTAATCTCTTTAGACGAAAACGGAAATACTGCACAGCTTTTTTAAAACTTTTAGGATTTGCTTTTCTGTGATTTTCCTCTTTGGAAGTGCAGATTCTAAAGGTCAAAGGAGTAAGCGAAGATCGATGGAGTCGCACATAATCAGCAACGAAAGAGCTGAGGGGGTGTGACTTATTTTTGCTGCATTAAAATGCAAATTAATATTTCACCGATGCGAAAAATTAAGCGATAAGCAACTTCTCACGTTGATATTTGTTGCCAACTCTCATCACCAATAAACGAAGAGCATTTTGCTCTCATAAAAGAAACACCGAACGTCATTTATAATTCACCCCTTTTGTGTTTTACCCCAAATCCACCTCAACCGGACGCCCGAAAGATAGCGGAAGTGAAGGAGTTGACGGCACTTTGCCTTCTTCAGTAGACCAATTATAATCTTTTAGGAACAGAGTATTACTTTTACACTTTCGTTTTAAATAATTAGTTGAGACGTGCCATAAAGCGGAAGAATATAAACCGCCTAATGAAAGGCACTTAAAGTAAGTAATTGATTCCTTCTAACAACCGCCTTTAATATCGGCCTAACTGAACTAAAGCAAAATTATAAAACGCGTGAAATTATGAGAGGGGAGGGGGTGGGGGTGGGAGGGTGAAGGATCCGGAAAGGGTTGGAAACGGAAGTCATTTAAGTACCCATCATTACGGTTTAATGCGGGATTCAGAATCTCAAATAAAATGATTATCCAGTCGGGTTTAAACACGATGTCGAGTTTTAACTTTTTCCGAACGTAAACTTAATTTTTGATGTTTTGAGCCTCCCCGTTTCCCCCGGTGGAAGAAAAAGGATAAAAGGTTGCTCATTTATAATTTACAAAGGTCGGAAGCTTTTCTGCACAAAAAAAAAAGGTGTCCGAGACAAAAAGGTAAAATTTGCTGAAACGTGCACTTTTAAAGGGGGGTGTAAAAAATCGGTCTGATTCCTCCCCGAATCGACCGAAAAAAGATTTCGAAGAAGTCGGAGGAGGAAAGAAAACGGATAAATTGGAAGCATTCAATCTCGAAAAATGGCGGGTTCAATTGACCTCGTCCGGTTCAGGGAAAGACGGGATAAATCCTTCCCCCGACTAAAGGACTCCCCAAATAAAAATGGAAAACAGACGGAACGAAAATGGCAGGTGAATAATCGGCGAAACCAGAAGAAAATGAAAAAACCTATAAAGACAAACTGCGAGAGTAATCCGGAAAAGTGGGAATTTTCTCCGGACGGATAATCTTCGCTGATTGGCGGGAAAAATTGAGATTAATTTTCCTTTTCCCGAGATCGGAGTTTTTCTCTGAAGAATCGATTCTCGAATTCAACTCGTTTCGAAGGAAAGTTGGGAATGGAAGGAAACAAACTCCAGAAAGATGCCCGCCAAATTTTTAGGAATTTTAGAAATTAGAAAACCGCCCTTCATTAAAGCAATAAAGAATTCCACGCAACGGACTGAATTGTTCTGTTGTTATCAAAGTTGAGTTCAAATAACTCATTCCAAAAACCCTATTTTTTGGAAATCTATTTTTAGAAACCTTTTTTGGAATCCAATTTTTAAAACAGATTTGATACATACGTGAAGACGCTTACAAGAAAATGCACCTTCCGATTATGTAAAATGAAATAAGAAACGGAAAAAGTAAAAATTAATTAAGTAAATTCCTTTGAGAGCAAATTTTAATTTAAGAAATTAAGAGAAAAGCAGAAAAAGCCTCATAAATCCCTTTAATTACAGGTATTATTTTAATAATCGAAAATAGCTTTATTGGATGATGACCGTAAGGGAAGGCGGTGGATTTGAGTCCGATGACGAATATAAGCGCGAAATCATTGAGAGGAGAATTAGAACGAATTTTCTCTCTCTCTCTCTCTCCCTTTTTTTCAAATCCCAAAACGCAAGTCATTAAACTATGAAAAAAAGACTTTAAGCCTCAATTAAAAATTCCTTCGCCCTAATGAAAAACAGGTCTTTAACGTTCATTAAACCTCACCAGAGAGGGGAGAGCCGTTCGAAAGAAAGGGCAAAACCGCCACTTCCCCTGTCAACCCTTTTCTCCCCGTTCGATTCAATCCGCGACATTTTTTTCCAATTTTCCTTTATTTTACTCTGCTGTGCTTTCGACCACTCATACAAACACACCGACCGAACTCTTTCCCTCTTCAAAACGCCACAATAAAACAACAAATCGCCATTTTGAAATCACATTCGGAAAACTTATTCGAATGGCGCATGCGCAGCACTCGATTGCTTCCCAACTCGTTAAGTACTTATGTGAGGGGTTATTTTCAAGTTTGGAGAAGTGATAAATTGGGCAGGAAGACGTGCAATGGGGGTGAAAGATTTTCATTGGAGGAGACTGACTTTGAAAAGTTGAACGGGAAGGAAACCGCTGAAGGAGTTACCGGTGTCGCGAAGGAGTGGATAAGTCTTAGAATAAAAGCCTTTATCGACGTCTACCCTTTTCCGAGAATAAAGTCAGACTTGAAAGGATGATGGCCTATTAAACGGGGGGAGAGAGAGAGAGAGAGAGTGAGCGGGGGAGGATAATCAAGTGCAGGATGTCGTTACGGTGTTTAATGAGAAAGGATTCTGAAATAGCTGACCTGTGTGATTTCTCGACGACTGTTTTCCGAAAGATAAGTCTAAAATAAAACAGCTGACACACTGGGATCGGGTGAAAAGTTTAATTTTTCAGCTTTTCAATTTAACTCAACCGTATTTTAAAGTGAACCTCATAAAATCTGTGGTCGCCATTTTAATTCCTTAAAAATATAATTTACAAATGCGCACACAGAAGTCAATTCTTTAAGCCAGTGATGGCCAACCTACGGCCCGTGAAGGTGTTGCACGTGGCCCGCTCTTTTATTCCTATATTCACATACGTATTTGGTGATTTCGATCCATTTTAATTTTTAAAATAAATGGTTATTCTAATATTAGAATAACTTCAATTTGAAATTCATTCTTAACTTTCGGCAAAATATTAAATTTACACTTACGCTTACACTTTGAGTTTCCCTTCTTTTTTAGATTATATCATAGAAGTCAAAAGGACTGGTAGCATAAAATTTTGTTAAAAGGGTAAAGACGGCAAACACGGCAAATGCAATAGCGGTGAGAGCAGGAACGTAGAGAAAGGAAGAAAATGAGAAGAAAGAGAAAAGGAGAAAAAGAGAAAAGGAGAAAAAGAGAAAAGGAGAAAAAGAGAAAAGGAGAAAAAGAGAAAAGGAGAAAAAGAGAAAAGGAGAAAAAGAGAAAAGGAGAAAAAGAGAAAAGGAGAAAAAGAGAAAAGGAGAAAAAGAGAAAAGGAGAAAAGGAGAAAAAGAGAAAAGGAGAAAAAGAGAAAAGGAGAAAAAGAGAAAAGAGGAGAAAATGAGAAGAAAGAGAAAAACTAATTTTAAAAATCCATAATTAATTTCCTTATCCGTTGTGGCCCGGGAAATTACGCCAAACTCAACTTTGGCCCGCACATTATCAAAAGTTGGCCATCACTGACTTTAAGCATATGACATTAACGCCCCAAGTAATACCGAAACTGATAAATTTTCTGCAAAATTTGCAGCAGAAACAAATCAAATTTGAGTCTCAGAATCGATTTTTAAAAATTTCATTTAACGAAATTCCGGAAAAGTCCCGAAAACAAAACCTATTCAAAGTTTTCTAATTTTTTCAAACTGTGATTCGATAACGGCCAAACTGCGAAAGGATATTTCCGACGTTTTATCAGAACAAAATACAAATTAAAATTTGCCTGTTTGGGTGGAAACGGATAGTGAAATTTCTCGCCGCTTTTTTTTGATAAATTAATGAGATTTTGAGAAAAGACAGAGAGAGGGGGTGGTTGGGGGGTGAGATTAACTGTCTATTCAGAACTTTCTCCATCGCAGGTGTTAATTCCAAGTTCATCATGCCGGGGCTTGAGAAAAAGAAACCTCCGAAACCCATCTGGGGAGTTTCCTTAATAAATTACCTAAGGCTCTTAATTCAATGTTTAAGAGGAACGGGGGCCGAAGAAAAATTAATACAGATAAATTTTTAGGTTTTCACCTGCACATTTTCTCGCTTTATAATGATCTCGAGGAAAATCGCTTTTTCAGATTTTAAATCTCGCGACCGATTTAATTTATCTCAGCTTAAAAACCCTTTGTGTTCCCCCCGTCCTTCATCAGCTGCCGTCAGCTTCGTTCGAACCGGAAACGAAACTCGACGAGATATATATTATTTATAATAATATAAAAGGAAGAACGATTAGATTTGGTTTGTCGATTAACTGACTCATCAATTCTGCACTTCTTTGAGATTTTCTTCAGGTGCCAAAAAGGAACACCATTCTTTGAGGAAGCAAAGGGTTAATTGAACGTACCTGAAAGTTTCGAATGTGTCCCAGAGGACAAGGCCCGCTGCAGATGGACTTCGGTGGTACAGTGGAATTCTCAGCGTTCCATCTCGTTTTCTCCAAACTGAACTCCAGCCTGTTAAAAAGGACAAAACAATGAAAATCTCATTCGAATAATCTGTTCCGTAATTTTCCCAGTTTTTGGGGGGGAGTGAGCAATTTCGAAAAAAAAAAATTACATAATCCCAAGCTTCGGTAAATCGATGTAAAAGGAAAAAGAATAAAATGATACTGATGTAATTACTGTCATGTGAAATTTTGTATGAACGCATGAGTGAAACCGCTGATTTCATTTTCACGGGTTTTAAAGCAGTTTCCCGAAGCTTTTGTCACGTTAAAAAACAGAATTCCATCGCCCCGGTTCGGACAATAATAATTAAAAATCACCTGCTGAAAAAAGATCCAATTCCCTTACAAATTTCCTCTTTCCACGTTAAATCCGATCAGAATATTCCATTTTTTCGGGGTGGAATCATTTTTATGCAGTTTTTTAAAGCCTAACAAAATCGTATTTCTTACGAATAAGCCCTGTTTTGTTCTTTGTCTCCCAACAAACTGTTAGAAACAACTCATTCGGATAAAAATCTGACATTTGAAGATTTTAATCAAAACACGGTTTGTGAATTATTATCTTTGCTGACCGGTGAATTAAATTATGACGGAAAGGGGGGGAAAAAGACCGAAAGCTAAACGGTTTTTTTTTTGATTCGTCCTCTTCAGTTTTAATTAGGGAAAAGTATGCGCGAACAGGTCGCTCCGGTGTTGAGTAAAACTTCTCTTGTTTATCTTTCGGTTTGGCCACAGCCTTTTTGACTTATTGGATGAGCGACCCTTAATTCTTGACTGCCCCCGTATTTGAGGGCTCTCCTTCTTTCCTCGAGTCACCCCAAAACACATAATATGCCTCCTCGCTTCTGAAGACCCTTCCTAACTATCCTACGGGAAAATAAATCACCGCTTTCTTAACCCTTTGCGGTCGTATAAAATTTGGGTATGGGTCTCTATTGGTCGGAATTAATTTCCGTATACATAACAACATTTAGTAATTCTTTTGAGAATTATTAGATATATCTTATATACCTTTTGGATATCTAGGTATATCTTTATTCGATGCAGGCATCTATTGATATGTTTTTGTATAAAAATTATGACTTATAACTCTCCATAACATGTAGGCTTGGTGACAACTTTTGTTTAGTTAGTATTTTGTTATCTCCAATCGATGGAGCATCGTATTAGTTCTTTAGGCATTGAGGTTCCCTCAGGAAAAGTTTAAACTGATGTAGGAATGCACACAGTATAAGATTCATATATATTCGTATAGTTCCTTGCTGTGGTGGCTGAGAGGTAACGGGACAAATACTGAACTGTACCACGTAATGTATTGTGATTATTACTGAACTCAAGATTTCGCAGATAATTATTATTATTAACTACAGGAATGCATACAGTATGAGATTCGTATATATTCGTATAGTTCCTCGCTGTGGTGGCTGAGAGCAGACATACGACCGCTAAGGGTTAAACTGATATAGGAATGCATACAGTATACAGTATAAGATTATACATACAGTATACTGATACAGCATATACAGTATAAGATTCGTATATATTCGTATAGTTCCTTGCTGTGATGGCTGAGAGTACACATACGACTGCAAATGGCTAAATCATCTGAAGTCATGAAAACTGTGGATCATTAAATGAGGGGAAGAGAACTTCAGCCAACAGATTACACCAACACAAAGTGAATATTATCGGTGAAGAATGAAAAAAAGTAATGGAAAGAGAAGAAAATTATAACAATGAGAGTTATAGAGAAAAAAAATGAACTTACGATTCCTTCCAGGAGCCGACCATCACATAATCATATCTCTCGTCGTCTCCTTTCTGATATTGAAATATACTATAACTCCCGTACGCGTCTCCATCTTCGTTAAATCTGACATCAGTGCCTTGCGGACCTTTGAGGAAGAACAACAATTAGAAAGTTTTCGAAAGGAGGAGAGATCATGCGACAATCCACAAAAATTTCTATACCCGACGCGCCTCCCCCCATTTATTTTTCATCGGGAATTCATTATTTCCCCCCGATAAAAACTTGTTTCTAACTTTCCCCGCTTTTACGGGGGGGAAAACGCTGTTACGTCGACTTTCAATTTATTGGCTCAATAGTTTCGCGAGAGAGAAAAAAGTTTCGGTTGGGGGACGATGGGGGAAAATTGGACCTCGTCTCGGGAGCCCAATGCTCCCAAAAAACTCACCATATAATACCCCTTTCCCGAAAAGGTTTTATTCGGATGACGGAAAGCAATTTGGCAATTCGACCTAAATTATTCACCCCAAAGGGTCAGAAGCTGTTTTGGGGCTATTAGTAAGTGTTGGGTAAAATTCACCCCCCAAAAGTCTCTCCCCCCCTCCCCCTGGGGATGAGAAATTAACTCATTTAAGTTGACGTCATTGGGAGGTAATTTATTTTTGAACGAGCTGTCGTTTATTTTCGATTCGTCTTTGATCAATTGAAAGACGGTTAAAATGAGGCCGACGGTTGGAAATTGCTTATAAAATGGAAACCCTTTCCCGGAGGTAACCGGTAAATGGTTCTCACCGATACTCACCCACAAAAGACACATTTCTGATGTACTTCAAGAGCTTCGAGCCTGGAGGGGCGGGTTTCATCGCGTCGCAGAGGAAACCTGCATCCCCGCATTCGTCCTTGAGGATGTTGTGGGCAGCGTGGGCCATGGCGTAGACGGCGTCGACTGCAAAGGAGATAAGGGAAAGGAGATAAGTGCATCGAAATGAGAGTAAAAACCGGAGTTTGCGTGTTCTTTGTGAAAACAGTTTCGATGGAATAATTAAAATTTTTTAATTGTTTGCACTTCCTTTTCAAGTCGTGCATTTTCAGGAATCTCCGTATTTCAAATACATTTCACTGTCAATTAATTTTTCAATTTTCTCATCCGTGCAAACCTGCGTGATTTGATTTTTATTATGGGGACGCCTCTGGGAAATGGCATTTGTGCCTGGAAGCTCCCGCCCTGAGGATACAGTCGGGGCACGCGTTTCAAATCAAACACGTTACGACCTTAAACCCGGAGTTTATATTTATTCCCGTGCGATTGTCGGACATAAAAGGAATCCGCTTTTCCATTTCCTAAAAGGCTCTTTCTCAAAGATGAATGGAAGTCCATTATCTCACCTCGGCTTTACGTCTTCACTCGCCGAAAATGTTTCGATAAAAGTTCCATGCCCAATGGTGTACGTGTGAAGAGTTCGGTCTCCGTTCGGATTTCCTTTGTTTAGAATGTGTTAAATTAAAAATATCATTGAAAACATTCTAAAGGAGGAAACTTACATAAATACAGTGAAAGTTCCGCAGTTTTTGGTTTCAGTGCAGACGACTTAATAAGAAAAATAAGAAAATAATGTATAATAATAAGAATAAAATAATATAAAATAATAATAAGAATAATAAGAATAAATTGCATTCGAAAGTCAGTTTTGCCTTTTTCCCGATCGTTTGAATTTCTTTATTATAATAATATAATAAAATAATTTACCCTTATCTCGCTCGAGGGCATTAAGGGAGTATAAGTAACAATTTTTTTACAAATACAGCATTATAACAAGTTTAATAATATAACAACAATTTTTTTTCTTTTTGTATAAGCAACAAAACAAAGTTATAAAAAGGCACCAGATCAGCAATAACTTTTAAAATAAATAAAATACGCAGCATTAACAAATTAAATATGAAATTAGAAGTTAGATAAACAAAACATTAAGTACCATAGATTAAAAAAATATTATTAAAAAATTGAATAAAATATAGCCAGTCAATAAATTAAATATAAAATTATAAGTTAAATAAAAAAACATTAAGTAACAGATTAAATAAATATCATAATAAATATCAAATTTTTATATTATTATTTTTTAAAAAATTCATCCAGATTTCTGGTTACATGTCGATCAGAAGCAAAAGAAGTTATTTTATTCAAAATTGTATACCCTTTTCGGGCGTTACAATATATAACATAGAAAATTACAATATAAACTATTCGCAGAGTTCAATTTACAACAGGTTTAACCCATTTTCCATTCGTTATTTTATTACAAACACGAGATATAAGACATAGGACAGACTTTTATAATCAGTTAAACATTCCTATGTGATTCTGTTCCCATTTGACACATCGGTCAGATATCAAAAGGGTTAAAAATACTGCTAACGAATGTCACGGGTTAATTTAAATACTATGAAGACCGAAAATCCCCGCGAAATCCGCCATCTTAGTCAAAAGGGAGATTACTGAAAAAAGGAAGAAAAAAATAAAAGAGGAGATAAAATAAATAGATGGATTAGAGAGAAGATTTAATATAAGCAGATAAAAATCAATATAAAAAATTGGGCTGCTTAATTAACGGTTAAAATCGCACAACCTATTCTCCCTTTAAATAATTTCAACTTCGCTTACATATTTAACAACATAAGAGAATAATTTTTCTGTTTCGAATAGAGAAGAAAAGCACGTAAAGTTTATAATAAGTTTTTATAGAGGAAAGAAGCGAAGGCAAAAAGTCGCGAAAAGGGGAAAGGGTTATTTTCCTCCGCGGTTTTAGCTTTCGTAAATAAATAATGAGTTGATGTTCCTTTGTGCCTTCGATCTAATCAATACATGGAATGTTTTCGGCAACTAATTTTCCTTTTTTGGGGGGGCTTTTCCTTCCGAGAATTCGATTGGTCGGGAAATTATCCAATGGAATTTCAGGATCAGTTTTCCCCGATATTTGTGTACCCAAATATTGTTTTCTGAATTTTGTGACATTTATTAGAACTTATTTCGAAATGATTCCACTCATTTTCCATTTTGAATTGGCCATTCTTTCCACGACGAATAACATCGCCAATGTTCTTATTTATTCAGCAATGACTCGGGAGGGGAATCAGACCGAACTGCTGCCGTCTTTTGAATTTTTATAGCGCCAAACCGTCACAGCTGCACTTTATTGCCTCCGCGTTTTCATTTCGCCCACCTTATTGACACTACACACTTTTCCGGAGCTTTTTATTCACGAGGGATGTTTCCAGCTGGTGGAGCCAAATGCAAATAGCCTTAAGCGTTGGAAAAACGGACCTCTGGCAACACTCTCACTCCCCACTTTGTCTTTGTCGTGTTTCCGCCACTTCTCTCCGGTTGTTTCATCATTCTGCGAATTTTCACACTCAGCTCGCTGTCTTTGTATATCGTAAATTTTCCACTTTCGGGAATTACTCGTAGCAGTCGAGATAAAATATTAAATGACAAAAATATGCGGGTTCGAGTAAAAACATAATTTCCAAAATGAACAAATGAATAAATACAAATAAATAAATACCTAATGAGCCATAAAAAGTTGAGTTATACGAAGAAAGTCAGAGGCAAATCGCCAAAAAAAGGGGTAAAACGCGACCGATCTCATTTAGGGGCGAATATATTTGGGGTTTTATAAATATATCGTATATACTGTATATTAAAGCCTTTCTGTATTAATTTATACGCTTTAAGCTGCAATTTTTATATCCTGGACTTTGTAAATTATATTTTACCGTATGTTTATACATTTTTTCAAATTTATTATTTCACTTTATTTTCGGGGGTTCGTTTGGGGGTCGTTTTCTCTACCCCAAATGTATGACCTCATTACATTCTTCTTTAATTTAATTACAATATTGTATACTTATGCTTTGTGTGACGTTAAATCGCTAAAAATATTAACTTCGAAAAGGCTCACAAAACACGTCAACATTTCAACTCTTAAATGGAAAAGTAAAACCCCCGAAGAAAATTTATGGAAAAATTTATCGTCGAACCGCATTCTAAAAATCTCAGTTTAAGCATTTTAATCTCCGCGAGAAAACAATTTCAAATCGGAATTAAACCCAAATGAAAATTTAAGAGAGAATTTCCTTTTGAATTTCAATAGCATTCGAAGACGTAAATTTCCGTCTCTGCTCAACGGGACTATTCCCCCAAAATACACCTCTGGCACCCGATGGGCCCTTTGGTGCCCTCTCCGATTTGCAAACCAATGTTCCGTGTAACGTTTAAAGGTTAAATTATTCAACCCGTTGAGAACTGCAGTCTCATTTGCAAATTAAACACGGGGCGATCAATTAAGCGTTTCCGACAAATTAACAGTCTTTCAATAAGGGCAGACTCACCTGGAATTCGACAAAGAAAACCCGCAATTGGAAAGGATACTCCCTTTGAAGCCTCTCTTCCCCTTAATTATTCCCTTTTAAATAGTTGAAAAAAAAAAAAAATAGTTCATCCAACCGGAAGTTCCTCACGAACGACCGGAGAAGTAAAACAATTTTTATCTTCGTTTCTTTTCAGTTGCACAGATTATTCCTGATAAAAAAAAAAAAAAAACCCGGAGAGACTCCAAATGACAAACTGGAATTTCGATTCCGATTCTGATAAACCGCTTTGACAGAGTTTTTGCGAGTCTGAGTTAATTGTTTGCCGTCGGCCATTGTTCGTCTCTTTGAGTCGAAAGTTTCCATAACTTTCGGGGAGTTTCTTCATTTGAATTTAATTTATTTGCTTTGTGGGGGAGGGGGGGAAACAATAAAAAGAAAAATATCCCTCATATGTTGAGAGGATTTAACTCTAACATGTTTCGCATTTCGAATGCAAAGAGGCGACAGACTTTCTTGGACTGAACCCCCTCCCCCTCCCCCTCCCCCTTGTGTTTCCAGAATGTTTCCACCGCGGATGCCTCCCTCGTCACCCCCACTTGAGAGATCTCTTCTGACATTCCCATCACATTCCTATTCTCTCTCTCTCGGGTCTGAGAGAGCCGCAATCCTTTCCTTTAATTCCGGGAAGAGTTTTTCTCGGTAGATCTTCTCCACAGAATCCGAAAATTTAAATTTTAAGATAAAGAACACGTAACTCAAAAGCTGGATTTATCACAAGAAAATGGCGATGGAATAAATACGAAAAAGACAGAAGATACTCAATTATTGTTTCATCTATTCTTATCTGAAATTCATAGTACAGAAGGAATATATTCTCTAATGAACATACCATATCTGGAAAGGTATGAAAGAGAAAAAATTTAAAAAAAAGTTGTAGCACTTCGGGTAATGCCCCAAAGTGAATGAGACGCTTCAATATTTTCACTGAAAGGCTTATTTCCTTTTATTTAAAAGAAAAAAGCGTTGAAGAGAGGCTTCTCAGTGAGAACTGTGAATAAAAAGGGAAGGAAGGGGTATAAATTAAAGTCTCGAGTCTGCCGCTGCCAATCACTCAAAGCTTCGTCTTGTTGCCCGCGAAATTCCGCCCCCGTAACCCTTCCGTAATTGGCCGCAAACTAGTTAGGGGTTGGCTAGTGCATCGCATTTATTTGTTTCGGCGGTGTCCTTTGGGCGTTGGGTCAAATGCTGGAGATAATTGTAATCTCATTCGCTTGCGGTTAAAAGTTACGTTTTAATCTGAGATTTTATATCGGTTTTTGCAGTCCCTTTTCGGGGAAACAAATAAATTACCTTACGCCGCCAAATATTCGGTCTCTCAGTGAATTAAAAACATAATTAATCCAAATTATACTTAATATTAATAAATAATTTTACGTAATATTATGTTGTTACAACGTTATTTTACCACATTATTCTTTGTTTTGTATTGTTTTTTTCGCAATCATACTTTGGTTTTGTTTTTGTCTGTTTACTTATTTATTGTTATTTATTATATACTTATTGTTTATTTATTTATCACTTTTCTATATATTGGATGGAAGGAAAAAGAGAAATGGATGGAAGGAAAAAGAGAAATGGAGGGAAGAAGAGAGAGAAATGGAGGGAAGAAGAGAGAGAAATGGAGGGAAGAAGAGAGAGAAATGGAGGGAAGAAGAGAGAGAAATGGAGGGAAGAAGAGAGAGAAATGGAGGGAAGAAGAGAGAGAAATGGAGGGAAGAAGAGAGAGAGATGGAGGGAAGAAGAGAGAGAGATGGAGGGAAGAAGAGAGAGAAATGGAGGGAAGAAGAGAGAGAGATGGAGGGAAGAAGAGAGAGAGATGGAGGGAAGAAGAGAGAGAGATGGAGGGAAGAAGAGAGAGAAATGGAGGGAAGAAGAGAGAGAGATGGAGGGAAGAAGAGAGAGATGGAGGGAAGAAGAGAGAGAAATGGAGGGAAGAAGAGAGAGAGATGGAGGGAAGAAGAGAGAGATGGAGGGAAGAAGAGAGAGAGATGGAGGGAAGAAGAGAGAGATGGAGGGAAGAAGAGAGAGATGGAGGGAAGAAGAGAGAGATGGAGGGAAGAAGAGAGAGAGATGGAGGGAAGAAGAGAGAGATGGAGGGAAGAAGAGAGAGATGGAGGGAAGAAGAGAGAGAAATGGAGGGAAGAAGAGAGAGAGATGGAGGGAAGAAGAGAGAGATGGAGGGAAGAAGAGAGAGATGGAGGGAAGAAGAGAGAGATGGAGGGAAGAAGAGAGAGAGATGGAGGGAAGAAGAGAGAGATGGAGGGAAGAAGAGATGAAGGTTTGAGTCGCCCACAGATCAGCAGCAATTTAGAGATTGCAGACCAAAGATAGAACAATTTAGAAGGGAGAGTAGTGAAGAAAGAAGGATATGAAGAAGAAAGAAAGAGATGGTTAACAGAGCAGAGAAAGAAAAAGAGGAGAAGCAATAGAAAACGTATTACAAAATGACTGAATAAAGAAGAAACATTATTTTTGTAGTTAAGTGCAATTGGATTATTGAGCATTCAGTTGTGTTATCGTATCTGTTATTAAGGTACAGAGGTACCTTGAAACTCCGAAGTGTTAGCGAGGGCAAAGCCCGAGCCACTCGAGGGTTGAAGCGCGAAGCGCTCAGGGTGCAAAGCCCCCAAGTATTATATAAATTTACTTTACTTTTCATCCACGTCTTTGACCTAATTTCAATTGAAAAATCGACTGCGTATGGACCGTTTAACAGTGAGCCTTTCCTGAGAATGAACTCTGTTTTTATTCATCACTTGCAAAATAATTTTCACTCCGTTTCATCTCCTGGATGACGAAACAATGATTTTCTAATTCGAGGAACCTTTTCTCTGTCCTTTGAGTTTCCACTATGTTTGTTTGACCACAGGCCTTTCGCAGTTAAAAGGCGACCGAGTAATCAAAAAGAAATCGGATTACTTCTGAGAAAAACTGAGGAGGGAAAAATCTGATTAACCTTCGTGACCACTCCGAATTTGATTTCGTTCTCTCGTCGGATTAATTTTTAAGCGTTTCATTTAAAAAAATTCTTTCGAAAGGAAAAATTCAAAAGGAAGAAGATAATTAAGGTTTGCTACGGAATTTTTAAGCATTTTCTGTTCCTTTTTTTCAAAAATTTTCAGACACGACTGCTTTCGTTTATTTCTTAAAGTAATAAATTGGTTTTATATATTATAATAAGTGTATGTATAATATTGTATTATCTTTCTCTCGAAAGGTCATCGCTCTCTTTAATTTCTCATAAATCTTCCCCCATTTTCTATGGAAAATTTTTTTTTGAATTAAAAACCACCCAAGAAAATTTACGTAACCATCGGCGAAATTCCCATTTTCTCCCTGGGGAACTATAAAAATATTTTTTTTCAATTATTCCCCGACATTTTTCAATATCTCAGTTTTATTAATTAAATTAAAAAAATTCAAAACGCATAAATCAGAAATTGAATTCGGAAGAAAATTCGGCTGTAATGGGGAAAAATAAATAAGAGAAATACATAAAATCAGAATTTCATTCAAACTTTATCTTCAGCATCAACGGTTAACGTCAGTTCCCATCAAAATTCTAAAGAATTTTTTTTTTTATTTTTTATTAAGAAACTCCATTTTTTTTCCAATCCTCGCAATAAACCGACATTGTTAATAGTTTTTTACTCAGAACGTTTATGATGATCGTAACTTTTATTTATATTCCCGGAAGCGTTTCTTTATCACAGGTTGTATAAATAAATGATGCTTCTGAGTTTTTCTTATTCTCATTGCGCGGGAAACCAATTTTATTTCGGTTTCGAATTAGCGCCCGTAAAAAATTGTTTATACTTCCGTGTATCGATTTGCAAAAAGTCTAAACGCGGTTTTATAGGCGCAATTAAAGGAATTTTCACGCTTTTCCTCATATTTTTTTTTTATACTTCGGTTATTCGAATGCCAAACTTTTTAACGGCGGATCGTAATGGGATCGGAGATTTTTTATTTTAAAACTTAATCACTAATAATTATCGATTGGAATTGTTAAAATTTTGGAAAATTGGCTAACGCTGCGCTTTGTCTCCTCTCTCCAAACAACAATTATTATGAGCGGAAAATAAAAGATCGCTAATTAAATCACTTCGAATTTGCTAATTATCAGCGGGAATTGATGCGTGTCGTGTGCGTACGGAAAACCTTGAAAGAGACGGCTGTTATAATGAGTAACTGATGCAGCAATTTTTTGTTGCGTGATATTCCCTTACGCAAACATGTTTATAGTAATATAACAAACTGTGTAAATAATGGACACTAAAATAATAAAAAATAAATACTGTAAAACATACTCATAAGTAAAACGTGATACAATAAATAGTAAATAAAACATAGTCATATGTAAAAGAGGAAACAATAAGTAATACATAAAACATAGTCATATGTAACAGAAGAAATAATAAATAATAAATAAAACATGTTTGTCTTTTTATTATCATCGTATTTTTATATTATAAACAAATCCCCATTAAATGTTACTCTGTTAATTTATTTCTGAATGTTAAATGTCGAATTTTTATAAATTAATATAAATTAATATAATATAATTCACCTTTTTTCTTTAATTTTATTTTTATATATTTTTATCCCTGCACAACACTCAATTTTATTTTATTTCTTTATTTTTTTATACAGTATTTAACTTTATTTTTACATGATTTTATTTTTGTATAACGCCTAATTTTATTTTATATTGTTTTTGTTTTGTATAGTATGTTCTTATCCGTTGCATATTATTATTCTTAATTATTCTGGTATTTATACTCCACTCCAATCATACTTTATTAAAAACATATTGTAATTAATGCTTATTTGTGTTGGTAAGAGATCACGGAATGGAGGTTCAATAGATCATTATTATATTATTATATATTCCCTTATGTGAGCAGTGTATAAATAAAAAAAATTACGACGAACCTTATTTGAAAGCAGTTTGAGACCAGAGAAAGATTATCATGTTTGAAGGGTTTCTTAGTGGTTCAATTATCGCACTAAAATGCAAATTACAGTTTCCTTAATTAATTAAAAGGGTTAAAAGCACAAAACAATCCTCGTTGCACTCTTATTCACGGCCCTTTACCCTCAGCAATGAACCCAATCAAATGGGGACAAAAATAAAAAATCACAACTGCTGACTTTCACAGCTGTTTCTCTAAGAAACGGCTTTTCTTTTTTCATAGAATTCAAAAATAACCGACATCCTTTTCTCCTTCGCTAAATATATACCGATAAGAGTCTTTCCCGGTATAAAATGAAAAAATCGGGGCAATCAGTTGTTCTCATTTTCACCTAGTGACATGGAAAAGGAAAAATTGTCGCGCCATTCCAATGCCCCCCCCCAAAGGAAAACTGATATAAACGACTCTTTAAGCACTCGCACGGGAAAGGTCAGTTCGAGAAATAATGCTTTCTCCTGCCACGATTTCCTTTCACTAGCCTTCTAACGGCACGCCAAATTTTATTAAGCCTTATAAAAGAGAAGATTCGCAACTGAAATATTGGTCTTCGGGGAAAAGGAAAAGTTTTCTTTTTTTTTTTTTTTTTTTTTTGAAAAACGATACAACGGCGATAAATCTTTGAGGATCAATTACAATTCTTCTCCTCGGCTTTCTTTGGTGGTGTGTTTTTCTGATGAACGGGAAAACCGTAAAGGGAACGTCAATGCCCTTGTTTGGTTCTCTCAAATTCAATTTTTTCACGGCTTCGACCCCTCCCCCCCCCCTCCTCGAAGCGCCGACGTTTAAGTTAACAATAAAGTCGTGACGACAGCAAGTAAAAGTCTTAATCCTCGGGGCTTTGAAAGTTTCCCCCGTGCGTAGAAAGCTCCCCATCGAAAACCGTACGAAAGCTTCGACCGCGGAAAGTTTATCGCAATTAATTATAGTTTTCCCCCCCCCGAAAAATTTTTCATCGACTTCGGGGGGGATTTTTCGTTGGGTTTCTTTCCGGCTGTTCTCTCTTTTTTTTTCTGAACGCCCGAAAGATTTTCAGGTAATAAAATGAATTCATTTCTCCGGGGGTAAGATAAAGGACATCCGTTTTTTTTTGGGGGGGGGGGGGGGGGGGTTAAGCGGACGAATGTTTCGTGGAAAACATCCTGAATTTCTTAAAAGCGCGGGAAAAAAGCATAATTTTTTAATTTTGAAAAGGGTTTTGCATTTAAAATAAACCCCGAGATATAAAAAAGTGAAACAAGCGGTTAATTTTCCTTTGGAAACACCGGAGGGATAATAAATTCAATGAGAGAAACATTTTACTTATCATTTGCGTTGTATTCATATTTTGAATGCATTCGCTGAGACGTGGGAACGGAAAGGGAATCACGTTTTTCCCTATCTGTAATTATAGAATTTGTATTTTCCAGCCAAAAATTTAGAGGAACACAAAGATTAAGGGAGGAATCGAATGCACGGATGTATGGAAATGCAGGAAATAATTATTATCGCTTATTCGCTAACCCGGAAAAATAATTTTGAAGAATTTTCCCTGGAAAAGGCAATCATGCCGTGAAACTCAAAGGCCAAGATTAAAATAAGAGCTGACTTTAATGCCTCATAATCCAGCTAAATATTAAGTCAGCAAGACAGCCATTTTATAAAGGTATGAATTCCACCGCTGACTCCTAAACTGACTGAATGGGATTTCCTTTGGTAACCCCTGCATTATTTTAAAGGACGAATAAGACAGTGAGGAAAGCTCCTGAGTGAAGTTGTTATCAAATAATGTGATCTCTGAGCTCTGACAAATCACAAAGCTCTAAACCTTTGTTCGGATGCTTAAATAAAATTAATCCAGTTTGAATTGTGCGCCCGTGATTAATTTTAAATTCATTAAATTCAATGTTGAATCTAATAAAAATAATGTGGCGACGATTAGGTGAGCAATTGTAAGACCTATAATGAGCTTATGGGCACAACGTTGATTAGGTTTTTCATTTTCAACGAAAACCGTTGAACCTTGGTTCCTGCTTAGCTTACGGTAATGGCTTTTCTCTAACACTTTTCACCATTCTTAGCTTACGGTGAATAATCACCTCACCAGTCATCGTCTTTAATTGCAGAAATTATGGTAAATATTTTGGCACAGTGCGCACAATAAGGGTTCAAAAAAAATTAGCATAGTTTACTAAACCAGTGATGGCCACCTTTCATAATATTGAGTTTGGTGTAATTTCGCGGGCCGACGAAAATTAAATATGGATTTTTAAAATTAGTCCATTTTCCGAAAGATAAGAAAGAATGTAAATGTTAAATTCACCATCCGATGTTTATTTTATTCTGCAGCTGTTTTTCAGAAACAAAATTTGTCGCATAATAAAAGAGCGGACCACATGCAACACCTTCACGGGCCGGATATGACCCGCGGGCCGTAGGTTGGGCATCCAATGATTGAATAATTGCAATTCAGTTTCGGACTAAGTACAAAAAAGTGTTCCCCGACTCCCCGAAAAACGTTCCATTTGCAAAATAAATCTCCCAAGTCAACGATTGTTTGTTTCTCCGTTTGTTACTAACAAAGAATATCATTTATAATGCGTATCGACAATTGGAGTATTAAAAGCTTTGGGAGGAAAAGCTTTTTGCTTGCTAACACTTTTTTCTGGGTTTCAATTTTTGGATTTTCGGATCTTAGAATTACAAAAAAAGCCGAGTTCTTATTTCACATTTGCCTTTATGTGTTATTTTCAGGGGTATAAAATTTTATTTTAATCCCTTTGGTTAATACTTATTTAAATTACTTTGGTATTTGAAAGCCGTTCTCAGATTCATCCCCTCCATATGGAATATATATGTAATACTCACCTACGAATGGTACCAGACCCTCCTCTTCGTAGTTCTGTATCTTTTCCTCCCCCGTGCAGGGTTTTTCCAGCTCCGGGGGTAAATCAACCCCCGCCCCCGTCTCGAAATAACACTTGTGATGCTGCGCCCAAAACTCTCTGAACCAAACATTCCTACAGTTGACGAGAACATCCGTTCCTGAGACCCGAATGTTTCTTCCGATGGAGTCATTGCAGTTCCCGTCCATCTTCGGTCGGAGAGACATGAAGTACTCATCGAATTCTGTCAGGGGAGAAAAAAAAATAAAATAAATACTTCGTTTACCAACGAGTCAGATAAATTGATTCGAAGACAAATACTTTTTGAATAGGACCAAAAAAAATGGAAGTGTCAAGCAGTCGCAGCGCGAAATGGTCGAACGCAGTCAATTCGAAAATTGAAGAGGTTTTGGATTGGGGGGAAAAAAAACAAAAGAATACCGACCGGAAGGAAGAAAATAAAAAATGAAGTTCTGGAGATCCTGAGTGCGCTTGGTTCGAAAGCTGTTAGATTTAATAAAACAGTTTGGGAAATGGATGAAGTTGCTTAAGAGAGAAGGAAAACTGTCATCCTCTTGGAAGAGCTCGCTTTCCGTTACACTTTTAGGCGCGCTTTCACCTCTCAAGTGTTTATCGAACGGTTACGACAACACTAAATTTCATCACTCTCGAGTCAACAATCTGATTTTAATTAGAATTATTTTAGGAAGTGAACAGAGGTTGACCTCCGACCCAAGAATTCGAAGATTGTTTTTTTTTTTGTTTCAACTACTGCGTGTGTTTCCGTAAGTTGCAATTTAACAGAGTTTAAAGTTAAGAGGTAGTGGTTCCTGTAGTGGTCACGTGTTTTTGCAGCTGGAGTATATATACATCATATCCACTGAATAATATTTACACAAATATAAAATGTATTTATATGTTTTTTATATGTTTATATTATTTTAGGTTTATGATTATTTTAGGTTATGTTTATTTCAGCTTATACAATATTGACATAAAAGTAAGAAAGTAATTCATACACACTGAAGAGTAGAGAAAAAATGAAAGACACTATATACTGTATCTTAATGAATCTACTGTATATGTATACACTGTATCTAATGCTCCTACCCTCCCTCTATTAACAGTATATATTCGTCTTATTAAATAAACCAAGAAAAATAATTATCCGTATATATATACGGCATATCCATTGAATAATTTTTTTATATGTTTATATTATTTTAGGTTTATTACAGCTTATTATAAAATATTGAAATAAAAGTAGGAAAGTATTTTTATACACATTGAAGAGTAGAGAAAAAATGAAAGACACTTTATATACTGTATCTTTATGTATCTATTTCGTAGAATTGAATCTTGCAATGCTCCTACCCTCCCTCCATTACCAGTATATATTCGTCTTACTTATTAAATAAACCAAGAAAAAAAATTATCCGTATATATATACGTCATAGCCGCTACAGTATACAAGAGATCAACCGTATATATACGACACATCCGCTTAACGGGTTATAATTGTATTGCAGAAAAAAATTCTACAATATTATTCAGAAAATGTATTTTCTAACAGAAAAAAGAAATCATAAATTAACCCCTCAAAGAGTGCCCAAATATGATATTAAGACGCTTTAGCAGTGACCACTAAAAATCCATTGGTAGCGTCGATTTTCGACTTCACAAAAAATTCCAGAATACAAAGCTGAATGAAAAACGACTGAATAAAAAAATTTAAAAGAAATGTTTTATATAAAGAAACCTTTAAAGTTTTTAGAAAAAGCATTGGCTTACCTAGGCAAGAAAGCTCAACACCCGGAAGCAACGTATCACAGTCAGAATTCATTGTATCGTCATTTTGTTATTTGTATTTTTCCAATATTTCCGGAAAATCGCTTCTTAAAAAACAAAAAAAAACCAATTTCTCTCCAAAGAAAAATACACTTGTTTGGTTTAAGACGTTGATTGTTCTCATAATCGTTAATACTTTCATTAGCTGAGGAATGATCGCGAGAAGAGTCGCAGGGGTTTTCGATGTCGGCTAACAACCGCAAAGAGAGGAAAGGGTTGTAATTCCCTCCCGGTGAAGAAGAGATCTTCTCTGTGGGAAAATTAAACACAAATATCTCGAGGAAATTTTCAGTTGCAAATAATTAAGAAATACTGCTTGTCGTTTAAATTCGTGAGGGAGTGTCTAAGCTTCGTAAATGCCGACGTTGGCGGAAAACGGGGAAAGTAAAAACAGGTCTCGAATTGGGTCACTCGTTTAGAATCCTTTTCGAATTCCTCCACAACTTTCGATTCGGACGTTCCGTTGTAAATTATTTGGATGCGGCGTTTCCTTCCAGCGGAAGAATAATATCGGAAAAAAGCCATGATTAAATTTCTGAAATGTTAAATATTAGAAAACAGAGAGAGAAGAGCTTTCGGCGAGGAATGGAAAATGGAGGGAGTACGGAAGAAGAGTGGTAGAGTAAATATAATTTCAATAATAAATCTTGAAACGGAAAAGCAGACACGGAAGAGGGAGAAAGTCAGACATTTTTTATAATTATATCTGAAAAGTGAAAAAAGAACAAAAGAAAATAAAAACGGCCGTATTTTAATATTGAGAGAAATGTTTTAAACTGATTCGAGACGTGTGAAAATTACATTTTCTTCAAATTCATTCTCTCTTTGTTTGGTCTTTTATTTGGAAACGATTTCCCCGGGAACGATATGAACAACGAAAACAACTTAAGGTTGTTTGGTTTTTCTTCGAGAGAAAGTTTGGTCGTCTTCGGAGTACAGAAAAACCATCAAAGCCTAAGAACATTCATACGGTAAACAACTCTCTCCCTACAATCCTTAAAATGAACACTGCACATTAAAAAGGAACTCAAGAGACGACGAAGAGGAGGACGCGAAAGGAGATAAGGTTTTATTGATTATTCCGAGTTGGAGGCGTTACTCCGAAGATTTGAAACTTTTTATTGGTCGGATTCTTCCCAAATTTACTATGAAATAATTACTCTCTAAAAATTCCTCAAATCTTCTCTTTTGGTAAACATTCGGTATCCATTTTCAGTAACCACTCAAACCTTAAGAATCCATCCATTCGAACGGAATAAAAGACCCACCCATTCATTAATATCGAAGGTGGGATTAGCAGAAGAAATAAAGAGGCGTTCACATCCCTCGGAATCATTCGGAACCGACAAATTAAACGGGAGGGGGTGGTCTCCCTCAATTAATAATTGGCCGAAGTTTGTCAAAGACGTGGTTATTATTTCGGGGGAGGGTCATCACGTGATCAAAAGAGTTAATTTAGGTTTTAATTAAGTTAAGAAACTCAGCCGATGTAAATTGGTGGTAACATTTGATCCGCATCCGTTTAAACGCATATAAATAAACCGTTTACGTAAAATTCAGGTTTGGTGAATTAAAATTCCCAATTCGGCCGTTAAATTACCCCCCCCCCCCTCCCCACGTGAGCTTTACATTTTTTATGCGAAGAGGTTAATTAATTTAGCCTTATGAAATGTTTTCGCAGGAAATTTCTCACCGCCGACTCAACTTTTTACTCGCAATTAAGAGTTGGATGTTCCTTTTTTTTTTTTTTTTGATCGAATTACGCAAATCTGTGCCCCCGCAGAACTTTCATTAGTTGAAAACTTTTCGTGACCTCCCCCCCCCCCATTATTACTTTCTTCTCTCCATGAGTCTGGCCGCCTTTAATTGAATATCGGAATGAATGAATAAAATGTCTCTAAAAACCCTGTAATTCCTGCCTGAGTCTGACATCTTTAAAACTTTTATGACGAATTCGCTTTTTTTTTCTAAATGTAATTTTCCAGTAAGAATTATACTTCCATAATTGATACAGCGCTCAGTTAAATCGCGCTACTTTTTATAAGTCAGCACACTCACCGACTAAAGCCGTTCTTCGTGGCAAAATAGTTATGGCGCCTTCAGCAGCTGATTCTTGGTCTCTCACTGGATAGTTCTTCGCTCCCCAGGAATCGCTTCCGATCCACATGAAATGCCCGGTTTTGTTCGCCCTGATGGTCGCTTGCAGAAGTTTCCTGAAACAAAAGCGAAAAAAAAAACTACAAATAAGCTCTGGAGAGCGAAATCGAAGAGCCAATAAGTTTCCATCGGGACGGGTTTCCACCGTCAGTGGAAATTTTCCAGCGTCGCAACAAAGCCCTGAAATTATTCAGTTGTGTTATCTGGCTTCTTTGTGACACCGTCTCAATAGAAATATATTCTTTGTCCCCGGATGTTCGATAAATGCTCATTAAAGCTGCTTGTCATCTCCTTCTTTTTTTCCTCCCCCCTCTTTTTTTTTGTTCTCTTTTTTTTGAGCTCCGGGGGAAAAAAACCGGGGTTGATAGAAAGCTCGGGGGCAAAAAGTCGCTTTCCGGATAAAAAATTTCAGGCTAATCGGTCCCTCCGGACGTTTGCGGCCACGTGAGAAATGTCACTTTGGCGCGGATGCCAGTGAAAGATACCCAATAATCTGTTTTTTTATTCTCTTTGACTTCCAATGGAAACAGAAATGGAAATGAGAATAATCAAAATTTTGAGTAAGAGGATATTATCAGGCCGACAATAGTGTCATTCATTTAATGATAGACAATTCTTTTAACCCTTTGCGGCCGTATGTCTACTCTCAGCCACCACAGCAAGGAACTATACGAATATATACGAATCTTATACTGTATGCATTCCTATATTAGTTTAAACTTTGCCTCAGTTTCTATTAAACCTTTTCATCAACTAATACAATTGGAGATAACAAAATTTAATATAAACTAAAGTTGTGACAATCGACAACGTTCGCAGAAACAAAGAATATTTTATAAATTGTATTTAGATTATTTATATTTTATTTATATTGTATTTATTTATATTTATATGTATTTATATTTTTTATTTATATTTATATTGTAATTTAGATTATTTATAATTGTATTTATCAGTAATTAGACATTCTCTTTTGTTACAATATGACTAAATATTACTGAATATTATGTATTGAATACATACGAATCTTATACTGTATGCATTCTTATATGAATTTAAACTTTTCCTCAATTTCTATTAAACCTTTTCATCAACTAATACGATGCTCCATCGATTGGAGATAACGAAGAGGTGTCGTCTCTTGAACGAATCAAATACATTGTAGACAAACAAATAAACAAATACAATATACAAATACAAACAAATCAAATACATTGTAGAATTCCAAAGTATATTTTCTAAATTGTATTTAGGAGTAATTAGAGATTCTCTCTTGTTAAAATATGACTAAATATTACTGAATATTATGTATATGTATCCCTGCTCTTTCCAAAGAAATTTATTCCGACCAATAGATACCCATACACAAACTTTATACGACCTCAAAAGGTTAATTCCAACCAATAGATACCCATACCCAAATTTTAGACGACCGCAAAAGGGTTAAATAACTGCTTCTGTACAGTCGGTGTAATACTCCGTACACTGGGTTTAGATGTTATTGTCCGAATGCTTGAATGATAAAAATGAAATGAGAAATGATTTGGACAGGTTGAGCCAAAGCGAAGAAGTGCATGAATTTCAATAGCAACCCCCGTGAAAACAGGAGATAAAATCTGACAGTAGAAGAAAAATGTTCGGATGAGGAGAAGAAAACGATGAAAGGAGAACAATAAGAACGAAAAATGAGCAAGATGGAAAAGGTTTTATAAATTTTTGAGGGATTGCAATAAACTTTATAATAACTCCAATGGAAAAGGCAGAGGGGAGAAAAAGGTTTAACGAAAACTGGTAAACTTAAAGGAAAATTAAATCTGAATGGAGGTGCAATAAATACTCTTTATCGCGTCAATTCGGGGGGAGGGGGCGAGGTAAATCATTAAAAAACCTACGGAAGCGGATTAGAAGAAAGGGATGGGCCTCGAAATGTTAATATTAAAAAGGGTGGAAAAATATCAAACGGTGAAGGGGCGAAGGCTGAAAGAGAGAAAAGGTAAAATGGGAATTATGATTTAACAGAAAAGAAATCTCGTTAAAATTACATGCAAAGAGACTTTACGGTCTCGAGAATTAGGTTCAATTGCCCGAAAAGAGAAAATCTGGGTAAAAGGTTAAAAGGGCAACTTTGGGATGAGAACAAGAGAGAGAGAGAGAGAGAGTGTGAGAGAGAGAGAGAGGGGAAACTGTCTCCAGATCTAACATGTAATTTGACATTCCATTATCTAAATTCATTGAAAAAATTTTCAGAGTCTGAAAAGAGAGAAAAATGGACCGGAACAAATCAAAGTTTACGTTGAAGAGATTCATTCTGGAAAGGAAAAAGCAGCGATAAAAGCCGAAGGTTTCATTGGAAAATGAAATCTGACACGGTAATGGGGTTGACTGGGGGGGTGGGGGCGGAGGGGTGCACGAAACAGACCTGCCTGAAACTCACCCCCCTCGCCGCCGGCCGGAAAATCTCACTTTCCCCGTGTTTCAGTTCAGAGGGGAAGAGATTAAAAAATTAATTCGAGTTGAATACGGATCATTTCATTCATATTTAGTGCGGATAATTTGAGAGCCGGGAGAGGGTGAGTGGGGGGGAGGGGAGTTCTGATTAAAAAAGAAAACTTAAAAAAGTCATAACCTTGACTTCTTTTGAGGTTTCCAGAGTGGGGGTTGAGGGAGGAAGAGCATCTGAAAAATGAAACAATTAAATTCTCTTGGAAACTTATGATTAACTCGGGGAAATTCAAATTTAAAAGTTTCCCCCTTTTTACAAAGGACAACTTTCGAGGGGTGAAAACTTTTTTGGCAATCGGCGGGGGATGAGATAAAAACCCCGTTTGGTCATTAAATTCACTTTCCGATATCGGTCGATTGAATTACCCCCCGAAGACTCTCGAAACGAGTTAACCGTGAAAAGGGAAAAGAAATGCCACCCCCTCCGTTGGGGGTGGAATGACTGCCTGTCGAAAGCTCAACGCCGCTTTTCTCCAAAAGGGTTTCGCCTTATTAGCTCTCGTGATAAACTCATAATTTAAAAATTATCTGATTATGAGCGAATTACGGAGGGAGAAGGGGTTGGGGGGGGGGAGAGAGAGATTGGAAACCTTTGCATTATCTGCGCGTTCCGGTCGGGGGTGAAAAAAAAAAGGGGAACGCCGTTGCAAATCTGATTTTGAATAAATATCCCGCATTTACTCCTCTAAATTTCAGGTTTTTGTTTTCAAACATTCGAAATCTCTCGGGAGGCCCGATGATTGATTTAAAAAACTTGGTTTTGACAGAAAAATAATAGATAACTTTTGCGATCATTAGAGTCACGGGGATGAAATTATTACCGCAAGACAAAAAGGGACAATTCTTTCTATGAGGAAATTTTCAAAATCCGGAAACCGTAATTTTTTATACCGTTATTGTCACGGATAGAGCTTTTTCTTTTTTTTTTTTTTGCTTGACACGCTTTCTCATCTCTTTCATATTGCTGTTCCTTCTGCGGACCTTCTTAAATTCACATCCGTTTGTAGTATTTCCTTTGGGAGGAAAAACCCGGGACAAAAAATAAGCGAGAGAGAGAGGAGAGTATTAAAAAAAACATCAAAGGAAAGAAAAGCGAGGGTATGAAAGAAAGCCGAAATCGAAGATAACAGACAAAAACGTAAGAGCGAATCTCTTCCATTATTAATATTAAAAATCGAAATATGCAAGGGAACATCTGAAGTCAACCCTTTCCAGTGCCTGATTCTTGAGCAGCCGTCATCCCCTCAACCCCCCCCCCCCTCCGCGCGACGTCTCTCAAAAGCTCAATTGTCAAAAATAACCCATTTATATTCAGATTTTATATTCCCAGCTCCAGCATAAATTGTACATTCTCTGGAACAACGTTTTCGGGCGGGGGGGAAATGAAAGATTTGGGAAAAAGCTCAGGAGAGAGAGTGAGAGAGAGAGAGAGAGACGGGGGACAATCTCTCTCTCTCTCTCTCTCTCTGCGCAACGATGAAACCCTTACGGGAGAAATTAATTTGGAAACTGAATTGCCTGAGAGAGAGAGACTCCGTACGTAAACTAAATATTTTGTCTTAGGAAAACTCTCCCCAAATGAGGCAACTTTCGAATTCGCACGCATTGCTTTCCCCGACCGAGAAAACCATCGCCAGAGGTTGTGAGATTTTTCAGAGATGTTCAATATTTGTCTTCAATCTGATTTTCTCCTCTTTGTCAAATAAAAAAAAAAAAAAAAGATGAAAGCGTAGATTTTTCTTTCCTTCATTTTTTATTTCGAAAATTTCCATTTGAAGGACAAATTAAGTTTATAACGCTGATAGAAAAGAAAGGACAAAAAAAAAGGAGAAAAGAGTGCGACAAAAGCCGGATGTCATACATAACCCGCCTTTTGGATTTTCCTGTTGACATTAAAACACTTTTGGGGGGAATTTTTTTCTGACAACTTCTACCCCTTACCTTATCCCCCTCCCCCTTATTCCCGCAATTACGACCCTAAACAATGCCCCGAATCTTCTTGGATGAGAAAGGTAAGATGAGGAAGGCAAACAGACAAAGGAACACAATCACATCTTGGTCTTCCCATCGCATTTTAACTATCCTCGAAAACAAAACACAGTGTGCACACTCACACGAATCGCCAGAGTCACATAAATAATCTCAAAATATAGTTTTATAAATAATTTATGTATATTATGTATATTCCCCCGAAACTCTATCCGTTCGAGACATAAAGAATAATTTCTCAGGGAAAACTGTCAAATGTTTCCCCGCACGGGTACTTTCCAAAATGTATATATATATTAATAAAAACGGAAGGCGTAAACCTGTCCGCGTAAAACGAATTCATTTATTTCCATTGAATCTCCTGCCGCCGCCCACTTCCGCCGTCAAAGGAAAAACCGAAACGCTTTTAATTTATGACTGAACCTATCTTTTTTCCCGCCTCGGCCCCCAAACCCGAGGAGGGAAAAAAAAATTATCTGCGACAACTTTTCGATGCGTGACTTATTTCCCAAGAAAATTCCCTCCGGACTATTCGGGGAAACCGGTCTCTTTATCGAGAAATTATATTAATATAATATAAAACCAATATTGTCTTTTCCTTTTCATCTCGCGCCATTAATTGTTTAAACAATTTAAATATTCCAAGCTGATTTTCCTTTCGCGAAATTTCCTTTTTCAAAGCCTTCGTTGGCTTTGAGAATTTCCCCCGGAGTAACCGAAATTATAATTGTATTTAATTTTCCCGCCTCCCGTCGTCTTTCTTTTATCTTTTCAAAATAAACTCAAATACAGTTACCAACTGCACTTCTGTTTAATCGTTTTCACCCTTTCCCCGGCCAATAAAAAGGGACGCTCAATGATAAATTTAACAAGTGAATCCACTTAAAAAGAGACTGAGCTTTCCTCTGATATATTATACTCATTCGTGAAAAACTAATTAAAACCGCGTCTTTCTCGGATCCCTTTCGACTTTTACACCCAAAGCATTCACACAATCACGAAAGCTCACATTATCAAATCAATACCTAATTAAATTATAACCTGGCACGCCCACGGCAAAAGCGGAATTTCTTTCAAAAAAAAAAAAAACAATCATTTCCGGCCGCTAATTAATTGTGATCGTCATTTTGGGAATTCTCGTTTACGGAATCCTTTTAATCCGCAAAAGTGAATTTAATTATTACAATTAGACGGCGATTCACGAATGAAATCTATTTTGATTAAAACTCATTTCGGGTAGAAAGCTTCAGGTTAATCGACAAAGGGAACATCTGTGACCGCTCCTGAAGCCATGAAAGATACCACAGACGAGAGAACGGTTTCGACAGAGAAATCGAAAGCTTCCCGACAAAAACCGGGAAAGGCCAAGACTCGGCAGAACGTGACACCATCTTAATGAGAAAGTGCAACTGAGTAATTGCGATTCAGCACTAATTCAGTCGGCGATTTCGGTGGGAAATTTAAATATATTCGCTGTAAAGAAAATCACGCCGCGACCGTTAATCAGAACGAGTTCATTCGTTTTTTGGATTGGAACTCTGAAAAGAAAACCGATCGACCGGATTTAAATTCCTCTCTGCCTTTGGTGTGTTAACTTTGGGAAATTTTCACCCGAGGGAAATGAAAATATCTTAAAGAAAGAATAATGTCTCTTTTCACATTTTTTATGACTTTCTTTTCAAATAGTTAACTTCATTAGAAACTGAGTGGATTAGTTTTCCTTAATGAACGGCATTAGAAAGTAAACATGTTGACTATGGCAACTGCAGAGGTCAGTGCTAACGCCTTCTGTTGGAGAACAACGCTAAAGACATTGAGTGCTGAAGCAGAAGACGGCGCCATGATGGATTTTTATTATTTCCCCGATCATGCAGACTTCCTGCCATTTACAGAATTAAGGAAAAACTAATGCAAACTTTTCTCTGATATATCACGAAAAGGAGAGAATAATTATTGGGGAAAACTAAAATGAATTTTTTTTGCAGCCCCTTCTCAGTTGCCGCCATGAAACCTTTCGAGTGCTGAGAACTTGTCGAGAAACTGATTAAACTAAAGCAAAATTTACATAATACTTAATGATAAAGAAGTTATTTTGATTGAAGGATTAGGCTGCTGTCGTATGGACTAATGGAACTGAGATTAAAGCGTCAAAGATAGAGGCGATTACTTCCGGAAATATCAGTTTTCCTCGAAAACACCCCAAGTTTTCGTGATTAATGATGTTTTTCAGCGCTTAATAATTTATTATCTAAAACAAATATTTCCGGGAAAAAATTTGAAATTAAAACGCCGCCCGACTGACATTCATCTTTGCAGGTGAACAGACACACCGAATGTGAACACCAACACAAATCACGACTCGTGGGTTACAAGAGAAAGCTCGAAAAAAAAGTATATGTTGTTGTTAATCCGATGAAAATTTAAAATTCCGAGGAAAGCTATCGGGACAGAATTAAAGTGCTGCTTCGGGAGGGAGGAAAGCAAACCGGGGAAAACTGCTTAGTGAATTTTAAGGGAGAGAATTCACCGTAGGAAAAGTGAAGCTGGAAATGGTCAGGGTCAGCGATTAGCTTTTGATGAAATTTTCACTCTCCGAATGAATCAATTATGAGTTGAGTAAACAATTTCTTTTTTTTTTTCCTCCGCTTTTGCGGTCGACTATTTTTAGAAATTCATTTTCTTCGGATTAATTCATCGACAATAACCTTTATTTCAATCACGTTAAAAATAACGGCTTTTCCCCCTTTTTGCATTTTGAATTATTTTCCTTGAAATGAGGTTTTCTTTGAGTTTTCGTTCCATTGAAAACCAAAGGAAATTCCGCCCGGTTGTTTTTTCAATGCCGAAAGACGGAAGATGAGATGAAGTTAAACTTTCTAACGTTCGAAAATTCCCCGAATTCGACGGCTTTTGTTTAACTTTATCAAATTATTGCATCGAAACAAGATTTACTCAGACGGCATTAAAACGCACAAAAACGCATTAAACGCAAATTTTGCATCCACTCACGACAATCAAATTAATCTTTTGCGCCTTTCCGAACCTGAGTATATTTTTATAACTCTCCAAAAACGTCCGCACCGCTTTTAGAAAGTTAAAAAATTGCTTCGAAATTATACTGTGGGTAAGAATGTCTGTCTGGAGCAATTCCCGAACAGATTCAACTTTTTTCTCCTTGGAAAATATTCCCCTCCTTATTCTCTCTCATCTTCCTCTTTTGAATGAATAATTTATACATAGTTTTAAATTTAATATTTACTTCATTATAATAATTACTGTTGACATCATTTTCGAGAAAGCGGAGAAAACAAATTTCTTTTACGTAAAATCTTCTCGAAAATGTGTGTGAATTTCAACAAAAATGTTTCGCAGCTTTTTGAAACGTATCAATTATATAATTCCATACCTTATGAGTGTTTTGAATTATTAATTACGCTAACGAGACGTATTTAGAGATAATTAATTTCCCTTTCTTAAGGTCGTTTGTCGTAACTGTTGGTTTTCAGACAAATATTTTTCATTAAGACTTTAAAATTAAAAAATTAGTTTTGTGAAATTCGTCACTTCAAATGAAAAATGGAACGGAAATATAAATCGATTTCATCGCCGCTTAAAATAAACGTATGTTTATTAATAAGATTGATATTCCATTTATTGAAAACAATGGGTGCATTTCCGTTCGTTTGGAAAATCCCTCCCCTCCTCCCTTTTCCTCTGAAACTGAACCTTAGTCTTCAAATTAAGCACAAAGGACAATAACATTGTTTAAACTATGTATGTATTTGTCAGTGATCAAAAAGACGGAATAACAAAGTACCTTTAGGCGCATAGGCCGGAGGATAATTACGAGAAACTCCGGAAATCTAATTTGCGTCCCTTTTTCCAGTGTGTCCTACAATTAACCCATCCGATAATTTGAGGGAAGAACTAATTAACAGAAGAAAAGCCACACTAAATACTGATTTTTTTAAATTGTACGTTTTCTGCTTTTAAATAAACTTTTCCCGCAAACGGATTTTTGTGCTTTGTTTTCCCTTTCCTAATTGAGATTCTTTAGTTATGCAACTTTTAACGTTTATGACTGTTTAAGTCATGGAAATATGTTATACGACTTATAAATGAAAGTGTTTTTGTATGTCTAAGATAGGAAAGAAGTTTGGATTCGGTTTTTCACAAGTTTTCCTCTCATCGGAACCGCGTTATTGATGAATCGGATAATTTGTCTTTCTTGCGGTGAAATCCAAATGAGATTTCCGAAGAAAGAATTTTAAGTTTCGAATTCCTCCAAATGAAACTCGGCTTCCTAATGACATTGTTAAATCTTTGAACCGCTTCTACAAATTGAAAAGCAATACGGTCTCCGAAAGGAGAGTTGGGAACGGAGGGGGAAAGGAACAGAAATTTTCTTCTTTTTTCTTCAATGGACGACTTGGAGAGATCTGTTTTCAAAGATCAAGTTTGTCTTCGGTTTAAAAGCCTCGAAAAGAAGGAAAATTCCCCCCCAAAAAAAGCGAAATGTTTTACTTCATTGTCCGTGTATCTCTTAAATTGTTTCTTAATGCTTGCGCCTTCACTGATTCTTATATTCTCTAAAGTTTGAACCTTTCGACGCTATGAACCCATTGGTTTAGAACAGTGATGGCCAAACTTTCATAATGTCCGGGCCAAAGTTGAGTTTGGTGTAATTTGGCGGGCCACAACGTATGCGAAAATTAAATATGGATTTTTTACTCTTTCTTCTCATTTTCCCTTTTCCCCTTTTCTCTTTTTCTCCTTTTCTCTTTTTTCTCATTTTCTCCTTTTCCCCTTTTCTCCTTTTCTCCTTTTCTCCTTTTCTGTAATTTTCTCCTATTTCTTCCTTCTTCTCATTTTTCTCCTTTTCTCTTTTCCTTATTTCCTCCTTTTCTCTTTTTCCTCTCCTCCCCTTTTCGCTTTTTCACTTTTTCTCTTTCTTCTCATTTTCTCTTTTTCTCTTTTTCTCTTCTTCTCATTTTGTCCTCGTTTTCTCATTTTCCCCTTTTCTCTTTTTCTCATTTTCTCCTTTCCTCTACATTCCTGCTCACACAGCTATTGCCTTTGCCTCTTTTTTCCGGCTTTACCCTTTTTACATTTTTATGCAAGCAGTCCTTTTGACTTCTATGACCGAATGGATTCGAAAGTGTAAGCGTAAATTTAAAATTTTGCCGAAAAGTAAGAAAGAATTAGAATAACCCTTAATTTAAAAATTAAAATGTACTAAAATCACCAAAATACGTATGTTGAATATGGTAATAAAAGAACGGGCCACATGCAACACCTTCACGGGCCGTAGGTTGGCCATCACTGGTTTAGATTTTAGACTCTTTAGACTGTTTCTCTAAATACGCCACAAAGTTATTTTCGTTTTCGTTCGGAGACGAATTAAAATATAATAATATTTCCTTTACAAATAAAATTAATAAGTTTAACAAACATTTATAATTTTATAACCCATTAATTAATTCAAACTCTTTTAAATATTTAATTTAAGTGAGATTCAAAAATATGAATATATAAATACAAAGCGGGAGGAATGTGAATCCTTTTTGAATTGAACAAGAAATGCGTTTTAAATTATTTAAAAGAAAAAAAAAATTATAAAATTGATTTTAAATTTTATTCAAATCCACGTTTTCTTATTATTCAATCCCATATTTATGTATAAATTATTTATTATAAATCCAATTAGCTTATGCAAAAAGGGGGATGCGGAATATGACGAGAAGGGTAATATAGTATTTTTTTATATTGGATTTTAACGGGTGAGTGGCAAAAGTCCATCCTAAACTTTATTTTACTGCGAAAGACTGCACTGAAATAAAATTTTTTTATTTTTAATCCGAAATAGTAAATTCCCAGCAAAAAAAAGGTTTCAACCGCGCCGCCATTTGATTGAAAAAAAGAAAACAAACGTGGAGTTTTCCAAAATATTTCCTTTTGAAGTCTAAAGGCTCTCACCCTCATCGGGCGGGCCAACCCCAATGCCCGAATAAAAACCCCCGACGACCCTCACAACAAAAAACTTTTCCAATTCAGTGGAAATTCATTGTTAGTCACATTTTGGGTCGGTTCCTCCAGGGAAAAACTTTCCCTTTTCATGCATTTTCATATTTCCAATCTTTTCCTTCCGGGATAATTCGAGAAATCACCTTTTCTCAATGCAACTCCTTCCAATTCTCGCCTGGATTATACACAGGATTTTAAAAACCTGACTTTGACAAAACCCTTTCGCACACCATAAATAGTTACGAAAATATATAATGATATAATTAATAATATCATTATTAATTTTTCGATTTAGTGGAAACTCACGAAATAAATTGACGAAGAGTTAAAGGGTTTTCGACAGGGATGAAAATCCCTACCCCTTTACCCGAAATGCAGTAGTTCGTCAGATTTCAATATCGAGCGCCGCATCGCTCATATAATAACACAATACCTTTTAATAAGATTTACATATTATTTGTTTATGATGTTTGCGTTTGAGAGATAAACTGCCGCAACAAACCACCTTTGAATTTCGACTTTTAATTATGGTACACCCAACCCATATTTTCACTGAGCTAATCAAATTAACAATGGCGCGGCAAAACAATTTTCCATAAGTTATTATAGTATTTATTAAATACGGGGGTGAAATTTTTACTTCATTTAACCCCGGATTAACTTTTTCATGAGAAACTCGCCAAATTTTAGAAAGTCTCAAAGCATAAAAGTGCATAAAATATTCTCTAAAAGTTGGCAGCTTTTTGAAAAGGCTCGGGATTTATGAGTAAATTAACCATTTCTTAAAGCCTTTCCTTGTAACCTCTTCTCCGTTCGAAACGTTTTTCACGAAGGATGTACTGAAAATTGACAGATATTTCAACGAGAACCTTTTCCCCGTTATTTAACGTCTTGGTTGTTATGCAATAAAAAGGGGTGCGAAGCTGAGTAAAAATGAATTCGTGTCGGAAACACCTTTTTTTCTTAGATTTTAACGATTAAAAATCATGAGATGTAATTATTGAAAAGTTGAAATTCTCTAATGAACTGATTTGATAACATTTCGGGAATTAAATAAATTTTTATTAATTATTTCTTTTAAAATTCACTTCGAACTGTCTTCATTCAATTGGAGAGATCAGTGATGGCCAACCTTTGATAATGTGCAGGCCAAAGTTGAATTTGGTGTAATTTGGCGGGCCACAACGTATAAGAAAATTAAATATGGAGTTTTAATATTAGTTTTTACGCTCTTCTCATTTTCCCTTTTTCTCTTTTTCTCTTTTCTCTTTCTTCCATTTTTTCCTTTTCTCAATTTCTCATTTTAGCGTTTTCTCTTTTTATCATTCTTCTCTTTTTCTCATTTTCTCCTTTTCTCTTTTTCTCTTCTTCTCATTTCCTCCTTTTCCCTTTCTTCTCATTTCCTCCTTTTCCCTTTCTTCTCATTTTCTTCTTTTCTCTACGTTCCTGCTCTCACGGCTATTGCCTTTGCCTCCTTTTCTGGCTTTACCCTTTTTACAACATTTTATGCAAGCAGTCCTTTTGACTTATATGACAGAATCTAAAAAAGAAGGGAAACCCAAAGTGTAAGCGTAAATGTAAATTTAAAATTTTAAAGTAAGAAAGAATTTCAAATTGAAATTATTCTAATATTAACGCACAGTTATAACCCTTTATTTAAAAATTAAAATGGACTAAAACCACCAAATACGTATGTGAATATAGGAATATAAGAGCGGCCCACATGCAACACCTTCACGGGCCGTAGGTTGGCCATCCCTGAGATAGATAATTCAAAAATGTGATAGTTAAAATATATGTATTTCATAATTTTATATGATTTCTCTTTTAAGCTCATTGGAAAGTGGAACGAAAACTCAGCTTCCTTTTAGTGGAAAAAAATTAACG
The DNA here is from genome assembly GCA_028293925.1 of Brueelia nebulosa. Taxonomy (NCBI): domain Eukaryota; kingdom Metazoa; phylum Arthropoda; class Insecta; order Psocodea; family Philopteridae; genus Brueelia; species Brueelia nebulosa. Next base: position 775,724 of record JAQIBA010000017.1, on the reverse strand, counting down.
TCGGCACTGAAGCAGAATGCGGGGGGAGAGGGGAGGGGATGAAAGCGAAACTTTAGAAAAAACCAATTTGAGGAGTTTCCAGGCCATGTTTGGCTCATGTCGATATCACGGCTTAATCCTGATGCATTGACATCTCCGTAAATAAATGTTTTTCTCGAATTTCCCACCAATTTATGGAAGAGCGTAAAAGAAAGCGTGGAAAATTTACGTCGTGTTGAGTTCCATAAAAGAAAAGCGACAGTCGAACCTTCCGGCTCGAATTCCTCCGGGAGCGTCCTCAAACAAAGCATCGCATAAAGGGAAAAGCATAAACAAATATGAAATTGACTCTTAAGGTCAACCTCGGCCAACTTTTGCGCGGGAAGACGGTTATGGACGGGTCGGCGAGTGCAGAATCCCCGTCGTAAAACCCAATCCAGGAAATGAGAAGACTTAGCGAAAATCGATGTAATGGCGGAGAAACATGAATGGATCCATTGGAGCCCGGTGGTCGACGGAAACTTAATGGCTTTCGACGGAAACATTCTGGGAAATTTCGTCAGATAAAAGTTTCCGGTTTTATTCTTTTAACTGCTTCATTCTTTAACTGACTTGAACCATAGTAAAGCTTTGTCGCTTCCTCTGTCCCTTCCCTCCCCCTCCCCCCCCCCACCGCTCTACCGTTAATAACAATAAAAAGAAAATGTGGAGCCGAGACACCATTCTCGAGGTAAGCCGGAAACAGAAGAGATAAAAATGAAAAAAAAACGTAATTAAAAACTTTTATAACGTTGATGAAGAGAATGATTGCTAAATATAAATGTAAAATAATTACAATGGATATATGTTTGGCATTTATGAAAATGGAGAAAATTGATTCCGAAATTCCAACTCAGGGAAAGAGCAATAAACGGAGAAAGAGTTCGATTTAATAAAGTAAATTTTTTAAAATTAAAATTAATAATATATAATATATTACTCTTTTTTGCCCATATTAGGCATTAGAGTTGATGAGTGGCCCATCAGTAGTCTTCAACTATACTTTTTTTCTTTTTTAAATTGTTAGATTATATACATTTAAAGTTTTCAAATATGTCAGACATTAATTTATATAATTATAAGTAAATCAAAATTTAATAAATAAAATAAATAACATACATACCACGAGGTTAAAAGGGTTAAAATGATAAACATGGTAAAATATTAAAGTTAGTGTAGTAAAATTAGTATAGTTTTTATATAGGTAAAATATAACTTACTGACTGTAAATTTTTTATATTATTATTATTATGATATTTATTTAATCTATGTTATTTATTGTTTCTTTAATTTAACTTATAATTTTATATTTAATTTAATGACAATTTTAATTATGATATTTATTTAATATATGTTATTTATTGTTTTACTTATCTATCTTATTACTTTAAAAGCTATAGCTGATCTGATGCCTGTTTTTCTTTTGTGCATAAATTATAACTTTGTAAAAAATTTGGTTTGTAAAAAAATGAATGCCCTCGGGCGAGATAAGGGTAAATTATTATATTATATTATATTATATAGGTAAAATATTAAGTAATTATACTGGTCGAATGTGAAAGTTAATATATGAAAATATATTTATTTAATTTAAAGCAGAAATTCGCTTAGCAGAACACTTTAGGTCCAGGGTAGCCATTCTTGTATAGCCTTATTGGAAAAAATTGCGAAACGGAGAATAGTTGGAAAAGTGCTTTCAATAAACTTCGTCTTTTGAAACCTTTCAATCGAAGAAATAGTCTTTTCGTGAATTATTCAAATTTTATAAAAACGTGGAAGTAAAGAAAACAGCTTTTAATGGTGAAACAAAAAAAAAAAGAAAAAATAGCGAAAAAGGTAGGAAAAGGAGAAAAAGGAAAACACTAAGAAACACGAGGATTTTTTCAAGTCGACAATGAAATCAAATAAAAGTAAGATGCAAAAGAAAAGTCCATTGAATAATTCATATTTCGAAGGGAGAATAAAAAATGTGAAAAAATGTTGGAAAAAATTAAAAATTCATTGAAAGTTTATTAAATTTTCACGATAAATAATTTCCGGGGCTTTCGCAATAATGTCACCTGGGCAGGGGTTAGGGGGAGTGGGAGGGGGGGGGTGGAATTTTTTTTTTTTTGACAAATTTCACACCACTTTGAAGGATTGTGACGTCAGTAAAACGTCAATTTTCCCTTTGATTGATTTAAGCGCCGAAGGGAAGGAAACGGTCAAATTAAAGTGTTTAATGCACTCATAAAGCTGTACAAGTTCCCGTGTCGGCTGTTATAAACTTGTGTCCCGTCAAATTCTCCATTGTCGAAAACCCGAAAATCTTTCCATTTAATCTGCTCCGTTGTCGGGGACACGTTCATATCACAGCCTTCTTGCACCCGTTTCGCATTGCGGAAAACCAAAAAAAAACTCCCCAAAGTTTTGCCGTTAAAGAATAAATATGTCGTTATTTGAGTTTTGATGCCGTCGATTTTCTTCCAAACGGGTGGAAAATCAAAAAAAAAAAATTATGCCGCATTTATCGGGAGTTTTTCTTCATTTATGGCGGGAAAAATAACAGCCAATGATTCAGTCGTTTTGATTCTTAACGTTTCAAAATTGGAAATATGCTTAAGGTCTCCTTCAAGGGCGGTTTTTTGCCTTAAAACATAACATTTCCATTCCCTTAAATAATTTAATAACTTTAAGAACGCACACACATCTTTTGTGAGCTTTTTTTTAACCCTTTTTCGAAAGAAAAAACCCTCATTTCAACTGTATTTCCTTTTCCGTTAAATATGTTATCTTTTAATTTTAAAATCAGCGGTATTTTACTATACTAATTATACTATATTTTATTACGTTAACTTTAACATTCCATTAATATAATTTAAATTAAAAAATAATAAAAATAATTAAAAATAACGAATAAATTATACTAATTTTATTACACTAACTTTAATATTTTACCATGTTTATCATTTTAACCCTTTTAACCTCGTGGTATATATGTTATTTATTTGTTATTATATGTTGTTATATATTTGTTATAATATTTATTTATTTTATGTTTATTATTTTATTTATTAAATTATGATTTATTTATAATTAACTAGATTTAATGTCTCACATATTTGAAAGTATATACAATACAATACAATACAATACAATACAATAGTCTTATATAGTCCTATGTATATAAATACTTATATAGTCTAACAATTTAAAAAAAGAAAAAAAGTATAGTTGAAACTACTGGAAAATTGAACTGTAGTCATCAACTCTAATGCCTAATATGGGCAAAATATATTAATATATTATATATAAAAAAAAATTTTCCAATAAGGTTATTGAAAATCTGCTCATTTCGTCATTTATCTTGCAAACCAAAGACCTACCTGTGACGAAATTATATAAATTCCAAAAATATAATCGGAATTTACACAGTTTAAAATTAATTAGAAATCTTAATTAATGTTAATTTAAAATTACGAGTTGAATATTTTTGGAGTTTGAGAGTTTTGATTGGTTAGAGGACACAACGTCCTTAATTTAAGCTTAAATCTCCCAAATGGAACCTTCGAAAATCGAAGGGAGAAGAGGAGACAAGTGTTTACTCTGGCAAATGGCTTCTCGGGGGATGAAGGGGGGGGGGTGCGAGGGAAGGGGGAAAAAAATTCCCTTACCTTGTGTTGTCTTCGTCCACAAATATGATGACTCCCCTGGCGTTTGGCTTTGTGAGAAGTCTCTCGACTATTTTATCGAAGTCCTCCTTCTTGGAATTTCTCAGGATTTTCTCGGAAACTGCGATGCAAATTCCCGCGCTCGTCGCCAGAGAGATAAACGAAGCGATGCCCTGAAACCGAAAAAAGAGAAAAAAAAAATACTGCCAATTCCTACTGAGCCCATACAAAAAAAAATTTGTAAATGGCAATTAATTAACCTAATTCCTCGTTTCCATCCCTTTCTCCCCCCCCCCCCCTTTTTTTCGGTAATTTTTTCCTTGAAGGTTTTTTAAAAGAAGATCCTTTGTAATCTCTTTTTATTTTAATTTTAAAAAGTCACTTTTTCTTCATAAATTATAAAAAATAAATTGATCGCGGTATATGATAAAGAGAAAAAATTTTTCTTTTTTTCCTTTTTGAATATAATTCTTATTAATGCAATATAATTAAGAGGAAACTAATTTGTAAAAAGTTCTTTCCTTCTTATTTTATGGTTTTAAAAAATTACGGAATTGATTATATTTCAGCGAATAAGTGAACTTAAATGGAACTTTCCAATGATTTTTATTCGATCACATTAAATGAAAATTTGTATTTCGGAATGAAACCTCCGCTAATTATCTCTGGGAAATTTGCAGATTTGCGATATCTCGAATCGATCGATATATCGAAAAGTTCGATATATGCTCCAAATCCTTTCGATTCCGAATAAGCACATAAAAGATTTCAAGTTGGGTTTCATTTTCTTGCGGATTTTTTTATGTAAACATAATCGACCGGTCGCCACTTCTTAACCCCTTTTCCCCTCTCGCAAGGAGCCATTTATCAGAAGGACCGCATTTCCCGGAAGCCCAGTCCTCACCGCCTTCTCGAAATTTCATCTTTCGCATCTTAAATGCATACAAAATCCCGTTCTCTACTTATAGCGCCCTTCAATTACGCATATTCTGTTCGGTTTTGGAGTGTCGCTATCCCAACCCTTATCTCATTTTATCCCTCCATTTTATCTTCTTTTTTTCCCCCCGCCGTCGGGTTTCCGTATAATCGATTAAATATTTCACACAAGTTGAAAACTCTCACGTTTCAACTTATGTTTTACATATATATTTTTTTTTTGGGAGGGAAGGGTGAGTTTCGCCCTCAATTACGTCGGAATTTGATCGTTCGGTCACACTTTTTCAACTTTTTCAAAAACGTGTGTACTTTATTATAAGGATTAACTTTAATTTTAGTCAAAAGCAAATGAAAGAGCGGCTTCAAACGAATTCTCGGGATTATATTTTAAAAAAATGTTTATCCCTTTTCCTTATTCATACATGTTTAAAATTCACATAAAAGAGCCTCGGGTCGGCGAACCTTCACAGTAAAAAACGGTTATATTTAGACATTTACATTTTTATGATTAAAAGTTTCTTTTTTTTTTTAATTGAAAAGAAACAATTAATTTTCGCACATTTTCGGAGTTTTCCATCAAAATATATGAGAGCGATGACGTGGAAAAGAAGACGGGAATGGTTTATGGTTTTATGTATGATAATAAAATGGGGGTTTTACTGACGGGGGGGGATATTTTAAAATGAGCTTTTACTTTGCACACTTTTGAAAAAATTATATGTTTTCAATAATAAAAAAGGGGCGGAAGAGCCAACGTCGGGAAAAAAGTGAAAACTAGTGCAACCGGGAGAAAAACAATGGAAAAACCGAAGGAGAATTCTCTTCGACTTAATTCCGTGAGACTCGTCAGCAGCAGCTTATATCGAAACTGAAATTTCTCAATTTCGTATTTACATTCGTCATTCGACAAATTCGTTCCAGCTTTCTTCTTTTTCTTCTCCTTCAGTAATAAACCTGAGGATTAATTTTCATTTCTCTTCTCATTTCCCCCTTTCCCGTCTCTCTCTCTCTCTCTCTCTCACTCTCTGTTTTTTCAGCTGTCAGATGTCGGGTTCTAGTTTTCAGAGGAAAAACTAAATGGATTTCGTGTGACATCTAGGAAGTGCTGCTTTCCGGATTGATTTATTAATTTCATTTTGTTTTTACTTTTTTTATACCGAATTGGTGACAAAAGGCTGTTGTCGGTCGTTCCTTTGAGGGACTTATGAGAGCCGGAAAGGGGGGAGAGAGGGGAGTAAGGGGGGGAGGGGAGAATGCACGAAATAAAAAATTTCCATATTTAATTAACTCTTGCTCGTTAGGATTAATGTTTTTGTAAACATTGAACTGCGAGGATTTTAAAACCGACAGCTTCCCTTTATAACTTAATGTTTACATATATTATCAAAGTGAGAATTTCATTTCACTCCCATATTGCAGATCTGATTTTAGTTTTAGAGTTTCAATTCGTGAAAGAGTGATCTGTAGGTGTTGGAAATGGAAATAAACAAATCGGACGCGAAAAATTTAATTTCATTTTTCCCCTTGACTACTGACTTTCACTTGTGTTTGTATACGCGTATATTGACTCTTCGGGGACAGAGGGCGTAGGCGTTATCTTGCAGAGAAAAATCACACTAATATATAAATCTGTTAAAGGAATGTGTGCGTGTGCATGTGTGTGTGCACTCCGTTTTTGTTACCTAAGATCTAAGGAACCACCGAACCAATTTGGACCGGACTTTTTCCAAAAGACGCGCATTTTTTCAGAGCACCAGCTGCGCCATGTCTCATTTCTCGAAAAAATAAGCAAAACCCGAGAAATCTCCAAAAAACCAGTTGAGGTTTCGGGGAGAAACCAGATAACTTTACGAATTCCTTTCTCATGTTAAAGGGTTGATGTTCGTTTTTTTGCGTTCGGGGCCACTTTGAGTACAGTGGCAAAGGGAATTAATGGCATCTGGGATTTGGGAACCAGGAATTCGGGGTTCCACATTCGATTGCCAAATGGAATATTATTTGCCTGAAATTCTGAATACATCCACGTTGCTCATGGTTTTATTCCTTGTGCATTAATTTTCACCTAATTTTTAGTAATTAGTTTGTGTGGATTTAGTGGTAGTGGTTTTTCAGAGTGCTTTTCACAGTTTCACTGAATTTGTTGTAGAATTGATGGACAGTGGGTTTAGCGTTGAGTAGTTTTTTCAGTCTTAAAATGTTAATTTTTAGGACTGAGTACGATTTGGACAGTAAAAAAATGACACGAGCCTCAATAAACTTTCTTCCACTGCCATTTACTTTTGTTCAAACTCATTATATTCTACTGACACATGATTATGTACTTGTTATTTCATAAATAAATGCACTGTTTGTTCAAAAATTGTACATAATTTTTATGGTTCAGTGCAATGGGATTATCAAGTGTGCATTCAGTTTTTCAGGAGAATGTATTATTGTATCTGATTTTAAAGTATAGATGTAGATATACAGTCCCAAGTCCCAGCCAGGGCGAAGCCCCCTAGTTCAAATATAAATTCAAAAGTTGTCTGACGATTTTATAAGTGGGAAAGGGGGATAGTGGAAAAGTTACTGAAAACCCGTGCATTATAAGATCCAGTTACTCGAAGCCATAAGAGGATTCCTTATTCCACTTAGTCCAAAAGTTCAGAAATTCGGTTGCACTTTAAGGAATTCGAAGAGCATAATTCCCCGATGACCTAACGGAAATCGAATACTCCGCGACGTGGCAGATCCTTTTTCACTTCCGCCACGGGGGGGGGGGAGGCCGGGGGGAGGGTAAAAGCAGGGTGCCAGACTATTGGAAATGACAGTTTTTCCCGAGTCAAAAGTCAAATTTAAAATTAAAACCTTCCTGCACATGCATATGGTGAACCTTTCAGGTTGCGTGACCGCAAAGTCGAATTCTGGCTCTCACATGTCAAACGCAAATGTCATTCTTCTTGAAATCGCTGAGACTGAAATTAACGGCAATTCTCCGGAGGAATCGTTTGAGAGTTTCGGACAGAACTTAAATAAATAAATTCTTTATGAAAGACCCGACGAATCACTGGAAAAATTCCTTATCCAACTGTCAAAAACGTTTACCCCCTTCCCGTAGGCTTAACGAAATCCCTTTCGGCCTGTGCATCTCCGAATTCGCCGAAGGGGTTGAATTATCACATTAAGTCGTGCCTCATCGACGTGTGGCACGGCCCCCCGGGCAGAGGAAAATTACATTCGGTTGGAAAAAGCCAAGAGATTTTTTTAATCTCTGCCTCGAAAAAAAACACACACAAATAAAATCGATGACTGCAAATTGACATTAAAAATTCTCGGAAATTCAAACCGGAACCGAACGGGTACATTAATTATTAAATCTTGATAAACATGTCGTTTGAATTGTTTCATCCGAATTGTTTGCCAAAGGTACAATGCTGACGCGGGGGAAAAATTTACAACGATCGTTGTGAAGAAGATGTGGGAAGATTTATTTCGCGGAAAACTGTCCGGGACTTTTTATCTCCTCCCCGGTTAAGCAACCGATCCTGAAATCACTGTTTTATTATTTCTTTTTATTTCCAGAAAGCATTAAACGTCTAATGCAGGTTTTCGATTAAGATTAGATTAAAGAGAGCTTTCTCTCAGGTTGAGATTTCCGCAGTGAGGTAAGAATTTTACATTTATTATAAAATAAATGAGAGTTGTCGAAGAGTTGTATAATGTAAACAACGCCGGGAATAATTTGAATTTTCACAAAGTAAACAAAGGTTTTCGGCTTTTGCTCTCGAGATGTTTGACAAGTTAACAGGAGTTCCCGGGGGGCACGCGAACTGCGACAGTGGGGAAGAGAAAAAAGTGACTGCGCCAGCTTACCTTCTCCCCGTAGTCTCCCTCGACGGCCACTGTGCTCACATACTTCCACCCCAATGCCTTGACCACTTCGACTATCGCCTGCGCTTGGAAATTATCCGGCGGAACGACTCGGCTGAAGTACTCAAATCTGGACTTATCGGACAACTCGGTACTTGTGGAAGCATAGCTGAGCTGAGGTATCTAAACATGCATGTTAAAACATGAATATTGTTAATAAGAAAGAGCGAAGCATGGCGGGGGGCGGGGAGGGGGCGGCGGAGTCGACGGCTTTGAGCGACGAGAAAAAAATAAATTATGTAGCATTTACGGTTGTTAGTTGGTTACGTGGCGCACAAATGCACGGCATCATTTAATCAGATAAGCAGACGACGACTCATGAAAGCATAAAACATTCGTGAACAATACTAGCATTTGAACGGAAATTGAAAGTCGATCCGTAGGCGCGTTTTTAATTTCTTTATCAGTTCAAAACCATCTCACAAATTGTAAATCATTCCCCCCTCCCGAAAGTATTCTTAATAAATAAGAAAGATTTTATAAAAAAAAAATTTGGGGATGATTTATGGAAATGCAAATTAACACGGGGTGAACAGTCACTGTGCTCCCCCTTGCACGAGGCACACTGCCAAAATAAGAAACAAAGGTGAAAACCAAATTTCCCAAACTGTCACTCGTAACGAAATAAAAATCTGAGGAAATGTTTTTCTCGAGAAAGAAACACTTATTTCTTATACGAGCTTTGCCTTAAAAGTTTTTAAAAAGGATTTTGAGAATCTTCCGTCGCTCACGGTTCCGAGAGCAAAGAAGAGAAGGGAGGAGGTGAAGAAAAATGGCTGCTAACGGTACACTCCCATTCCGCTCCGAGATCTTTTTGCTGTAGTGCACTCGCATTACTTTGCAAATGAGAACTCTTTCTAATAGATGAAATTATGGGTTATTTCCCCGGGAAAAGGAATTTCTCAATCTTATATGCGTCTTTAAACCGAGAAAAAAAGGAAGGGAGGGGAGGGGAGAGGGGGGGGGGGAAACCAGATGAAGAGAAAAAAGCTTTCTAACCCCGGGAAAAGTTTGCTCGGGAAACAAAGTTTCACCTTTCTTCCTTCGTAAACCATTTTCATTTTAACTTTTCCATGAATTTTACAATTAAGTTTTCTTTAAGTTAATGATGAAAGAATTATTTGGCTGTTGCGGGAGGGTAAAGACAAGGGGGCGGGGGATGAGCGGGGGGGGGGGCGTTCGAGGAGCCCGGAAACAAACGATTTTGAATCCGTGTTTGGATGTGACAAAAACACAAAATAATTAGTCATGATTGCCAACATTAAAACTTGAGAGCACAATTCCGACGTCACTTTGCCGTTGGTAATGGCCGTCATTTTTCATATTCTTCAGCAGTTGGCATGAAACGAATTTTCCTGGCGACAGTATTTCAAAAAGGCGGGCGATCGGAAGGCCAGCCCGTTTTTATGATGTCTCTTACCCTCGTACCGTCATTTTTCTCCGTTGTTTAGTATATACCTAACAGCTGTACAACAACGAAAGCTCAATTTATGTGAGCATATTGTTTCACACCGATTACCGTCGAGATAAAATAAGCATAAAATGGCGCGGCTTTCCCAAGAAAACTGTTCAGAAATATTTTCCTCATAATTTTCCAATGAAGAAAAAAGGTGCTTTTCATAATCACTGTGATTTATACTGTTACTATTCTTTTTAACAATTCAATCTTAAAATGATCCGTAACATTATTTCTTAAAGCAGTCATACCTTTTCGTAAAACACCGATTGCCGCGATGACGGATTTTCATCCACATTTGAAAGTCAAAAGCTTTTGTCTTGAAGAGGAAAACAAAATTTTTATACAATCTCGAATGGGGTTCAAAGCAGAAGTAATTTTTTCAACCGCCCTCCCTTTCACGGACCGGAGGAAAAGGCGAAATCGGAATTTTCAAAGTAAAAAATTTTTCCCCCCGGGGCTTTCTGGGCTTTTTTTTAATATAAACTGTACAAACAATATGGTCGTCGAATGCGAGAGCTCTTTTTCTTTTCTCCGCTTGCATGAAGGGCAAAAGAGCCCTTTTTCCGAATAAAGATTTTCAGCTGATAATCGTGAATTTTTAAGGATGAAAAGGTAAAACGTTAAAAAAATTTTATTAACGGAACGGGGGTCTTTTGTCGTAAAATCGTTCATTTTATACTCTCTGAGGAAAAATTTTGTAATTTTCCTAAAAAAAATAATTACTTTCCATTGTTCACATTTTAATTTACTTCTTTCGGTGTTTGCAAAATTTAAAATAATCCCAAATTAAAACATTAACGTGGACGAGATTTTCAACTGCATAAGTTACTGACCGTGCAATGAATCGTTCGTTATTGTTCTTTATAAAGTTTCATCTTCAAAGAAAACTGTTAACAACGCTTGAACAGAAGATGACACTCAGAAGTGGTTTACCCTTTCTTAAGATTCCATTCATTCAATTTAATGACATTGTATGTATAAAGTTAGATATAAAGACATTATAAGTATAAAAGCAGAAGTCTTTAATTCAATGAAATTAGAAATTCTTGGAGGTTAAAAAGTCTTAACTCAGTGGTTTCCAACCTGTGGGGCGCGAGACTGTTGCAAGGGGGGCGGTGTACCTGTTTCCAAAATACCATTTTCGAATACAAACCAAAAATATATATTCTTTTTTTTGTTCTGGCTATTATATTTCTTATAATAAATATATTATATTTTTCCATAGTATTGTATATTATTTTGTAGCCCATTAAATAAATTATAATATCAGTTGAGTATTTATGAAATTTGATTTTTAGATAAATTAACGGGACGCAACAATTTGTTTTTTAAAGGGGGGCGCACCAATTTTTATTATTTAAAAAGGGGGCGCCGGTACCAAAAGGTTGGAAACCGCTGTCTTAACCCTTTGCGGTCGTATAAAATTTATGTATGGGATATCTATTGGTCGGAATTAATTTCTTTGGAATGAGCAGGGATACATATACATAACATTCAGTAAGCTTTAGTAATATTTAGTCACATTTCAACAAGAGAGAATCTCTAATTACTCGATAATTACAATTCAGAAAATATTCTTTGGAATTCTACAATGTATTTGATTTGTTTGTATTTGTATATTTTATTTGTACATTGTATATTTGTATATTGTATTTGTTTATTTGTTTGTCTACAGTGTATTGTTACGTTCAAAAGACGACACCCCTTCGTTATCTCCAATCGATGGAGCATCGTATTACTTGATGAAAAGGTTTGTTAGGCATTAAACCATTAAACTGATATAGGAATGCATACAGTATAAGATTCGTATATATTCGTATAGTTCCTTGCTGTCGTGGCTGAGAGGTAACGGGACAAATACTGAACTATACCACTTAATGTATTGTGATTATTACTGAACTCAAGATTTCGCAGATAATTATTATTATTAACTACAGGAATGCATACAGTATAAGATTCGTGTACATTCGTACAGTTCCTTGCTGTGGTGACCGAGAGCAGACATACGACCGCAAAGGGTTAATAAGTCTTCAAATAAATGTAGAAATTACCAAAAATTAAACCCAAAACCAACAGTGGAAAAACTGAAATAATTGATAAAGGTTAAAATTTTCCAAAAGGTCTAATATTAAACATCAAAGTAGTATAATTAGAGTTGTACGAATTCTTTTATTATCCTGAATGCAATAAGGCTAAAGACCTAAGGCCGATATAATTACAAAAGTTTTAAACGGGCTGTGGAATTTGAAAGTTTCGCTTCCTCAAAGAGAAAACTATAGATAAAATCGTTCCACCCCGGTGAATCCATAATATTGATACTTCTGTGCGGGTTTGTTCCGGAAAAGGAAGTATCAACGTGTCATCCATCATTCAGATACAAACTATAACCTCTATGGCATTGAAAACAAAAACGAAAACCCGGAAAAAATATAAGCCCCGGCACAATAAAAAAGAAGTTCACCGAAATTTGAAGAGTTTTTTCAACGAAAAGTTGGAGAGTTTCCGCCGGTTCTGATGTTCGCTTTCCATTTCTATGGATTTTAGACTCTCCTCTCGAAGACTTCCCGAGGGAGAGAGCAGCGAAAAGACGTCGAATGTTCTCTGGATCACCTCCCCTCGTAACGCATCTTTCCATTTCATTCGTCAGTCTTTCAGATTCTTTTAAAATCAAACAAACCCTCATGTGGAAATTAGTTGATGGTTTTGATCTGATATTGATTTGGTGAGAGATCATCAATTTAAATTCAATTCATTTTCCTTTCGTATACTTCGATTTATTCCAACTTTATTCGATATCTCTCTTCGTTCGGGGAGAGAATAAAAACAAAAATTATTTCCTTCCCTACAAGATTAAGTGCTTGCTCTTTCCGTTGAAAAATTTCCTTAAAGAAATTGATTCCGTAACAGTTGAGACGGGGAAATAAAAAAAAAAAGAGAAAAAATGTATCTTTTTTAGGGGGCATTATAAATTTAACAACTCAGATAATTTAAGTGATGATTGATATACCTTTGAATTAATTGAATTGAGCCGAAAAACACTTACAAAACAATTAATGAATATTGATGAGAGAAATTTTAAAGAAACCAGCCATCTTTCTCCTCTTTAAGTATCTCTCAATCATTTTCTTCCGATTCTTCGGCTTATTTCGAACACCGATATTTAACACTCATTCAGAATTAATGTAATTTTTATGTAACTTTACAAAACACATTTTTGTGGGTGTTCGCATCAGATTTTTTTCCCCAGTTGATAAATTTTATTTTTTTTTTTTTTTTTGGTGAACTTGAAAGCTGTCTCGTACAGTTATATAATTCATTTCAGTCTCAAACCGAAAGTTTTCGGTTTCCTTCGTCTTTTTTTCCCCGGTATAAAAAATATCTTTTTTTTTACAGTTTTTGCGGATTTATGATCTTACGCGGCTCTCCAAATATCTTCAACTTAATTTTCCGCTCGACAATTTTATACGCCACTCTTTGGCCTAAAATTTCTCTCGTCTTCAAGCTTTAATTTAGAATCAAATTTCGATATACCGAAAACCAATTTTCCTCGGAAAAAGACCGGCTCTGGCTCGACTGAGATACGTTTTAATCAAATTTATTCTTCCATTTTATCCCCTCCCCCCCACAATTTGCCTCGTTTTTACTTCGCTTTGATTTCATTCCCGTTTCAATCATAAAAGTTTGCTTCGCCCATTAACACTGGAATTCCCGAAAAAACAAAATGACTCCTCAACACCACCTAAAAGAATTCCTTTAAATTTCACAGAGTTTCATTGCAAAATAAAAAATTCACAACTTACAACTTAAAAATATGGAGAGAGGAAACCAAAGAAGCAATGATAAAGTATTGCTGACACTGTCAGCGCTATATAAAACGGCCAAATGGAAAATGATTCCTTTCTCTGAATAATTTAATTCCCTAAAAGTGCGACAAACGATGTTATTCACCTGATATTTAATTAATTTTCGGGATATCGATAAAAACCTTTTACTAAATTCTTTATATATTGTTATATCGGATAAAAAAATATTTCAGCAGTAATCGCATTTTCAGAAAACAAATTTTATTGTGGGGACATTTTTATCCGGCTCGAATTAGAATAATCTCGTATATCAATATTACATTTTTAATTTAAAGCGTTTTTATTAAATCCTTTTTATTTAGTAAACCCAATTAACCAATTTGTAATTTTCAATTTATTTTATCGGGAAAAGTTGAGCTGTGATAGAATTCAGAGACACTTCGATTACGGCGAAAGGCTTAACCCTTTCAGTTCAAACATCATTAAATCCAGTAGGGAAGATAGTATATAAATTGTTTATATACGGAAACATGGAAAAGGAGCCAAGTGAAAAAGATAAAAGTTTTGAGAAATTATTACCCAAGTGATATTCTTGAAAACCAATGATAAAGGCTCTTTTTGTGGAAAATAAAAGAAAAAGGGAAATAAAATAAAAATGGTTTCCACTTGAACTTTATGAAACACGTGGAAAGAGCGAAGATGGGAGGATGATAAATGAACGAGAGAAGACTGGGATTTTCACAAGAATTATTGACTTAATAAAAGTGTAAAGGCAGCGACGATGAGAAAAGGATTTGTGAACAAATGACTAATGAGTACAAAACAGTGCAATATTTAAAGGAATGGGGAAACCTTTTCAAAGCTTTCTGTTCTCCCATCTTTGCTTTGAAGGTCTTGAGAACCCCCTCAACATTCGAACAACTCAAGAGGGAAATGCAGAAAAAATATGGAACCGAAACATTTACTTACATAAACTCCCGCTCGAGTGTTCACGAATTCAGAAACGCGCCGAGTCATCTCAGGACATACTGTCTTTTATATGGTATTTTTGCATAAATTCAGCTTCAACGACAGCAAAACCAACTCCGAAAACCTAAAATATTCAGTAAAATATTTCTCGCACAGCATTTGGGTAATTTATTCAAAAGAGCACGTCGTTTTTTTGGGGGAGCTTTTGGGTTTGAAAATAAGTTTATTGATTTAGTGAGAACCGATTACCGATTTCATAATATATCAATATGTGCGACATCAGGAAAATAATATAATATATAATATAATAATTAACTCTTATTTCGCCCGTGCGCATTAAGAGAAACAACAAGCAAAGAAATATTATGGATTAAATAAAAATACAAACAGACAACAAATCAGTTATAAAATTGTAAATTAAATAAAAATATAAACAGTCCTTAAATCAATTACAATACAATACAATAAATACTTTATTTTGCCCTCGGGCATTAGACATCCAAAATACCAAATTTTTATAAAATGTGTAAAAATTTCGAAATTTACACTTGTATTTTGCCTTCTGCTATGCGAGAGGGAGCATATGCAATAAATGACTAGGAAATGACTAGAATCCTACACAAGTTAATAAATAAATAAATAACAGTGGTAATGAACAACAATTAAAACAAACAAATTGAAACAACAATTAACGGTAAGGAATAAGTCTTAGTAATAAATAAATAAAAAACAGTGAACAAAAAACGATAAATGGCAAGTGTTGGGTTATTGACGTTGAGAACAGGAAACAAATAAAAATAAATAAACAAAGATAGCGAGTGTACATCATGAAAATGAGTAAAACATACAAATAATGACGAAAAAGCCATTGAGTCGCAAGGAATGCAAGATGGCGGCTCAAAAAACCTGTCATCAACCTTCAATCATAAGAATTTGAAAATATTATAAATTTATCTAATGATACCTAAAATTCAGGATAATGAAGGTCTCATTCATAATGCACGTCAATTAAAAACGAAATTAAGAGCTAAAATCCGAAGCCCCATCCTCAAATCCACCTCATAAGCCTTTGCATTAACGTAAACTGAAGGTTCGCTGCCTTCTTGAAACCGACAGTCGTACAGACGGCATCGTCCAATGGCGGACTCTAAGAAAACGGTTCCAAAGCGATTTGATTACCTTGCGAAACGCTTATACCGCAATTAAAGAGGGGGCAATTTAAAATCAGCAAACGGAATCTAAAAAAAAATTCATTTTCATTCGCTTTTACATAAGAGCAAACACAATTTCTGTGCAGACGGTTAAACGTCAGCATGTGTTCGTATTTTGCTTGTTTTTTTACGAGCTAAATTTTTAATGAGACGCAGTCACCGTTGGGAATTAAGCTCGTTTGGATTTTCAAAAATTTAGAATTACTCTGTTATATAATAAAAGTGCATTGATAATTTAAAATATCGTAAAACATGCAAAACATTAAAAAACAATGGGGAAAATGAAATAAAGGCTCGGTTGACCTTATTTACCCGCCGAATGAGGTTTTTCACTGCTGATGAAGTCCAGAAAGGTAATTCCCAAGTTAATTTCTTTGAGTTAGGATTTCAGAGAAAATCCCCATTTTAGAAAACGGGGAAATGGGAACTGTCGTGAAAATAATTTCAAATAAATGATGCCTCGTTTCCCTCGTAAAGTATTTGCATGAATCTTACTTAAAATGGCGCTCAAAAGAAAATCTTAATAAGATAAAATTATGATTTATGAGTATTTTTAAATTATCAAAATGTGACTTATGCTGTGCAAAATTTTGACTGCAAATTACAGAGAAAACTGATGAAAAACCGTTGGTCTCCGTAAAATTTTTGAAACAGAAACAGAATAAATTTGGTTGATCGCAAAAAATTAAAAAAATGTCGCTTCCGGCTCAAAGGAACAAGTTTAAGAGGATTTAAAAGATAAAGATAATTCAATGTTTAAAAGATTAATGAGGTACAAAAACCTTTAGATAAAGAAAGACATAAAAAAATGAAGAGGAAGAATATTAATTCAAAAAAAAAAAAAATTCAAAGGAGCGGAAACAAACAACAAAAAACGCGAGTAAACTTTATTCTGCGATTCTCCCTATGATAATTAAGTGAAATTCCGCTGCTGAGTTCATTGCTGACGATAAGCATTTGTTCCGCTGCCGTTTGAAACCAAAGCAAAAACGCATTAATAAAGTTTTCGCATATTTCCAGCTAAAAAAAACAAACCGAATTCGAGCAATCACACGAATTCACTCAACTTTTTCGCTGAATAACTACTTCGATACAGTTCCAAAACAATTGCTTATTAGCACTTTTCTATAAAAAAAAAGAAATTCTTCCTAGACTTTCTTCTATGAGATATTAGTTTTTAACTTTTTCAAAACATTGAGATATTTGAAAGGGAAAACATTTTCGCAGAAACAGTGCTTTTGAGAAGTTTCAAAGCGCATTTTTTTTTTATCAAGTCTTCAACTGTTTAATGGAACAAAAAGGCATTTTTGCGGAATTGTATTTTTTTTATTTAATACAATATTTTCGGTTTTGTTCATTCACCGGTTTGTATTCATTATTGCCACCCAATGACTTTGAAATGAAATTTTATGCTTCGGGAAAAATTTCTTCTTCCGTTATTCTTTCCAATGCGTTTTAACATTCTCCAAAGATTATTTTTGTTGATTACAATTCCTTCTTCTGTTTGATTTTTCCGCTTTTCAACTGGAGAGAAAGCGATGACTACAGACGTTAAAGATTCACCCCTTTCATTATAATAAATGATAAACACAAATTAAAGATTGACTATCAACTGCAACAGATAATTATCTCCAACCAGATAATCAAAGTGCTGTATCCCTACAATCCTTACTCTGTTCAGAATGGATAACTGCCACCGTCTTGGGTGAACCTAACCCTTTTTAACCGGCGATGTTCTCATTAGTAACGAAAATAGCTGAGTCTCCTTATAATTGAGGCTTAAGCGGAATAAAATTACCGCAGAAAATATTTTCGCAATTTAAAAAAAAAAACTTATTTCGTTATTCACAAAGAGCTTTAAACTTCACATCGGAACTGATGGACGAGAGCCGTCCTTTGAAAGCAAAAATTAAACATTAAACTTTTCAAAAACGGTTTTTTTCCCCCCCCTCAACGGGGGGGGGATGCGGTTAACTGAAAATTTGGCGAAATTAACCATGGTGTAATTAAAAAAAAAAAAAGAAAAAAATTATCTGATAAATAAAGTATCGTTAAAGCTTAATTCAATGAGGGGAGCCGAAGATCGGTGAATTTCAAAAAACAAAGCTCAATAAAACAAAAAGAGGATTGTGCACATTATGTAAATAAATAACGGTGGTTAATGAGCCTTTAAAATTCATGATTTATCAGTGACAGACTGATTAAAGTTTTCAAAATGAGAACGCGTGTGTGCCCCATCTCTGTTCTCTTTTCCGTGCAGAAAACTGCTCTCAATTCTTTAATCCGGACTATCTGCCATTTCCTTTTTTTATATCTGTGACTTATTTCCTTCGCTTTGTGCTCAGTCTTTGCTCATTCATGCTCGTTTTTATTTGGATATTTTATTTTCTCGGCCAACTATCTTTTTAACGGTTCTGACATTTACAATGAACAAAACAATAAACAAACGATAAATCCCTTATGTGGCGATGGAAACGCATTTCAAGACTGGACAATCGAAGGGGAAATATAAACGGGTAAAGAAATAACCGACGGCTAATTAAGGCGGCTCGAAAGGTTTTAGGAAGACAAAGGAATCGCTCGCAGGACCGAAAAGGATTACGGGGACAAATCCCATGAAATTCAGATGCTTTATTATGTCCAATATATAGGGCGCATTTCAATAAAAAATCACGAGGGTTGGAGAGGCAATAAAAATACAGAACGTCGGAACATCACTTAAGTTGTCAGCAATAAATATAATCCATTAAACTCCTCCAACTAACCTATGAAAAGTGATGAGCTGTGACTGAAGGCGACGATAATCAAAGAAAAGGCAGAAAAGTGGCGGTTGGCAAATTGTTTTTGAGCTTTTGGGCAAACGAAGCTTTACAAACAAAAGAGCCGCATAAAATATCTTTTAACCCGTTAAGCGGATATGCCGTATATATACGGTTGATCTCTTGTACACTGTAGCGGATATGACGTATATATATATACGGATAATGATTTTTCTTGGTTTATATAATAATATACATTCGATTGTTTCTGGTAATAGAGGGAGGGTAGGAGCATTGCAAGACTCAACTCTTTACGAAATAGATACATAAAGATACAGTATATAAAGTGTCTTTCATTTTTTCTCTTCAATCTGTATATGATACATTAGCTTTGTACTTTTATTTCAATTTTTCATAAGCTGTAATAAACATAAATACTAATGTGCATAATAATACATAATAATATACAAAATAAAACATAATAATATACATAAACATAATAATAATAACATAAATAATAACAAAAATAATCATAAACCTAAAATAATATGAACATAACATATAAAAAAATAATTCAATGGATAATACGTATATATACGCCAGCTACAAAAATACGTGGCCACTACAGAAACCACAAATTATTACAAATAAGATTTCCACGGGAAATGCCATTCTCAGGTAAATAACCACTCCAACTCAATTTGGGCGCGCCCTATGATAATTTTGAAATGCGAACGAAAAACGAAACGGTGAGAACAGCACTTAAGATGTTACAATAAATTATAGTAATAATAATAACAACAGAAGAGAATTAGCGAGAGAACAATTAACAATCTTAACGAACTCTTATCGGTGTGATTATCAGCTGCAGAGTTGCAATGGCACTTTTTATGGCAATATTTTTTATAATAAAATCCCTCCCCAAATCCATACACCATCGAAGGGTGTAATCTTAATTGAACATTCCATCTTCGAAGCAACTGCCCCGAGCGTGTGTGTGTGTGACGCATTAAAAACTTTTTCTTTTTATTTCAGTGGAGAACATGTCTACGTTTAATAATTTCTAGAAAGTTCTGCGGGATTAAATCCGGCTTTTAGAAAGTAAAGTTTTAAGACGTTAAAATAAAAATTTCTTGGCGAAAAAACGTGATTAGCCGAAATCAATTTTTTTTTTTTTTAAAAAAAAGGGGAAAAAGGATTCGGCTAACCCATGACTCACTGTTTACACTTCTCGAGACTTTTCAGACGCCGTTTTGTCGCCCAAAATGGAAACAGGCATTGGCCCTTCCAAAGATTTCCTCTGCCAAAACTTATCGATAATTCCTCCCCAAATCACCGGTTGGATTTATGCGTCAGCATCAAATTTCCTTCCTTCAAATTTATGAAACTGTCTTTTCGTCTGTTTTCATTGCTTGTCATCGCTTTCCTTTTCAGGAAAACCTTCTTTCTGTTCTTTACAATTTTCCCGACATTTTCCTCTGAGGGAACAGTCGAGCTTTCGAGAAATGAACGAAAAGTTCTCAAAAGTCAACCTGGCACTTCGACCATCATTTTTCCTAAACAAAACCTAAGAGATGAATGACAATTCAAACTTCAGTCGATAATCATTTGTCCTTCGTTAATTAGCACATATAACCAATTACCTGAGAGAAATTTTTTTTTTCTCGGTAATTAATTTCGATAAGAAAACAAAAAGGAGTAAAGGAGGGATGAAGAAAATAAAATCAATTCTTCAAACTTTGGCAAAAGTAAAAGACAATAAAGAAAAAAAAAATAATTAAAAGTTTTGCAATAAAAAAATGAAATAAAATGAAAGGAATGGAAAGGCGCGATCTGTCAATCTGCAGGCGGGACATCCTGTCCGGGAACTCTGCAAAAACAAATAAAAGGAAAGGGTTTCTGGCAGAGGAACGCACCTTGGTATTTTTCATCATTTAAGGGTGCCAACACCCTTTCCTGCCTACAGCGAGAGAGAATTTTTTGTTTTTCCTTTGGCCGAATGCCTTTGGCCGGTTTCTGTCAGCTGCAGTTTCCTTCGCTCTCGTTTATTCCGCATCTTTTCATGGGTGCTTCGTCTGACCGATTTCAGAAAACCCTAAATAATTACACTGCGTTGACGTCACGGTTCGGGTGGAAAATAAACCAGCTATTGGTCGACTGAGGGAAGAAACGGAAGCGAATCCGTGAGCTTTTCGGAAAATCTAGATTAATTTCTGCAGAGTGTTTTTGCCGCAGCCAAATGCCAGTGTGCTAAAGCCTATTAGGATTAAATTCCAATGCTTCGTCTGCACTCATCCAGTTTGAAAGCATCGAGGTAATAAGGGAGAAATAAATTGGGAAGAATGGCAGCTCGAATTCGCAGAAACTCAGATTTCTCTCGAATCCAACGGCAGGAATGCTTGTATAAAATTATTTCGGTTGGAAAAACAATTTTTGTGAGTGATATATTTACAGACAGGGAAGCGAGAGACCGATTTCTTGGGGGGTGGAAATTTAATTTTGGGCAACCCTTTGGCGCTGCCAAGTAAGGGGGTCATTTAAATTTCTTTTTGAAAGGACTGCGTAACTTCCCTCCAAAGAAAGCCTTCAAACCGTTGCAAAATTTACATCTACTTTTTTTTCAAACGCCCACAAAATCAATTTCTATTTCGACTACCTTTTTAGCCTTTGACAGGTTTATCATAAAGGAAATCATTTGCCGTTGAAAAAAAAACCGGGAGAAAATTGAAAAGTAGAGAAATTCAGACAAAGAATACC
The DNA here is from genome assembly GCA_028293925.1 of Brueelia nebulosa. NCBI lineage: Eukaryota > Metazoa > Arthropoda > Insecta > Psocodea > Philopteridae > Brueelia > Brueelia nebulosa. The sequence goes on along the minus strand of JAQIBA010000017.1, from coordinate 754,253 downwards.
CTTTTTCGGTAAAAACAATCTTCCGTAGTGATCACATCCCGGGAAATAAATCTATTTTGCGTGGGATAACCGCTTCGGGCACGTGGCTTTTGTTCAGAAATGGCCCGAAACCCCAAATCCCCGATTCAAAGAGTGTTCATCCGAAAGCGGGTGGATTAAGCTGAGGAAATACTCTTAGTGCAAAACGGAAATGCATTAGAGGAAGAAATTGCAGACGTCAGAGAGGGGCGGAGAAGGATTGAATGTGAAAAATGGACTACAAAGGAAGATTAGTCTCGGGAGGCTTTCGCTTGAGAAACCGTTTATGATTATTCTTCCACAGATGACGTCCCCAATCGAGAGCGGGGCAGTAAATCAGGATGATAAACTGGCAAAAGGAAGAGCCGATCTAAAACTCAGACTGAGATTTAACGATGGAGCATTTAGTACTGGAGTTTTATAAACGATGGCAGCAATAAAAATAACTATAAATAAGGTAATAGTAGAAAAATATACTTCTGATATACATTGCTTAGGTCAGTGATGGCCAACCTTTGATAATATGGGGGTCAAAGTTGAGTTTGGTGGAATTTCCCGGATAAAATTAAATATGGATTTTTAAAATTAGTTTTTACTCTCTCTCCTCATTTTCTCCTCTTTTCTTTTTCTCATTTTCTTATTTTCCCCTTCTTCTCATTTCTTCCTTTAATCTATTTTTATCATTTCCTCTTTTTATCTTTCTCCTCATTTTTTCCTTTTCTCTTATTCTCATTTTCCCCTCATTTCTTTTCCTCATTTTCTTATTTTCCCCTTCTTCTCATTTCTTCTTTTTATCATTTTACCATTTCCTCTTTTTCTCTTCCTCCTGATTTTTTCCTTTTGTCTTTTTCTCATTTTCCCCTCTTTTCTTTTTCCCTTTTTCTCAATTTCTTTTTCTTCTCACTTTCTCCTCTTTTCTTTTTATCATTTTCTCATTTTCCCTTTCTTCTCATTTCTTCCCATTTTCTCTTTAAAATTCTGCCGAAAGTTAAGAAAGAATTACAAGTTGAAGTTATTCTCCCATTGAAAGTTATTCCAATATTAGCCCACAGTTATAACCCTTTATTTAAAAATTAAAATGGACTCGAAATCACCAAATTCGTATGTGAATATAGGAATAAAAGAGCGGGCCACATGCAACGCCCTCACGGGCCGTAGGTTGGCCATCACTGGCTTAGGCCATAAGTGAACGGCACAGAAAAAGCGTCGTTCCAACGGTATTTTATATCAGAGGTTTTTCTGCAAATTAAAATTTACCCTTTTTTATTTTTCTGTCCGCCTGATTTATTAGTTAGCTGTTCTAATAAATTTCCATTTGGCTCTTAGGTTTTTTTTCCGCATTCAGTCAGTTGGAATAGACACCTTTGTAGACAAATATATGTGTAAAAGGTAAAAAGGTAAATATAAGCGGTAATACCATTGTAAGCAATCAATTTAAAAGCGGGAATGCAGAAACTCATATTAATAATGAATACTTTTTCAAAGAATTCAAAGAATGAGTGCGGCCAATATGAAAGTAACCAAAAGGTTTCACCGGATATAAAAAGATTTTCCATCGAAGAAAAATCAGAGGCAAAAAAAGGACCGATCGAATGAATAAATGCATTAATTTTATTATAAAAGTTATTTTTGCATTCGCAAAAAAGTTTTTAGAATTCAAAAGCAGTGATTCCCACTAATTACCGATCTTTTTCCTTTCTTTTTTTTTTTTTACTTTTCATTTTAATTTGTAAAATGCGCGGCAGCTTTTAAATATTTGAATTTTCTTTGTAAACACATTAGTCCTAATGAGGGGGTGTTTAGTAAACGCAAAGAAGGCCCTCTTCAGGTGTGGGGGTTGAGGCTTTTACATTAATAACGGCAAAACCAATTCTGAGACTGGAAATTCCGACGGGTTGCTTTTAAGCCGTGAAAGGCTTTCATTCCGGCTTTCGAAAGGAGGGAGTGGAGAGGGCGAAACCTTCAAACAAGTTCTGGTTGTCCAAAGAGGAGGACAGAGATTAAGTGACTGTTTATTTCGGACTGCGGCAATTTTCTAAAGGCACTCTGAGAATGTCGGTGTTGAGCTTTTTCATGAATAAAGTTAACCCGTCTAAAATCTTTACAGAAACACGGGCAAATTCCGGAGAAAGGTTTCCCCCTACGGTGAGGGGACTGCATCGCTGACTCAACACTACAAAACGAGTCATCACACCAGGGTAAAGACAAAGGGATTCATTCCGAAGATTTTTTGATCAGAATAAAATCTTCCACATTTATAAACCCTTCTAAACGTGTGAATCAATAGCTTTCCCATGCTTACTTTGGCCGGTTTCGCTTTCCTGTTCAAATAAAGCAGGAAAAGCACACTCGAGTGAAGAATAAGCAGATTTTCAACTCCACCCGTCCCTCCACAAAGGGCTTAAATATTTCTTCAAAAAAGGAAACTGCTGATGACAAACGACCTCCAAAATATTAAGAACGAATCCAGTTATCCCTAACTTGAAATTATGGTTGTTTAGGCGAAGAACAAAGCCTTCGTGCAATAACCGTAAAAATAAAATAACCAAGAGCAAAATTGTTCAGACCAGTGATGGCCAACCTACGGCCCGTGAAGGTGTTGCATGTGGTCCGCTCTTTTATTCCTATGTTCACATACGTATTTGGTGATTTTAGTCCATTTTAATTTTTAAATAAAGGGTTATAACTGTGGACTAATTTTGGAATAACTTTCAATGGGAGAATAACTTCAATTTGCAATTCTTTCTTAACTTTCGGCAGAATTTTAAAGAGAAAAGGAAGAAAGGAGAAGAAAGGGAAAATGAGAAAAAGAAAAGAGGAGAAAATGAGAAGGAAGAGAAAAAGAGAAAAGGGAAAACGGGAAAATGAGAAAAGGTGAAGGTGAGAAAATGAGAAGAAATAGAAAAGGAGAAAATGAAAAAAAGAGAAAAGGAGAAAATGAGAAATGGGGAAAATGAGAAATTGAGAAGAAAGAGAAATGGGGAAAAGGGGAAAAAATGAAAAAGAAAAAAGGAGAAAATGAGTAGGAGAAAATTAGAAAAAGATAAAAGGAGAAAATGAGAAATGGAGAAAAAGAGAAAAGGAGAAAAAGAGAAAAGGAGAAAAAGAGAAAAGGAGAAAAAGAGAAAAGGAGAAAATGAGAAAAGGAGAAATAGCGTTACTTAGCTTTAGCGTTTCGGTGTAACCGCGAAACGGTGATTTCGCGATTAGGAGAAATCGCGAAAAGGAGTTTTTGCGAAACGGAGTATTTGTGAAATGGCGAAACTGTGCACAGGCGAACCTGTGTATCGGAGAAAAAGAGAACAGGAGAAAAAGAGAAAAGGAGAAAAAGAGAAATGGAGAAAAAGAGAAAAGGGGAAAATGAGAAGAAAGAGTAATAAATCCATATTTAATTTTGGCTTATACGTTGTGACCACCAAATTACACCAAACTCAACTTTGGCCCGCACATTATCAAAGGTTGGCCATCACTGGTCCAGACAATAGACCATCCCCGATTCGGTCCATTCTTTTATATTTTTATTCTCTCTTCCATCCGCTTTTTATACATTCCAGTATTCTCCAAAAAGCGGCAATCGCCTCTCTTTCTCTCTTGTAATTGAGGGAACACCACCAGAGAGCGAAACTTGTAATGACTTTGAAACGGTGTCCCCAACAGGAGAAAAACAAACGCGGCATGATATTTTCGGAATGACATGAGAGTTAAAAATCCATCAGGGCGAAGGGAGACGACATTTGAAAAAAGGACGTCAGCTGTGCCTGAGGCCGAAACCCGTGAAGAATCTGTTCCGTGACCGAAGATCACCCCTTACAACTCGGGGTGAAAAATAATTTTCATTTGATGAAAAAAGTTTTCCTTCCAAATACTCGATGATTTTCGATTTCGTTTTTGAAAAGACCAAAATTTTAATTTACGACTAGTCTGGGAATCGTATGAAAAGGAATTACAAGGAGAAGAAATAACGAGCGGTTTTTGCTCCTCTAAAGTGTTTTCTATGAATCTCCCATAAAGTTACCCTCACGTCGATGTTTTCCACGTTAACATAAAAATTATTTCAACCTTTCGGGGTGTTTATTCCGATCCGAAAAAGGGTTAAAACACCCACAGTTCTTTCATTGCCAAGAAAAAATCGCCATAAATCGTTACGAACTTTCCGAAGTATCATTTATAATATCGTCTGTTGTTTATTATTTTGGAATTTCACAATATAGTTTAAAATTAAAAGCTCTTATTTATAATAAAAAAGTACCTTAAGTAAAAAGCCTTTCATATGGAAAGAGTTGGAAGGCATCACGGCCTTAACCGTACAAATTGTATAGTTGTTGAGGATGAAACGCGCCTGAATTATAAAACCTATTTAAAAGCATTCAGGTGTGGACTTCGGGAAGGTGAGAAAAGGAAAAGCAAAGCTCGGATAAAAAAAAATAAGATGGAGTTTGAATATATATGTGTGTAAAACAATAACATCCGAAAAAGGGCTCTTTCCCCTTTGAATGGGATCCATTGTAGCCGACATAAAAGCTCGCTTTCCCATGTTAATTATCCCCTGAAGCGCTCTTATTGGAATGTTCAAAAGCGACTCACCGGGAAATTTCACTGATTCCGAAAAAGTCCGAATTTTATTCTCTCCGAACGGAGATTTTCAAACGCGACGACTCGCAATTGAAGGTGGGAGGGGGAGGTGGATGGGGGGAGGGGGGAAGGAAACGAGGGGTGAGGCTGCAGGGGACATAATTCTCAGAGCAGACAAAAAGAACTGAAAATAAATATTTGGCGAGGGGGGCCTTTTTCGCGAGAAAAAATGGCTAACCTCGCATCTGGAAATTGTCATCTTAAGAGAGCTTTACTTTATTTTTAAAATGAAATTTGGTGAGATTAAATTCTTTCGAGAAATATCCGTGCGGACGTAACCGATGCTTCGAGTCCTCCGCGTAATTTGGAATTCGGGATAACGCCCGCAGTCAAAAATAAGTCGCTTTCACCCTCCCACCCCTCCAGATTGCTTTACTCGAGAACAAGCGAAGCTTTATTTCTTTCTAATCTGCCCTCCCCAAGGCCTAAACCGGTTTAATTCAATCGTCGTTGTTGAAGTTTTTAGGGGAGCAAAAATGAAAATCCCTTGAAAGATCGAGTGCGTCACCCCTCCTGATGAGGAGGAGGGGCGGAAAGACTGAAAGAGGTGTCGAAGGGGAGGAAACTGTTGATTGGGCGTGGATGGGGCGCGACTCGGTGAAGCGAACCCGAAAACGAAAGGTTTTAAAAGAGCTTAAAAAAAAGATATTTGAAACGAGCCATATTTAAAATGCTGTCGCAGTTGTCATTTCATCTCTTGGGTTTGGTTTGGGAAAACAAAAACAAAAGTTTTTTGCTGCAGTTCCTGCGAGGGAAAACTTTGGCTAACGATCCGAAATATTTCTTTCCTTGTTCGGTGATTTTTTTGTTTTGGAAAAAAAAAACTTTGTTTTAGAAATCGAAAGAACAGAAAACCTAACTAAATTTGCTAATTATTTTCTGAAACTCTCTTTCCTCCCCTTTCACTTTGGAGCCCCCCGATTGTATCCGACTGATTGAAGAAAGCATGTTAGAGTTTTGTTTCCTCAACTGCTTTTTTTCACTCATTCAACCCTTCCTGCCTAAATTACGCCCGCTGACCCAAAATCATATCAACCAACGTTGTAAAACCCGTCGTTAACCAACCCCTCAGCTTCCCGCTTTGTAAACCTAAGATAATTACACACTGTCATAAGAGCAACGGGTTTAATTACTTAAGGACTCTAAAGTAAATCACAGCGGGGTGGAACGAGAAACATTATCACCCCTCGACAATGTTTTTCTCCTCCTATAAGTTTCTCTAAAAACCCGCGGTTAAATCGGAATTTTAAAAAAATGCCAAAGCATTAAACACCAGAAGGATTAAATGTTTGAAAGCTTTCAAAGCAAAAACATGATGCAGACCGATAACCGAAAGCTCTGCCCAACCGCATTCAGTGACATGTCAAGCAATCCCAACCCCAGTACAAACAAACCCTCGCCGAACCACACCACTTAATAACCTCCCCTTTATCAGATGGTTTGATTTCGCTGCCTTTTTCTCGCTGATGAGAAACCGGAAAGGTCACCGAGGGTGCAACGGGGTCTTCAGGAGATCCCTTCGGCCATTAAAAAGTGAACGATGAAACCCAAAGATTTTCTAGAAAACTCCATCGAAAGGATGAGATTAAACCTCTTAATCATTGTAACAGTGCTTCGATTATTTTTTTTTAATTTTTACGTTGCCTTTAATGTTTTTAATCTGTGAGATTTTCAGGTTCGATTGATTGAGTTCATCCCGAGGGGGTTTCAATCATGAATTACCTGCACCGAATGTAATTGTTTGCTCTCAATTTGATTCTTTCGACTTTATTTCCTCATATTTCACTCAACAATTTTTACGAGAATAAACCGAATGTTTGCTTTTAGTCGAAAATGAGTTCTCACCAGAACAACTGGTGAGAACTCATTTTAATTGGGGGAACTCGGTAGTTCTCGAAGAGGAAAAATTAACCCTTATCGGTCGCTAGCTTTTCCATGATTCCCACTAATTCGTAGGCTACTTTCAGTTACTTATAATTCTTTATATACATAATTTATTATTTATATACTCAACTTAGAGATACTTCACTCCAACATTTTATAAAACGCGAATTTTGATAGGTTCGATCATTGTCACTTCCCACGTGACCTGCGACCGTTAAAGGTTAAAGACTGTTGTATGTCAGGAAAATGCGTCATTTGCCCAAGGAAAAAATAGATAATTAGAGGAATTCGAACACAAAAGACGACAATGAACGGAGTAGTTGGAATAACGAATTGAAATCAACAATAGAGCAAATGAGAAACTAATTTGCTCACTGTCAGCTTTTTTTAACTTATCATCAATAACCGGCAAAAGGATTTTTCGAAAATCCATTTTTAAATTAGCGGTTTGCTCATTTGCGTACACCTCAGCCAGGGGTGGTGAGTATTTTAGGGGAGGAACAGACGTAGGGGTGAGGTCAGCATTAACAGGAAGAAAAATTAAAGCGAACCTCCTTTGCGTCCCTTTTTGGTTTGGACACCTTAAAATTCGTTTGCATCGGTAGTGTAGTGGATTATATTTACCTTGAAGAGTCTCAAAATGTTGGCCACCATGATGGATACAACGCTGAAAGACGCTCCGATGACTCCGATGACAGGTTTATGGGGGACGTGCGTGGGGCGCCTTCCAGACTCGCATCTGTACTCTGACATATCCTGCAAATAAAAGAGCACATTATTTAATGTGAGACATGTGAAGGTGAACGGTCGACAAATGAGTGTTGCAGAATATTTTTCACAACTTTAAGTGGCTCTTTCACTGGAAATACGTATTTCTTTTAATCAAAACAATGAAATTCTATCTTAAAAGAATTTATTTCCATTATGGAAATTTATTATAAATTAAATTGCTATTTAAATAGGAAAATGAGCAGACTATATCAATTTTTGAAAGGGAGTCATCCGAAAGGGAGAGAATATTTTTAGGAAAAAAAGGAATTGTTCTTAAAACGGAGTTGATTTACAATTCGGAATAAAAAGTATTTTCTACCGACAGAGATATAAAAGTGCAATAAAAATAATCCTTCTTTAGTTTGGTCGTTCTGCCAGTTTAGAGTAACCTCAAACTGTGCTTTAGACTCAAACAAAACCCAACAAAAGGGCAAAAAGGCTTTCGAGGAAATCCATGGGCGGGGGAGTTTGCGTTCGTTCATCTTGAAGAGGGTCTGATTAATGCGAGGCGAAAACCAAAAGCAAGTTCTGAAGAGAGTCGAAGTAAATATCGATGAAGACGTGGATGACGTCGTTGCTTCAAATACTGTCTTCAAATAAGGGGAGAACTCTCTCCCCTTCGGCCTTTTACAATTTTTCCCCGAGTTAAAGCAAACATATTTCCCCCGCAGGTTGCCACTTTCTCCATAGCTTTTTCAAGAAACCATCGCGAATATCGACAATCGCTTCTCCGAAAATAAACCTCGATGAAAGGAAAGCTCCCAGGGCATGACGGAAGCAAAAAGAAAACACTGACTGAAAGATGTGATTGGATAATGAATTTCAGGTGATGAAATGAATTTAGAAATTCCAATTTGTTAAAGGAAGAGAAACCGGAAGCAGCACAAACAAGAAAGCGATATCTTAGGAAGTTCAAAATGACCTCTTTTCTATTCATCCTGGGCTTCTGCACCTTTGACGAAAGGTAATCCCTTATCTGATTATCTGAAAGCACAAAAAAGGTTTCCTGAAAAGATTACAAAATGAACCCTGCAAAGTTCTACTTCAAGTCGAGAAATTTCTCCGAAAAAACCCAGTCTTTCAGAAATTTTCATGCTCGGTTTGATTTAATTCTAAAGTTGGAATCAATGCATATTTGACCGTTAGAAGATTGAAGAAATGCATTTCCACCAGCACCATCTACCGGGGACATAACCAACTGGCCGGCCTGCGTCGGCCAACAACAAAACATGCGCTGCCTTCGCACTTACGTTATTTTTAAAATACCCAAATCCGTGATGAAATCCCAAATTCTCGCCTCCATCATCAAAACAATCTGATTCTTTTTCACTTTTTAAAGTTTTTGTCAAATAACGCGACTTTCATTGTCGTTATGAATGAGAATAACAACATCGTGCAGACGATTCCAGGTTTGCCAACTTGCTCCCCGATTGGCGGGACTTTCCTTTGACAGTGTAGCCAAACTGTTTTGAGTACGTAATCAAAGTTCGCTTGATATGTGATATTTATATTTGTATATATTATAACCCAAGGAGTCGGGATATGTGCAGAGTAAAATGGGAAAAATAGTTTGCCTGCCTGACGCCAAAAAAAAAGTTTCCTTCGACGTTCTTTTATATTTTATAATAATGAATGGCATTTTAGCATCATCATCATTCAGTTTCCATCTGACAGCTTTGATTTCTGCTGTCTTTTCACTTTTTATACCATTTGCAGAATTGTTTTCGCTTGAGTAGTGCATTTCTTTGGGAAAAAATACCGAATTAAAAAAATGAAAGTTGGGAAAAAGGAAAGAAGAACAAAGTAAAAGTAATAAGAAAAAAGGCATTATCTGAGGGAAACGAAAAGAGAGAAACAAAATTCGAGGAGAGAATTAGACAAAGCCGAAAATGAAATAATAACGCCCAAAATAAATAGCGAAAGAAAAGAAAAACAAGAAGAAGTCAGAAGATGAGAAGAAAGCGGAAATGAGGTGAGTATGTATATTTTTCTTTTTTTTTTTAAAGCTGAGAGGAACGGTATTGTATATGTGTATTTGTCATGTTTTTCACTATTTGTATTATGGCCAATTATTCGGTTTTGGTTATTATATTATGTATTGTATGAGAAGGTGGAAAAGATGGATAAAAGATTTGAAACAATTTGGTTTAAAAAAAAACCCGAAACAAGTAAAAACAAAAAAGCTCTCCTGACTCTCTTGAGGAGTTTTTTAATAAAACAGAAGAAAGAGCTTACTCAGAAGGAGAGTTAGAAATTTTTTAATTTAAGAAATATGAACCCTGGTTAGAAAGGAAGAGACTAACAATTAAGAGGAAAAAAACGAGCTTTTATTCTTAATTATTTAAAAAGTTAGAAAAGAGCGGAGAAAACCATGAATAAAATGAAAAGATTTAAAATAGTAAAAAAACTTTTTTACACTGAGAAAATGGCCGAAGCGTCAAATAGAAAAGCAGTTTTCCCACCTAAAACATTTCTCCCCATCTTTTACTCAAACTTTTACATTCCTGAGGGCTTACCCAAAAGTACGGTCAATCTTTCGCCCCCCCCGGATCGCTAACATCACCTTTCTCTTCATACTTTTGGTCCGTTGTTCGGTTTTTCGACCAAAACGTACTCTCTTGGTTGTCTTATATTCCTCATCACCTCCCGAGCAGAATGCGAAATCTGTCACGCGCCTCATGTCTCCATTTCGAGGACGTGTTCTGCAAATCTTATTAAGCAGCTCGTGGGTTTTTTGCTTTGGAAGGCGACGTCGGTGCCGAGCCATCGGGGTCAGAAGGACCCGTTGTTCTCCCGAAGGTGAACAACCGAAGCGTCCGCCATTTTCTGCCTCCTTTCGCTCTGGGGGGATAAACGCGAAAATGGAGGAAATCCTCAGGCCGAAAGACGGCATCACCGTTAATAATTTAATAACAGTGAGGACGCATATGTAATAAAAATGAAGTGTATTTAAAAGATTAGCTCGCTCAAGGAAATGAGAAGTTTTCATAGCTCTCAAATTTTAATAAAAAATAAACCTTTCTCGGCTGCTTAACCCGTTCGCGAAGGTTTATCCAAAAAAAATATAAAACCGCATTTTTTGTCTTTTTATCGACTTCGCCTTTTCCGTGGAAGTTCCATAAAAAATTAATGGCTTTGATCCGCCGAACGGAGTTTCGTTTTGAATCATTTCATTCGTTCACATCTGAATGAAACCTTTTACCACTATTTGCGAAAGAGTTTATTTATAATAATAATAGTATAATATTTCTTCCGCATTTCGCCCGTTGGGGGTTTTTTTACAAACTTTTTCCAATACAATTTGGATTCAGCACAATAAGAATTTCAATTGATTCAGATAAAACTTCACAAAATTAAATTCTGATACGAATTTACAAAAAAAAAATATAATAATAATATTATTTTCTCTAATTCGTCCGTGGGCATTTGAGGGTACAATCTTTTCAGATGATGAGACAATAGATATACTATATATTGATACAATATTTTCAACTTCTTTTTTGATCTGTGTATTTTCATAAATGGAGATCAAAAACAAATAATACATACATTCATTGAGGTTTAGAAGTATAAAATGCTGAAAAGAGTAACCAAAAGGTGGGACAGAGCGGATATAATCCGTTAAACAAGCAGTTGAATAAATAAATAATTATATAAATAAACAAGCAGAGAATAGATAAATAGTTACAGAAGATAACAAACGTTTAGATAAATAAATAATTACACAAGTTAACAAGGGAGTAAATCAATAATGATTGCATGAGTTAACGAGCCAGTAAATAAAAAGTTAATTACACACGTTAACAAGTAAGTAGATAAATAAATATATTCATAAATTAACAAGGAAGTGAATAAATCATCAGTTACATAAATTAATGAGCAAGTTAATAAATAATTAAATAATTAAATAAGTATTAAAATCAGTTAAAAAATTAACCCTTATCGGTCGCTATCTTTTCTTGTATGATTTCCACAAGGTCGCAGCTGGTTTCAGTTATTTATAATTTTAATTATAATTCTTTATATAAATAATTTATTTATAATTCTTTCTTTGCAATATGCTCGTACTCATTTTTGCGTTGAATATATTGAAAATTAATAGCAAAAAACAGTGATATGTCAGTGCAGAAATCAATTCTTCTGTTACTGATACTTAACTCAAACATTTTATAAAACGCGAATTTTGATAGGTTCGGTCGTTGTCAACCTCCCACGTGACGGGCGACCGTATTGTTGTCACCTGACAGGTGACTTACGACCGTTTAGGGTTAAAATCAGAAACCGTTAAAAGCACAGAAACGGTTTAATAGAATTAAGTTACATAAGTTAAAATAAATAAAATAAAAGTATCAGTCCGGATTAGGGGAGCAGAGAAGCCTACCTATTATACATAACAAATAAAATAAATTAATAAGCAGTGATTACATAATAAATAAATAAACATCCCCCCAACCCAATAAGAGATAAAGAGTTTATTTATACTTATTAATTAACACGAACAATGACACTCCCTTATGACTTCATTTGAGTCATAAAAGTCCTTTTAAGCCAAAAAAAGAAACAGGGAAAAGTAGAAAGTGTAATTTTAAGAAAATAAAGAAAACTTCTAAAGTCTGGCAAGTCGTTTTCGAAGAACAAATAAATAATTAAACTATATAAATGGGATCTCTGGTCGTTTAATCGTACGGTCAGTGGAATAATCAATCTGAAACCTTCGAATGTCTTCTGTAAGACAAGGGAAATCCCTTTTCCTTTGAAAAATTTCCACGCGTCAGGTTTTTTAGCTCCAACGGTTTCCGCCATTCCGTGTAATGTTTTTCCATTTTTCCTTTGTGAAATGCCAGTGAACGAGATAAGAGAAGGAAGCCGTGGGTTCTTGTAAACAATTAGGCCACTCAAATAGCGGTGCCAGTAGGAAGTCCGACTGTTTGTCGCTGTTGTTTGCTTTCGCAGGGAAATTAAACCGACCAAATTATCTCTTCTTTACAAGACATCCCGTTGTCTGCTTGACCTCAACCGCGGCTCCCATTTTAATTCCTTCCTTTACACGCGGATCCCCGCAGATTTCGCTACCGAAAAAAGTGATTAATAATGCGCGTTTGGTGGCTGTTGGCAATTTTTTGCTCCTGACACTCCTCCCTTTCGGAGATAAATGTTTGCAAGTTTTAATGGCGAAAGGTTTCGCGAAAAGGCAGAGTAATTTTTTCCTTTCCTTTTCCTTTTCCCAAAATTAATTTTCTTCAAATGGTGATGCCGTTCTCGGTCCTGCATGCGATCATAACTGATTGTCGTCATTTTATTTTCTGTTAAACTTTGTCAGCTTTAGAGACTCTTTGAAATTCGAAAAGAATTGGAGGAGTGACAAATCAAAATATATATTGAACCTGGTGTCATTTTTCTTGTTTTCCGCTTTTTTATTACCTTCAGGATAACTCAAACCTCTTTAATTTGTTCGTCCTTTGTTTGCAGATTCCAACTCGATTTATCTGCTAAACGAAAATGAAAAAGCAACACACCATTTGCTAAATTACTCTCATCCTCAGTTCGAATACAAGAGCACTGTTGGCACCTTTTCGCGAAAGGGTTTCTAAAAAATGGCCAAAGGAAGAACCTGAAGGTCTGTGGTTTTATATATCCTCAATCGTAAAGCAGTGCTTTTATGTGTTCTCTACAGATCACATTCAGTTATACTGTGTGAAGTCTAAAATGGGCGACACCGCAGGAACTGCAAAAGTTTTATGTTGAGAACCATAGAAAAGCATAGAAAAGCATACAAAAGCACAGAAGGGAGAAAATCTTCTCTTTCATAAATCTAAAACTCCATTGGGATGAGTCATTTCGAGATGAATATTTAGAAGGCAATGTACATAAGATCATCCGCTGCGACAGCTTTTTTCGCGCATCTCTTTCTCCCCTTTCTCTCCCGCGTCAAAACACCAAAACCATTAGGAAATTTTTTCTTGGATGTGAAAAAAGAAAGTTTTCCGACCTGAGAGGCTGAGCCCACTGTTTTCAGTGCGACGATAATTTCCCTCCCTCTATTTTTTAGGCGCAAATGTTTTTCTAAAAAGTTTTCCTCCCTTAAATTTGTCTTTAAACTTTTTTCTCGTAAATTAGAAAAGAAATTATCTGATTCACGGCGGCATAATAATTTAATTTTTCCTCCCCCGCACCCCACCCTCCGATGCTCCACCTTTTTTTTTTAGAGTTTTAACGACCAGCCAGTTAAAATTTATATATTTCTTCTGCTTCACATCTATTTGCTTAACAGTCTCTCTCTCTCTTCTTAAATTCAAATTCATTCATGAATATTTATCGGTGAATCCTTTTTTGTTATTGTCACGGGGAGAGCGTGGATTTTTTTCATTTTCTGAGAATTTCCAATCTGAACAACCCCCGAATGCGACACAGGCCAAAGAATCTCCACTCACGCTAAACAATTAAGGGCCAATTTTATTCAAAACCGTAGGATTATTGCAACCCTGAGCCAATTTTTTGGGAGCGAAGCCAAAAATCGTTTGGATGTTTCCACGGATTTGTTCCCAACTCCGGAACTTGGCCTTCTTCATGACATGCATTCCCATGAACTGGAGGAAATTCTTTTTTCATTCCATAAATCCTGTCCTAATGAAATTCGGGATTCTCGTGTAAGACGTGACGATTTCAGGGCAAATTTTTTTTCAACGCACTGTTTCACCAGAACCCCTTCTGTCCTTCGCTGGCCGCCATTTCGTCCAATTTGTTTTTGGTTCAAGGACCTGAACTTGATTCCAGGATGCCCTGTGACCATTTCGCTTCCGCCGAATGCAATTAGTGGTGTTATTCACCCTCCAGTCCTGTGCAGACACTGGAAAAGTGTAAAGTGCGAGGGTGGGAACCGCAAACGGGAGTCTGCTGCTCCGAGACTACAATTTGCGGTTGACACCTCGGAGGTTTAAGCACTTCCGCTCTAGGGAGGGTTGGAAGTCAGCTTTTTGAAAGACAGCTGACCGTCCGCGTTTTCTTAAAGATAATTAACCGTAATGACGTTCCGTGGAAGTTTTAACCTTCAGGAGAACAATTTCCTTAATTGATTACAGTTAATGTTGTAAATTTTTGAAGTGTTTTGTTGTGAATTTTCACGGAGTTGGAATTTTAAATAGCGGACTTTAGTCGAGAAAAAGTTTTCCAAAATCCCGACGCCTGTGAAAAACGACGGAAAGGAAATTCCTTTGGATGTCGGTGTCACCTCTAATCATGAGAAATTACTCTCTGCAGGTGCTGTCGAAACCTAAGTCCACATTGCAACGTGGACCTAATTGTAATCGATATTTTACCATTATACGGCATTAATTAATGGAAGCTTAAGCTTGCATAGAGTAATCGTCGAAATGAGTCTTTTAATTCCTCATTTCCCTTTCTTAGAATATATCGAAGCACGATTTGAAAATCTTAAAAGGAAAATATTTAAAAATAGATATTAACCCTTTTTTGCGGTGGTATAAAATTTCAGGATGGGTATCTATTGGTCGGAATTAATTTCTTTGGAAAGAGCAGGGATACATATACATAATATTCAGTAATATTCAGTAATATTTTGTCAAATTTTAACAAGAGAGAATCTCTAATTACTCATAAATACAATTTAGGAAATAGTCTTTGGAATTATACACAACTTTTGTTTAGATTAAATTTTGTTATCTCCAATTGTATTAGTTGATGAAAAGGTTTAATATAAATTGAGGAAAAGTATAAACTGATATAGGAATGCATACAGTATAAGTTTCGTATATATTCGTATAGTTCCTTCCTGTGATGGCTGAGAGTAGACATAAGCAAAGGGTTAATAATGCAAATAGTCGGAAATATAATTTTGTTTTGTTTTATTTGGTTTATTTATTAAGTTTTTCTATTATTAATTAATTGGTTGCACTGATTTATTAATTATTTGACAAAATTATAGGAATTAATTAGAGAAACAAAACTCCGCAGAAATAATTTCTATTTGTATTTGTGATTTCAACTGAGTGTAACTGTGAACTCTGACGAAGCGAAAGTCAGCGAATGAAGCAAATCATTTTCTGAATGTGAGGGAAACACGTGGAGAGCTTTGAAAGAGGTATGGAAAGCTCTTTTTGTTCAAAACTGCTCGCTGCAGCTTCTTTGCGAGGGGGGAGGAATAATTCCCCGCACGCAGGTATTCTTGGATGTGATGCCTTTCAGCTTAAATCACCATTCGATAGCTTTTGGTATTAAGTTGCGAGAGAATTCTAGTCGGACAAAAATGCATTGTCGGACAGGACAGTTCTAAAAATAATTATAGTCGTTCGGACCTCCAGTGTTGAACCGCGAAATATTTAAGGAATTCAAGCAATCGCAGGAATGCCGAAACCACTGCCCGAAACGGGATCGGCATGGGAAAGTTTCCCCGAAGAATGCATCAGAAGAAAAGAAAACCACACAAAAGCGCCCCGGCGTAAATTCTTTTCAAAAAGCCCTCCGTAAAAAAAACTAAATTTCAGCACTCCTCGACCCAGTCATAAATTGGAAGACATTTTAATTCATGAAAAAGAAAATTAAGCTTTCTCAGCAAAATCTATAAGCGCGGAGATTCGAGAGATATATTATCAAACTTTGCCGGAGCGGGGGATGATTTTGAGGAGAATATCAAAAAGGGGTGGGAAAGGGGTTTTCGCCAACGTACCTGACTCATGTAGGACTTGACGAATTCCATGGATTGTTCTAAGGCGTAAGTGTCGCTGCTGCAAGAATCCAGAATAAGAGCCCCTAGAGTCACATTGGGCAAGAGGGTGGGATCTTTGTTAATCTGATCCATCGCGTACAGCATCGCTTCCAGCCTCTGAATCCCCTTCTCCTCCTTCACGGCCCCGCACTTCCCGTTGCGTTGCTCGTGCATGGGGAATATGCCACCGAGTATGAGATCCCCGGGGATCCGAATCCTCTTCCCGGAGTCGTTCTGGAGGAACTGCGCCAACCCCTGGAGCGTGAGAGACAGCAGGAGCAGGGCGTCGG
Organism: Brueelia nebulosa; assembly: GCA_028293925.1. Taxonomy (NCBI): domain Eukaryota; kingdom Metazoa; phylum Arthropoda; class Insecta; order Psocodea; family Philopteridae; genus Brueelia; species Brueelia nebulosa. Next base: position 737,936 of record JAQIBA010000017.1, on the reverse strand, counting down.
GGATCACGCGGAAGATCATGGTGAAGTCGCCGTGGAAGTTCGCACCTATCGAAGGGGTGACTCGTGGACGAGGGGGGCGGAGGACAACAAGTCAGCTGTGAGCATGTTGCTGGCGAGTTCCGGGAGAACCCCTGTGTTAGGCGAAGGAGCGGAGGAGGTGGCGCTTCCGCTGGAGCTTCATCCCCTTGTTAAGGTACGACGGGGGGCTGAGCTCGCAAAACCGTTAGCAAAATCGCCTCGGGAACGACTCGAAGTTAGCGCCGCGACAGAACCAACTAACGGTCCGACGGAAAGGAAGCGACAGCTCCGGTCGGAGGATGCGCGAAGGAAACGCTTGCGTCTTTACCTTCGTGTCATGGAAACGACTCTGGGAAAGTTTCATCCGAGGGACACCAGATAAGAGTGGAAAATATTTATGTTTCTTTTCATTTTTTCTCCTAATTTTCTCTTTTGGGGAAAGTTCGCTTGGCGACAGGACCGGCTATTAATCAATTTTATGGCCTTGGTATTATTTACAAAGCCGAAACGGCAGTAAAGCAAACATAAAAAGCAACCGGCCAAAAAACCCCCGTTTCTGCTTAATTTTGAATTCACTTCAAACTATTTTTTTCTTAATTCTCTCCTATAATTTATAGGGATTACCGAACAATTCCTAAAATGCGTTCAGAAAGCAAAACTCGTGAACTGTGACTGGCGCTTAAAAGTCGAAGACCTAAAGGCATAATTCTGAGAGTCCGAAGATAAAAAACTGTTGCACATGAGTTCTTTAAGTTTCACGCAAGATTTGTTCATAAAATTACTTTAAATACACTTTGGGCAGGTGCGGGCTATTTATAATCCTCAAACCTAAAATAAATGGGATGGTCCGAAGGCGGAAGAATAACCTCCCGTCTTCAACCAAAAAAATAATATCACATCTTTTTGTAGCAGAAAATAAAGTCCAAAAGCTGTGTGACGCTCTTATAAGAATTTTTAACTTTTGTCAATTTTTGAGAAATTTAATAAATTTTCTTGTTCGATTTGTTGCCGAAGTTTTAGGAACTTTTCGGACAGAATTTAAAGTTAAAGATAATTTTTTCGTAACCACAGCGTAGTTTTGTTAACCCTTTGCGGTCGTACGTCTGCTCTCAGCCTCCACAGCAAGGAACTGTACGAATATATACGAATCTTATACTGTATGCATTCCTGTAGCAGTTTAAACTTTTCCTGAGGGAACCTCAAT